>JAQQZY010000006.1:15204736-15225734 GCA_030068375.1 Ostorhinchus rueppellii | reverse complement strand
CCTCGGGATTCCCCCGGAAGAGCTGGTGGATGTCGCTGGGGAGAGGGCCGTCTGGGCTTCACTGCTGAAGCTGCTGCTCCCGCGACCTGGATCCGGATAAGCGGAAGAAGACGAGTACGATAATTATATTTCTAATAATGTTGTTCAATCTAATGTTTTTATTTCTGGTGTTCAGGTACCAGCGTCTTGTTCCGGGCCGAGAGAATATTGCTGCTGAACACCTTGTTCCTCAACTGGGATATGTAGCCACCAGTAAGAATGAAACTGAATGTCTGCAAGCCTCATTCAGTCTCTGTTAACACTGACCTTTAAAAAAATAGAAAAACTTCCCAAAATCCAGTATAAGATAAATTAATGTTTAATCTGAAACCATAGTCTTTTGACACTATCTGCGACAAGCTATGTTATTTTACCGCTGTGACCTCATGCTGTTGGTGTCTCTGTACGTGACCTCTTCAGGTGACGGGGAGGTGGTGGAGCAAGTGATCAGCCAGCAGACTGCAGAGCATGAGGAGGTGGCAGTAAGACGCAGTAGCCTCCTGGATGAGGCCATCCGTCAGCTCCAGCAGCAGCAGGACCGTCAGAGCCAGGCTGGAACAGAAGATGAGCAGGGGGGTGGAGCGGCACAAGAAGGGCAAGCTGAAGCTCAGGGCTTTGCTCTGGCACCAAGCACACCGCGTAGAGGTATCAGAGCTGGATTGCTTTAGCTGACATTTAAATCTATCCATAACTATGAACATATCCCACATGCATTTACTGAGGGTGAGTATTCCTATTTTTGTAACCTCTCTTCTCTTACAGTGTCTGTAAATGATCGAGCAGATGTTCAATCTCCTCCTAATGTGGGTTTGCGGCGCAGCGGGCAGGTAGAGGGTGTTCGGCAGATGCACCAGAACGCTCCTCGCAGCCAAATGGCCACTGAGAGGGACCTGCAGGCTTGGAGACGCAGAGTGGTGGTGCCAGAGCTTCCACCGAGCATCTACAGGTACATAATTTGTCATCAAAATTTCTTTTTCTAACAAAATTTTATGACATTACGTAGTTTTCAATTCTGTGTCCATTCATGTTAATCAAAAATCTATGCCCTTTTGTTTCCAGGGACCAGGAGAGCATCAGAACTTCTAGAGGAGATGATGAGGTCAATTTGTACAGTGCGAAGAAAAGGCGCATTATTTACACTAGCTGTCGAGTAAGTTTCCTTTTGCATCACATCTGTTTTTCTTCATTGTTGTATAGCCGGGCATATCTCTGCAAACATTATTTCTGTTCCAGCAATAGAGAAAGCTGAACCTGTGGTCATTCTGCAATGGGGAAAGTAAATTATTAGTCTTGGGCAACAGCTATGGATATACCCGTGTCATTGCAAAGTGTCAGTGGGCGACTTGCATTTGCACTGGAGCAGGCGAGCAACAGCATTAAAATGGTTAAATAACAGCAAAATCAATTAGCACAATGAACAAAGCAGGCTTGCTTCATTGCACAATACAAATCTTGACCAAAATGTGGCATTTGCAGCATGTTGTTGTTGTTGTTGTTGTTAACTCGAGAAGGGGATTTTGAAAATGGCAAGATGCAGGTAGGGGAAGGAGAGGAGAATACCGACTGAAGTTGGCCAATAGATGTTCATTCACACAGAATAATTCCTGTGATTAATAGTGGTTGTAACATTATTTTATTTACAGGAAATTTCATTAATTATCTTCCTTTTATGACACAGTATACGACCATTTTTGTTTCTGTCTTTACAACTACTTCTGTACAAATCTTTGCACTGTTGTTGAGGGAGTCCCATCTGTCCCCCCAGGATGATTCAGATGATGAGCCTCCCACTGCTAAGCGAGCTCATGGTCGCAGCGACACTCTGGAATTTATCGACTTGTCATGTGAAGAAGGAGAGGAGACTGCCAGCTCAGACGCACACACTGAGGTATCACATTCTCCACTTTCCTGTGACTTAAGCAAATGTGTCCTTTCATAGGACAGTACTATTTTTTTTTTTAAGAATTTGGTTTCATTATTTAATAACTTTTCATTTTTAATTCTATCTGCCTAGGAAAATGAACTGGATGGCAGTGATCTGGACTCCTCCAATGATGAGGAAGAGTGGAAGAGTGATAGCTCAAGGTATGAATATTAAAATGCATAGATAATATTTAACTTGTTTAGAGTACCAGATAAGGGGCTTCAGTTGTTAGAAAGTTTGATTTTAGGCAGAAAAGCAGTGCCCTTCATATGAAAAGAGAACTTTGTTTCATCTTAGGTGGCAGACTCCACCCATCTGGTACCCCAAGCAGGTTAAAACAAAAATTAAACAAGTTAATAATTTGAGTTTTTTAGTTAACCGATTTTTATTTGTGTAACTGAAATCAATACTGTTATGTGAACAGTCATACATCCAGTGAGTACTCAGATTGGACAGCAGATGCCGGTATAAATCTGCAGCCCTCCACCCCATTATCGTCACGGAAACGAGTACGGCGACGGCTCAGTAGTTCTGAGGAAGAGGAGGAAGAGAAAGAAGAGAATGAGGAAGAGGAGGAGAAACAACAGAGTGATGAGGAAGAAAAGCCTCAGAAGAAAAGCAAAAAGGCCAAGAAAGCAAAAAACAAGACACCAAGGGTGAGTGTTTAACACTGTGCTTACAGGACTTTACTGAAAGGGGACTAAATCTGCCGAGTCGGACCAAAGCTAAATTCATTTCAAAGCCTTTGTCAGCAACCTGATGATTCATAAATGTTGGAAGATTTGAAAACATTGATTTGTTTGTATCCAATCAGCGACCAAAGCCCAGGCCGTCCATCAACAGGGAAGTGTCCAATGAGTTCAGACCTTCGCCGTGGATCACTGATGTCATTCCCAGGAAGTCTCCTTTTGTTCCCCAAATGGGTGATGAGGTATGTGATGATGTCACAATCAGGGCATCATACAGCCGTCTGGGCCATGAGGAGGCATTTTTGTAGTGGCTTTATCAGTGGTGGCTCTGAGAAATCATAAAAACATGGCAAATCTACCTTAAAAAGATTCAAAGTGTAAAAGGGTTTAAACAATTTTAGCATACTGGACAGTGAAATTTTTTAAAAACATTTTTGTGTTTGAGATAATGGTTTATTTTTTGTGTCTATAAATGTACACTGCAAAAATCAAAATCTTACCAAGTGCATTTTTCTCATTTCTAGTCAAAATATCTCATCACACTTAAAATAAGGCATAATCACTTAAGGAGTAACATGAGATATAGGAACTTATTTTTAGATAATAGGCCTTGATAATCTTGCGTCAAGAAATCTTACAAGATAATTTTCACTTGTTACATTGGCAGAATTTTTTTTTTTTATTAAAATCTTGAATTAAGAAAAAAAATAAAAAATCTCCCAAAATGGGACTAGTGAAAATTATCTTGTAAGATTTCTTGAAATAAGATTTTCAAGGTCTCTTGTCTAAAAATAAGTTCTTATATTTCACTTGCATGTTACTCTTTAGGTGATTATGTCCTTTTTTTTTTTTTTAAATTATGAGGACATATTTTGAGTAGAAATGAGAAAAATACACTTGGTAGGATTTTGCTTTTTGCAGTGTAGTCCAAGACCCTCCCTTTTCACACAGAACTAATGTAACTAATAAAGAAGAAACAGACATTTTTATGTAAATATTAAATCCACCCAGGTCATACTAGTCTCTTGCAAATGGATCTTAAGCTCAGATCTCTTGTTGTTGTCTCAGGGGATTATAATCATCTCTTTCTCTCTGTACTTTTCAGGTGATCTACTTTCGGCAGGGACACGAGGCCTATGTTGAAGCAGTGAGCCGGAGTGAACTGTATCCCATTAACTTAGAAAAACAGCCTTGGAAGAAACTGGAGCTGCGGGTAAGAGGATATGCCTGCTTCATATCTTCAAAATCTGGCAGTTTCACGGATGGAAGAATTTAGTTTTGAGTCTGTCTAATTTGAACCATTTCATGTTGAAAATATTTGACATGTTTCCAAATTTTACATCACATTCAGTATTCTGCTTCTTTATTTTATAGGACCAAGAGTTTGTGAAGATCACAGGGATCAAATATGAAGTGTGTCCACCAACTCTTTGCTGTTTGAAGTTGACTCTCATCGACCATGGCACTGGGAAAATCACTGACAAGTCATTTTCTGTCAAGTAAGTAGTTCTTTACTGAGGAACATATTCAAGCTTTCCTTTTTCATATTTCAGCTCGTAAAGGTTTCTTTAATAAAGGTACAATTTGTGAAGATTAATGAATTTTTAAAATAGTGATGCCTAAAGCTCAGATCTTAGCTTATTTTACATTTTTATTGTCACAATCAAATCTTGCTCGTAATAGGTTGAAATGCAATTTGTTTTATGAAATGGATGTAAATTTCAGTGTAAATTAGCATTAGTTGCATATAAATAATGTTATTCGTTATGATTGGCAATTACAATGACTCTGGTTTCTTCCCTAGGTATCATGATATGCCAGATGTGATCGATTTCTTGGTGTTGAGGCAAAGTTATGACGAGGCGCTCCGGAGAAACTGGCAGCCAAGTAAGTGAACAAATAGCCTGGCCAGCCAGCCGTTTTTCTCAATGAGAAATCAGTCTGGAATCACGGGGCTTGAATCCAAATATGAAGGCAGGACTAACCAGCGCCGAGTAGACCAATCACAGATGAGATGTGCATGATGCTTTTGTCACAGAAATGTAAGAATACAGGGTGTAATCTGTAATTGAAACCTTATAATAGTTTCAAGTAAACAACTGACAACAGTTGTATAGAGATTTGAGGACTTGGAACTAACTTTGAATTACAACAAAAAGAACTGTGATGCGTTACAAAACACCTGCCCCCCCCCCAAGACTTGTGATTAGTTGGTATAGAATAGATCATAAATATTTCACAGTGACTGTCCAATTCCAGACTGTTTTCCCAGTAATGAGTACACTGAGAAGACCGGATGGCTGGCAACGCTAGTGAGCAAAGAACTATAGCTCAGTGATGATTAAATCCTTTATCTGTATTTTATCTGTACATCTACAAACTCAAAAAGAGGACCAGGAGTAACTTTAACACTTTATAAATATGCCTCTCAGATTTTTGCCTTACAATTCATTCTACTAGTAAATTAATAATAGTTCATTCTTTGTCCATGTGCAGATGACCGGTTCCGCTCTGTGATAGATGATGCCTGGTGGTTTGGGACCATCGTGTGTCAGGAGCCCTATCAGCCTGAATACCCAGACAGTCTCTTTCAGTGCTTTAAAGTCAGGTGAGGAAGCAAACACAGCTGATGGGTTTATGACACTGCAGCATTTTCCATGTTTCAGTTTCTTGCCACATAGAAAAAAAATGTAATTGATCTGAAATCTATCAGTAAAAATATCAGTTGAACGTTCATGCCACTTACTTTTAAGATGTCTGTTATGGGTGCAAGAAAGGAAATGCAGGAATGGCTTGGGTATGGGTTAGTGTGTAATTTTCTGAGAGAAACATTCTCCAGTTTGCCACTGCTACTAGAGCACAAGCTGCTGCAGTTTACATGCTCTGGCACATCCCAGAAAGTACACCTGACTGATGAAACCTTTAAGCTTAAACTTGCAAAGTACACCTGTATCAGGTTGGATCATGTTTTTACCAAAAATAAGTCACACTGGAGTTTGTTCAAGAGTTGTTTGTTTTTTGAGCATCTCGTATAAATGCTCTGAGTGCGGCTGTTTAGGTCAGCACTTGAATGCAGTTACTGTGTTCACACCTGCCCAAACAAGTCAGACCAACATACCACCATTCACTTCAGGCTAAAAGCTCAAGGTGTAAAAGCACTCTGAGTAGGTCGTTTCTTGCGTCTTGGTCGTTTCCTCATACCTTCACAGTTTGACAAAGAATGCAGACTCAGTCTCAGCAGTTCAGCTTTAGAATACGTGCTTTAAATGATATTGTTTTTGACAAAACTTTGGCCGTAGTTGGAAATGCTAAATTCCTACCTTACAGTCTATATTTACAAACACATGGCTGGATTTTTCATAAGGGATATTGAGACACAGTTCCAATTTTAAGATATGAATTTGTTGAAGCTTGCTTGGAAACTATGACACTAACTCAAAAGAATGCAGTGAAAAGGTTTTTTAACATGGCAAAAAAAAAAATTTAAAAAAACAAAAAATTGAAGTGAAGCAGTTGTTGCTTATTTGAGAACTGCTTTTGGCAGTTTGACTTAAACTGTTTTATGTTATCACCAGATGGGACAATGGGGAAACTGAGAAGCTGAGTCCTTGGGATGTGGAGCCTATTCCAGATGATGGTAATCTTTCGTCTCCTCAAATATATTTTGACATTTTCCATCACGTTTTCTATGCACTGTTTAAACATTCAAGACGTATGATGTGCAATACATTTGAGGGCATTGTACATGGTAGTCTCGCTTATCCAACAAGTGTGTGTTTTCTGTGTAGCCGAGCAGCCTGAGACTGAAGGAGGTGGGATCCCTGTGACAGCAGAGGAGATGAGTGAGCTGATGTACAAGCCTCTTCCAGGAGAATGGGGGGAGAGGAGTAGGGACGAGGAGTGTGAACGCATCATTGCAGGCATTGAGCAGCTCCTCACTGTCGGTGTGTACATGTACATTCACCTCTTTTCAGCCCTTCAACTTTTAAAATCACTGTTTTGTTTTCAGCATTTCGATCTAGATGAATATTGGTTACATTTACTCTTACCCACATCTGCACTTTGGTTCTACTATAGAGATTGCAGGTCCCTTCTCTGGTCCTGTGGACTTAGTCCAGTATCCCACCTACTGCACCGTAATTGCCTACCCTACTGATCTTGGCACGATCAGATTACGACTAATGAACAGATTCTACAGGTGAGTTTCTTCTTCTTTCACATGATCATTAACACGCATCAAAGCAAGTGCATTAAAGTTTGTTTCCCTCTTGGCTGATTAATGCCATACATTCTAACAAATAATATTTTATACAGTGTAGAAGTTTGGCTCATATTGACTGTGTAATCACTTACCTCTGCTGGTTCACAGACGCCTTTCAGCATTAATATGGGATGCAAGGTATATTGCATACAATGCCCGCACTTTCAATGAGCCAAGAAGCAAGATTGCCCACTCTTCAAAAATTATCACAAATGTTCTCCAGAAATTTGTCAAGTAAGTACTATTTCAACATTTATAAAAATGCGTACCAGCAAAAATTAAAAAAGTCTCAAGAGATTTAGAGAGCCTGAATTCAGTGTTGTATTGTTAGACCTGTTTTATAACTACCACTGGTTTAACCTGTACCTAGGGCAAAAAAGTTAAGTCATGTGATGTTGATTATTTAAAACAAACTTAATATTTGACATTTTTCCTACTTTTGCAGTGATCCAAGCTGCACAGATATCATGGAGATCTACAACGCTGTTGAAGAGATGGACGATGATGAAGAGGTGAACTTTATTAGTGCTGTTGTGTCTGATCATTGTCATTTTTTCTTAACTGCTATCATAGCGCCAATCAGATTGTTCCAATGACAGAAATTACCAAGAGGCAGTTACAGTCCATTGTAAATGTGAGTATTGTTTACAGGAGGAGGACACAGAGACACCAGGAACCTCCACTGGACACAGACTCCGCCAGGTTTGTATTCTATACAAAACACATGATATAAAGTTGCATCCAAAGGACTGTGACGTTAAACTCACAGATGAACCACATGCATTTTGTAGATAAAAATAACCATAAACCAAATGTACTCAAATCAGGGATCAGGCTTATTAACTTGGATGAAGATCTGTAAAGTGGTAAACTTTTAGGTGTGTTCCACTTGAGTTGTTTTTCACTCAGTGCAGCATACTGTTTATTTGATCTAAAATGTTAACTTGTCTTCTGAGCTGACAATCCTCTAACCATCTTGAAGTAGCGTCTAGTTCGAGTATTTAAAAAGATCACAAAATGAGATCCACATCTCTGTCAGAGATGCCACAGCTAATGCAAGCAGAGAGAAACATGGCCATCGGTCTGCGTCAGTCTGGTCAAAGCACCGGAGCTGGATCCAGAAATGTCAGTCATTCCAGCCATTGTCTTTCACCACCAATGGTTCAGTGTAACCAGAACTGTCACTGATCGTCCAAGAGAAGGTCAAGCAGTCATTCTGGGATATGGGAAGACGTACCACGATTGAAATCATTTGCCAATGTCAGTCAATGAGGAGTCCAGCAAATATTAATGTTCACAGGGGCCACTCTTTATTGACCAACCTCAATAAACTCTCACTGCTTTACTTGGTTTCAGAGGTTTCTGTCCAACAACTACCTAAAAAAGTGGTGGTGTGTTTTTAAATTCCAAATCAAACCATCCCGATCTCTCAATACTGTGTTTGTTCACATGGAGGTTTCAAACTGATTCGCCATTCTGACAAATGTAGATAACTGACAGTTCTAGTCATTAAGTTTGTCCTGAATCTAATATTCCCACTAGAGTGCACTTTGCTGGTGCAGTATTTTTATGCTGACTTGCTGTTCGCTTACTTTGATATGACTTGTCTGACTTACAGTATACCACATCATCATTTTTTTGTTTGACTGAAACATGATGATCTCTAAGACAAAGGGGTGGTAGTTTAGTGGCAGGCTGACGTGTGTCCTTGACCATCCTCTCTTCCTCTTTGATATCTGCAGCGCTCAGCAGAGGTCCTGCCCGACAGAGACTCTTGGAAGGAGCAGTGCAAGAGTCTACTTAACTACATATTTGAATGTGAGGACTCAGAACCATTCAGACAACCAGTGGATCCTCAAAACTACCCAGTAAGTCATTGCATTGTGGAAAATGGTGGGGGAAAAAAACTTGTCACATTTTCTGATCTCAAACATATTTTGTGTCCTTGTCCAGGACTATCATGGCATTATTGACACGCCAATGGACTTTGGGACGGTGAAAAGGACTCTGGAGGAAGACCACTATGAAAACCCCACAGAGCTGTGCAAGGATACCCGGCTAATATTTGCTAATGCTAAAGCGTACACACCGAATAAACGCTCAAAGGTAAAACGGCTATAGAAATATGTGTAAGGAGGTTGTTAGTACCAGAATATCCACTTGAATATAACAAGTGTATTCTTTATTTGATGCATTGCAGTTTGTTTTATGTTTTTTCCTTTGTATTTTAATTATTTGATCATTAATTTTTTTTTCCCCCCTAGATTTATAGTATGACTTTAAGGCTGTCTGCCTTCTTCGAAGAGCAAATCAGAACGATCATATCAGAGTACAAAACTGCTATCAAGAGCAGCGAAAGGCTCCGTCGCAGCCAGAGGTTCCGCAAGAAAATGCAGCAGCAAGATCAGCCCGGCACAGCAAGGTCTGTCTACAGTCAGTCAAAAATACTCTGCTTTATCATTTAAGAATTCTTGCACATAACTTAGAACCTATCATTTCTTCCATTATCTCCTGAAAAAATTCGTTTCTCAAGTCAAAAGAGACCTGCAGTCAAAACTCAGGAAAAAGTGGAGACGACGTCAGTGACCAAATCTACCTCAGCCAAAGTGTCTGTTCCAGAGAGGGCCAGGAGGAGTCGAGGCAGCAGCTCAGGGCACAGCTCCTCTGAGGACGACTCCGGCTCCAAAGCTGCTTCATCAACATCAGGTACAAGGGAGCCTTTATCTCTCACTGATAGACGGGTTCTTGAGTTTCAGAAAATACCCAGACAGGGCTTTTCTCCACAGAGGCGACTGTACTGTGCATACTCTTATTTTAATTCCTGGCTTTTACTTGGCAATTCATTTTAAGTGCGTACTTATTCTCAAGTGTAGTCAGTGATACGACACTCTTATTTCATCTGCTGTCCAAATGGTATTTCACACAAATTTTGGGCTATTTTTTTTTTTTTTTTTTTTTTTTTTTTAATTTCTTGATGTAGTTTGAAATTGCCTCAACTTAAGGCCAGGCTCATACTAACATAATTTTTGGCCAGTTCACCCCACCTGAAAATCAGAACAAAGCTCTCTAACCATGGGTGGTACTGGTGTTTGGCATGGATGGTCTCATAATGTGAGAATCCTGAACTGCTCAAAGACACATCAGGCCCCCCTCCCCTGATCATTTTCATACCTGTTTAATATTTAAGAGTTAAAATCAGGATGATCCTGTCAGTACTCCCTGAGTTTGGATGCAGGAATGACTGAGACAGAGGGGACAGCCCTTGATGCTAACAGGCTAATGCTGCTTTGCATACTGCCTTTGACAAATGTTAAAACTAACGGTAAACATTTCACCTTTACTTCTCATGTGTTGGCTGCAGATCCTGAACCATTTTGTCATTTGTTCATTCAGCCTTCTGTTTTTGTTATTTCTCACTGTTAAGAATTGTTACAGCAAGTTGTTGGAGCATTATTTTTCCATTTTTTAATGTCTTTATGCCGTAGCCAGACCTTTCTTCAGCTTTGCTTGAGCTGTGCCAGCCTTGGAGAGAGATGCGGCACCATTCACCAGTATTGTGTAATAGGGAAAAATAAACTCTGTGGGCAGTTGGACTAGTTTATATTTCTTTAAACGAATCACTCAACTTGGCTGGTGTTAAGTGCTGGATAAAGTGACAGTATCTTTGGTGTCTGGAAGAAGTTGTTTTGGTCATACATGTCTGCAAGGAACTGACTTGTAGTATTCAAATAAAGTTTTTGCAACACAAAAGGGCCAAAAAAAAAGTTCACCAAAACTTGCCATGTTTTGTGTTGCTACCCTGAAAGTTATTGTTTTTTCATATTGAAAATAGGACTTTAAAACAGTAACAAATTATATCAAAATAGAGAAAGGTAGCAACTTTACTAGTCATCCAATGGCAGGCTTATCCCAGCAGAGTATATCCAGTGAGCCGGACGACCACATTAGCCTCCATTTATTTGCATCTGCATCTCCATGAGTTCACGCAGCATCAGACTACATAAAGTTACACATTGCTCGTGACACATGACATGATAATCTTAATAATACCTTCTAGTGTGTGATACACTGTTTTTCTCAAATGTTATAGTTGCCTAGGTTTCAGATGAGAGACCTTTATTGCTGCGCGGATTCTCAAAGCTAATTGTGTCTTGGGTGTGTGATGAAACCTGTTTCCAAAATCTGTTAATATTTTAAAACAGCTGTAGTCTGAGCCAGACTTAACCCTAATCTTGGAGAAGTCTCTTGAAATCTGACGTCTAAGAGGAATTGTTTTAATCTTTGATCCGTCTACTTTTTCCTTGGGTATCTTAAAAAGATTAAGATGCTGAGTTGTTGAAGAATAAATTTATAACATAACATTCGGTTTTTCCATGACAGAGTCCGACAGTGACAGTGAGCTAAGTGAGTCGGAAGAGGACAAACGTCGTGGTTCATCAAGGCAACATCAACGCAGGCAGAAAACAAGAGTTACAAGAAGCAAGCGTGTCAAGCAGAGGAAAAGAGGTCAAGAATCATTCAGTTTTTGTTTTTGTTCTTTTAAATGAATTTGACTTTAAATATCTGAGAATATTGAATATTTGGAAATATGTTGTTTTTGGCAGTTGCAAGTGACAGTGATGACAACGAAGAGGAGGAGGAGGAATTTGACACTGAAGGTAAAGAGGCAGAGGATGGAGAGGTGTCCTCCCAGTCATCAGGTTGTCGCTACCCCAGCAGAATAAAAAATAATAGGAGTAAACGGCTGACAAGACACAGCACTGCAGCAGACAGGAAGAGGACAGGTATAAACCTGAAATTAAAGATCATAGTTTTGTAATTTTTCTTATTTCTTTACTATTTTCCAGGTATGTTTACCCTAGCATTATTGTTTGTTGACATTTATACATACCTAGAAAAAATTTACAGGTTGTCTGTAAAGTTTCTTTACCATTTAATATATTTATTACAAAAGCAAATGAATGGACAAATCTGTGAAAAATTTTTTTTTTTCTTAAGTAGATGTTGAAGTTTTTTTGCCTCATTAATAACTATCTGTATGGGCACCATTAGTTGCATGAAGCACATCAAAATGGTACTCAATTTCTTGCCATGTTGGCTGTATAATAGCCTCATCAATGGGGCCAATGACATCAGTGATCTTTGTCTTCAGATCCTTTATGTCCCATATCTTTGTTCATTACACGATAACTTTAACATAACCCCATAGAAAGAAATCCAGGGGGGTGATATGTGGTGTCCAGGGAATTGGGCCATCCCTTCCAATCTACCTATCAGGAAATGTTTGATTTAGGAACTCATCACCATGCAGAACCCAATGTTGTGGTGCAAATCTGCCTGGAAAATGAGGGTTGATTGAAGGCCATCCAGTTGTGGTGATGCGTATTCAGTCAAAAGGTCAAGATTTGCAGCAATTGATCTCTTGTTGAAGAAAAATTGACAAATGATTCAATTGCACATCATTTTTAAATTGTTAAAACACTTTGTGGGCACCCTGTATATGTGTCATCATACTATATGTACCATCAGCACTACCACCAGTCAGTGCCTTTATCAGTCCTCTGTGTATTTTCAGAGAGCAGAACAGAGATAAATGGTCACAGCAGCAGAATGTCTCGCAGGGAGAGACGGCACCAACGTGACTCTGACAGAACTACGTCCCAGGGCTCGGACAGAGAAGGGGAGGATGAGATCACAGTTCGTAGGTCACTCAAGAGAAAGACAGCGCGGGCAGCTGTGAATAAGATTAAACTTCTTGAAGCATCGGAGGAGGAGGAGGAGGAGGAGGAAGAAAAACCAACTAGGAGTCGTAGCCGCCTTCGCCACACAGCTCGGGCCAGTAAACGCACAGCAGTGATCCAGAGTAGCTCTGATTCAGATGAAGAGCCTTCAACGCAAGGTAGGAATTATGAAATGAAATGTCATTTCATTCATGGCGTGTAGAAAATACAACTAAAGTGATCATTTTAAAACAAGGGTGTCAAACTCATTTTAGTTTAGGGGCTGCATACAGTATGATCTGAAGTGGGCCGGGCTTAACATGGTAACCAATAAATGTCAACTCCAAACATTTGTCAATGTCAGAATAAAAAAAAAAAGTGAAATTACACAATGAAATTGTTTATATCTACAAACCACCCTTTAAACAATGTGAATAATATGAACAACCACAAACAACCTGAAATTTCTTGAGGAAAAATAAGTGCAATCATTTACACGTGTGCATTACATCTTATAGATCACAGTGGCTCTACAAACACAAAACATTTAGTAGCAGACAGAACATTGGTAAAATTGTACTTAATTATCTTAACACATTTCAGATTCATATTTGTTCTTGTTACTCACATTTTTTGTGAAGGGGGAGTTTGTGAATGTAAACATTTTCATGTATTTCTACTTTTTTTACACCAAAACAGAGAGACATTTGGAGTTAAGTGATTTTACTGGTCTGATCCACTTGAGATTGAATTAGACTGTATGTGGCCCTGAACTAAAATGGTTTTGACACCACTGATTGTTAAAATCTTCTAGGGATGCAATGGTACTCGGGAAAACCATGTACTGTTCAGTCCGTCCTGCGTGGGACAGTCTGCCCTTATGAACTTTATACTACTGTTTTCTTTTACATCCCTGTGCAGAACAGGATTTTTTTTTTTTTTTTTTGAAAAGCCCCCTTTGGGCCTTATGTGTGCACATCTGTTTGATATGACTCTATACAAGTAGTCAAGGAATAAGAATTGGTTCTATTGTTCAGTACAGAAAGTGTTATTTTATTCAATACAGTGATATAATTTGTTACTACTGTGAAATTCAGTTTTTGCTGACAAGTAAAATATGAATATAATTTTGGGAGAGGAAAAAAAGTGTTCTTTTTACGCACAAAACCTGAGCTGAAACCATGGCCCAAAAACTGAGGTACAGACCGAACTGTGGGCTATCTGTACCGTTGCACCCCTAATACCATCAATGTAATGTTTGGGTCAGATTGGACCCTTTGGTGGGCTGGCTCACTATTCTTATGTTTGACACCCTTGATCTGAATCCCCAACAACTGTAGTACAGTACACGCTTTTTCTTTTGGTGGTGGGTTGGACTACTGTTTTACTACTTAGTTTCAGCTCATCCGATAAACTTCCCTATTTTTTTTTTTTATTAAATTTTTTTTTTAAGCAAAAGTTAAAAAAAAAAAAAAAAAAAAAGTGGTACAATTTTTAGTCTGTTTAGGTTGTTTTGTCTGGACTGCTGTGTATTGTCACTTATATTGACCATCCATGGCTATTGCGCAAAAATGTTTTTTCACTCACTTCTGTTAATGTTATCTTTCTAGCCTCTCCGAAGACAGCTGATGAGTCCAAGGACGAAGCAGATGGGAATTACAGTGATGCTTCATCCTCCTCGCAGAATCGGCAGAATGGAGATGCGAGCTCCACCAAACAGAGGGCACATTCTGCAAAAACTAAAGGTAGTCTAAAACATTATCAGTTATACAAAGCTTCAATTGTGTCAAATTTACTGTATTCAGTTTTCCAATGACTTTTCTTTCTTTCATGTGCAGATGCTTTGTCCCGTGTTAATGGACACATTTCGAAACATCACAAGTCTGAAAGCAACTCTGAGCAAGAGGAGGACAGCTCTGGAGAAGCTGAGGAGGGACGGTCAGCTCCATCTCAGAAACCCTCTAGAAGCACAGTGAAAAACAGAATGAAAAGTGAAGAGGACACTGAACACAGAGCCACGAGACACAAACCTCCTGTAAGCTCAGAT
Source organism: Ostorhinchus rueppellii (assembly GCA_030068375.1). Taxonomy (NCBI): domain Eukaryota; kingdom Metazoa; phylum Chordata; class Actinopteri; order Kurtiformes; family Apogonidae; genus Ostorhinchus; species Ostorhinchus rueppellii. Next base: position 15,211,054 of record JAQQZY010000006.1, on the reverse strand, counting down.
GAAGAGGACAAAGAACATAATTCACTGAAACACTCGCATCAAAATGGAAGAAATGTCGAGGAATCTATGCTCAAGGACTCGAAGAAAAAGAGTAAAGTTTCATCATCGAAAAGCCAAGACCAACAAAAATCTGCCTCAGTTAATAAACAGGAAGGTGCAGAATCAGAGGAGCTCAGTGATACTCCAAAGAGATCTAGCACACATGTGAAAAAGAAGAAAAAAGATCTAGAGTGGGAAATAGAAAGCAATCACTCCAGTGACGAATTTGAGATTGAAACAAAGACAAAAAGGCCAAGAAGAAATAAGAGCAAATCTAAACGGCCTCTGGGTGAAACTTCTGCCTCAGAGAGTTCTGAGCAGGAATACAAACCGAAGAGGAAGTCGAGGAGGAAACACTCCACTGGCTCATCAGACGAAGAATCAGATAATTCAGACCATACACAAAGCAGACGGCCAAGACTCCGCAATCTGCCCAAAAAGAAATACATCAGTGACAACTCGCTTTCTGAGGAAGACTCTGCCTCTGGGGGCCGGAGTAAACACAGAAACAGTAACAAATCAGCCACAGCTTCTGGGGAAGTCAGGTATAAAAAGCAGGAGTCCGACAGAACTTCTCCCAGTGAAACCAGGAATCCGCTGTCTTCCAAGAGAAAACGTATTTACACCTCAGACTCTGAGGATGGAGAGGAGAACGGAGAGGAGGAGCCAGTGAGCAAGAAAAATAAAAACAGCAGATCAGACTCCTCCAAACACCCCAAGAAGGGTGACAACAGCATTGAGGAAGACACTACTAACCAGTCAGATTCCAGTGAAGAGGAAGATGTAGGTCGTTCAAAGAGGAGAAAGAGGAATACGGGGCAGTCAAAACGCAAGGGAAAGGAAAGCTACAGCAGCAGCAATCACAGTTCTGACTCGGAAAGCGAGCAGTCTTCTTCATCCTCTGAAAACTCATTCGCCAGCTCAGGGTCCCACAGCAGTCCAAAGAGGAAAAGTCACAGACGGTCGGGGATTGGTGAAAGGACAACCAGTCGCCAACAAAGGCAGAGCCGCAAACAGGCTGCCTCGGAGGAAGAGGAGGAAAGTGACGAGTCGTACGGCAAACGACGAAATAGACGTGTGAACACCCGGAACAGGGGCAAGCGGACAGTAAATTATAATGACAGTGAATGAAGGACTTAACAGCTGGAGCTAACGCCTTTAGAGAAAAGACGGACATTAAATGAAGACCTTGAAGACACTTGATGGCCACATTATGGTAGTAGCACTGGAGTCCTCGAGAGAAAATGCTGTGAATCTGTTTCATTCAGGGATATTTATATTTTCTATGAAAAACATGTTTATAGATGGAATACAAATTCAAGCATTTGAACTGCTGGTTTTCACAAGGATACAGAGCAAAACCCCACCTCCCATACTGCTTGTTGCAATTTGTCCAGCAGAGTAACCATTCTGGGGAATCTTGTCAGCTTGGGTGCTAACTAATATACCTCCGTTTAATCAAGCATATTGCTGGCTTGCACTAAAATACACTGTACTGAGGTATTTCATACACTAGTTTTGCATTAGAAACTCAGGGGTCAACTACGTTTACTGTAGTCTCAGACATGCAGTTGTTTTTTTGAGCAAAGAGCTAAAAAACAATTCCAGGTCGGCGGATGTCCAAGCACACTCACTGGGACAAAACAAATCCACGTTCAGACTTTTGACTACAGCACTCCTTTGTAAATCCACTCACATAATGCTTGACTGTATTATGAGTTGATATGAGCCAAATGAAAAAAGTTGTTTTCCCCATACCATTTCATTTTTTTATTATTGGTTTTGTGTTGTATTCTAGTGAATCAATGTAAATATGTGATTGAGAATGACCTTGTCTGAGAGGTGTGGTGATCAGTCAGTAGCAAAGCGTTTATTTAATTTGTACATTTGATTTTTTTTTTTTCCAGGTTTGTTTGTTTGTTTTTTTTTGTTTTTTTAAATTTTACATTTAACTGCATTGTCTTGCCATATGTCACAAATTGGTACCTTTTTGCCAAGTACAAGTAACCAAAAGTACTTATTGCAAAATACTGTGATTTCTCATATTGGGAAGACCTTTTATTGTTGTCCTGTGTTACCTTTTTGCAGTATTAAATTCTTTTTCAGAGTTGACTCAAAATATGTTGCCAGTCATATGGTTTAGTTTTGTTTATGGGGAGGTTTCTAAATACAGTCGCTTTATGAAAATTTGCTTAATGTTTTTCGTACTACATCTTTAATAAAACAGATTTCACAGGAAAACTGTTGAAGCAATGTGGTTGTGGAGTGCAATGAATGAGTTATTCCTCTTATTAATAAAGACATTTCACAGTGTATTTTGTGTGGATTTAATTCCAGCTGATCAAATATCTGACAATTTTGTGATCTCATTGCATTTTCTCTTATTCCTGCACAGCTCCTGCAGCATTTAAGGTTTTTGACTATTTGGGCATGAATGAACCATTTCAAAAACAATCTGGATTATAAAGTAATCTAGTGTTTTGTTTACTTTCATTTTAACAAATAATTTCCGAAAATGACTTAAAGTACTGTTTATAATACAAGCATTTCTTAATGGTTTTCACCTTCATTACCACACATCCTGTCCTACCTTTTGCTTACAACCTTGGTGACAGTGTATAGTCTCACTAGTGTTGTATGTGACACTTCAAATTTTTACTTCAACATTAATGACAGAAGATCACTAGTGAACTGATCATCCTGTGTAATGGGCTTTATGCACTGCCCCATCCAGGTGTGACTGACCACAGTTGTCACAAGAAGTTGTAGGCACACCTGGATTAAGCAATGTGTCCAATAGTGAAAGACAGGAAATAAATGAGCTACTTTAAGTTCAGAAAGTCGTGTGGTTGTGCATAAAGCCCATTCTGTCTCGAAATGGTTAATGGCCAGAAACCATGGCGTTTTACAGCTCCAGATACAGCTTCATTGGCTGCTATAGGAAATAACTAAACCTTCATACATCGGGAAAAATGTGAATATACTTTTAAAATACATAAATGTTCATTGTAAACATAAATAAATTCAACAGTGTATAAATATAAACACAATCATATGCATATAATAGTTAATATCACGACTTTTAATGTGAAAGCATAAACCGTCGCTTCTTTATGACGACATCAAGCGACGAACAATTATTTTCTTCCTTTCCGCACTTTCGCCTCCATTGTTTGTTGAGGGCCGAATGTTTTTTATTTTCAACAGTGGTATAAAAAATAAATAAATAAGTAAACAACTACAATATAATACACATAACAACTTAGTTCTATCATGTTTTGTTGATATAAATGGAACTTTTATTTAGGCTCCATTATTATAGTAGTCTTTGTGACGAAAATGCCGGTTGTAACAGTCATACAGATTCGCTTTGATAAACAGCAGCAAATACGCATGTGAGTTGTTTGACAGGTACAAACTAGAATAACAAGCTACCGGTTTGCCCTTATTTCAACAAAGAGATAAATTAAGTATCTGTCGTCGTATTTATGCCACCCTTTTATCATGGTTTTAAACAGATTTTGATGGTTAAGTGTGGCATGTCCTCTGTTGCCATCCTGTAACAGCACTACAGTCTTGAGGACCCTCCAGTTCAAAACGTGAGGACAGACATCAGATTTCGTTAAAATGTCTGCATGTAAAAGGCTGCTTTATTTTGCAAAGCACAGAAGTTTATGGACTCATGTTCGGAGAAATGTCACGACATGGTCCCCTGTTGGAGCTGCGTTTAATGCCAGACCTCACAGGAGACTGGACCTGTTCGAGAAAAGCGTGGTTTGTGTCTCTCTTGATTATTTTATATTGAAGTTTGTTTTTCTGTAACGTTATACGACTTGCATGTAGCATTAAAAACATTTGGAGCAACACCTAAGCCATTAAGTAAAAGCCTTTTGGATGGTGTGTATTAATAATTTTCTCCAAATTTGTGCTCAAGATATGGGGGTATTGGTCTAAAATCATGCAGAACAAATTGCACTTACTTTTTAATCTAAAAACATGTTATTGTCTTGTGGCATGACTACCCAAACGCCCTTTATATGTGCATAAATCCTCCATAAAGTTGCTTTAAAAAATTCTATAGTAAAGACTGCACCGAAGCCTACCTTAACCTTAGGACAATCCCATATTTAACCCTTTCATGCATAGTGGTCACTGCAGTGGAAAGCTGTTGTATATTCATGGGTTTTATTGTTCTAGTTGCATATCACCCATCATCCCAAACACTGCAATTCATACAATTATAGTATCTGTGCTGCTCTTGATAAACCTGATCTGCAGTTGGTGTAAATGAATTAATTATTTGGCTGTAATTAACCGGTTTAAGAAACTTTTTTTTTTTTTTTTTTGCATATTATTTCCATGAAATGAGTAATAACTGGTATTAAAGTATGATAAAATGTGAGAAAACATCAGATTTGTGGCATTAAAAATATTTTTGTTTCATTGTTTTTCCTCAGTATATCACTTTCTGATGATGTATTTTAAATATATGTTTCTTTGCTTCAAAAGTTAAATGCATGGTGTCCAGCTGAGTGTGAATTTGTGGGACTCCACAAAAAATACATTCATAAAAACATGTCAATTTTATAGTTCTTTTTATGCCTAAAGAGGAATAAAACCACTCAAGAAAAAAACATTGCCTAAAGTTGCATGAAAGGGTTAAACTACACTAAAACAGCAGTCTCAGTCGAATAATGTATAGTTTGTGTGTGAGTGATGATGATATGTGGCAATATTTTTAGTGTGTGTAACTTTTGTTGTCAGGGTTTGTTTGGAGTGCCTGAGCTGAGCAGTCCTTCAGGTTTCCAGGTAGCTACAAAGGCAGCTCTGAAGAACACAGAGGAACTTGTGAAAAAAGCCTGTTCATGTTCTCCAGGAGTTGAGACAGTTGAGGCTTTTGATCAGTTATCTGATGGTCTGTGTAAAGTGGCTGATCTGGTGAGTTCAAAACCCAGATATGCTAAAAGTGTCCATTACAATTATGAACAATATACAATAAAGCTAAAATGCAAACCACTCAACTGATATTAAGACATTATGCTTGGATATTAGAACCTGTCAGTGACTGATGCTAAGCTGCCACGTACTAACCATGCACTGTTCACTGAGGTTTGCATGACTTTTTTCTTCCATGTCCAGGCAGACTTTGTAAAAGTTGCACATCCAGATCCAGGATTCCGTGAAGCTGCAGAGAGGACATGTGTGGAAATTGGCACAGTTGTAGAGAAGTAAGAGCATGTTATATCATTTCATATTCTGCTGTCATCCAAACCACTGTCTTACTCCAGCATATCTTTATTTGCAGAGTATAGTACTTTGTTTCACAGCTCAAATGCAGACAGTGTTTTGTTTGCTGTTACAGTGTCTGTCAAAAGTTTACGACAATCTAGACTTTTTTTTCCAGATACATGTCATTTGGTTTAGATTGAACAAATTAGTTAATTTAACAGCATGATAGTTTCTTTGGATAAAACATGTATAAATGTACAGATACTGGTGCATAAATAATGTGCACTGACTGGCAGACAAGTTCTCCAGACATTCAATTAAAGTACTATAGAACTATAATGATAGAACTTCTATTTTTTTCTCACCTTGGGATCTAGTTCATCCCATAGTGGTTCAGTATAATTTAGGTCAGGTAACTGGGCAAACCATTCCATGAGAATAACACTCCAGCTGACTGTTTTCATTTTAAATAACCCTTACAGAGTTTGGTCATATTTTTGGGTCATTGTGGTGTTGCAGGTGAAGTTGGTATTGAAGTATTGAATGATAGCCATAACTTAAACACTGACCTGTGTCCATTCAACCATTGAACCGTTTTTCATTGTTTTCTTGATGGTCTATAGTGCATTTAACCGACATGTGTATAATGAGCTAACCTGTTCTCCAAACTTGTTGTGAAGAGAAACTTAGGACGTTGACATAGATGCATGTATTTCATTTACTGTTATTGCTTAAGGAGTCAGTTTGATGAATATTAAAGATTTTGGACCAATATCTGTATCTTTATATATGTTTTTGGTCAAATTAAGTCTTGATACTCTTAAATTACCTAATTTGTGGCATATAAACAAAGGAACATCCCTGTGTCTCATAAACAATAGAAGGCAAAGTCTTTACAACTTTTTGACAGGCAGTGTAAAATGTAATTACACTGGCCTACAAGTAAAATGCTTCCAGAATAAAAGTAGTTCAGCTTTACCAAATTTGAGTCATAAATAAAGAAAAATTCAGTCCAAAGTCCTAGTTGGTTGTAGTTTCTCAGATACAGTC
>JAQQZY010000006.1:15149788-15160574 GCA_030068375.1 Ostorhinchus rueppellii | reverse complement strand
CATCATTTCCACACATGGATTAACCAACAGAAAGTCCAGACTCTAATTCAGGATGTGATGAAGACTTGATGCACCGGACTGATTCTACATCATTAATAATCAGAAATTGATGTAACTATGGATGAAAAAATACTATAAACTTGTTTGTGATACTACTTAAGCATTATGTGGCAAAAAAAAGTTGTGACAGTGAATGTCTCCTGTAATCAAAACCATTGTATTTCTTGATGTGAAGATGGTGTGAGTCTGTTCACACATGGCAGTGAACCAAAGTGTTGGTGTTTTGACAGAGAAGCTCCATCATCAGAGAGCGTCAGGGTGGCCCACATGGAGCTGCATCATAGGAGTTTGACTGGATATGATGATTACGGTCATCTTGGATTGTTTTATTAACCTTTTATGTATGTCTATTGTAACCGCAGGCAACACGTGTCACAGCACAGAAACACTTTAAACAATCTGCATGTCAGTAAGGGGATTTCTTACATTTCAATGGAGGACTTAAATAAACAAACCTTGGTGATGTCATTAGGGTTAGATCATGTCAGGTCTCGGATCTTTGAAATGTCTCTCCTCAAATTGCCTAAGAATTCTTTTTATTCCAGGATGATTATATCTGTAGTGGTGATGCCTTTGCAATCAAACCACAACTTCAGTTTTGTCAGCATTTGAACATAAATTTAAATTAGCAAAAGGATGATATATGTAGTAGCTGGGATAGGCTCAATGCGACCCCCATGACCCTAGTGAGGATAAAGCGGGTATAGAAAATAAATGAATGATGTATGTCTAAAAAACCATGCTGACCAGACTTATCCACAGCATTAAAAGATAAACGCGTGCATTTACAATTGCATCATCAGCATACAAGTTAATCTGTGTACTAGTAACAGTACGTGGAATATTAATATAAAGAGAATGATGGGGCCCAGTATTGAGCCCTGTGGGGTGCCTAATTACATACGGAGAGAGATTGAGATCTAATTTTACATGTTGCATCCTGTGTGAGTGACAGTCACAGAATCGAGTTATGAGTGATGACAAACCCTGGAGGTCCTCGGTCAGTTAATAATAATGCAGAATGCTGTTTGGAGTACAGTGCACGTTATGTAATTAAGAGTTTTTGCAACAGCAGTAATGTAACTGTAACTTGAATGAAAAAAATAATTTTAAAAAAAGGAAAAAAAAATAGTGTTTTTGAATGAGCTGTTTTTACCAGTATTTCCCTAACTGGGATCAATAAAGTCCGTCTGTCTATCTCAGAAAAGGAGCATGTTCATCATTATGTTTCTACGTTTTGTTTTGTCTCTGAGCAGGTGGCATGAGGTGCATTATTCCACTTTTTATGAAAAAGCTTAGAATGGATAAACCAATCACTAGGTTTGTTGACGAGTGATGTTTTTTCATACTGAAGAGGATATTCAGTTGGATTACAATCTGTAACTTCACCAGTAAATATTACACACAAAACCTGAAACCATTTGTCTGATCGTCTGAATCCCAATTAACACTGAAGGAATAAGTGACTGCAGTTGAACTCATTCACGTTTATTTACAAACATGTAAAATGACATGTGGAAGTGACCGTTCATGACCAAGAACTCTAAAACTGGGGGAGGAAAAGCAAACAAATTGTCAGTCATGTCTATGTTACAAAAATATTGACCTATATACTATTTTACATTATCTACAACACTTTTACCATTTAAAAAACATTCCTCTGTATCAAGATTGTCTTCAATGTGCAACATTATAAGCTTAACATTTTTCTTCACACCTCAAATTTTACAACCTTTACACACAAAAGCTTCATCGTACCATCTGCTAGTTCAGTGGTACAGTTTATGTTCTCCTACATGTGAAGATGCAAGACATTCTCAAGGCAGAGCAGAGGCCCACACTGATTCACTTTACTCCACAGTAGTAAGTCAATGCTCCTTGAACTTCATTCAATTTCACCTTCTGGTCCAGCGAGTTCACAATCTGTGTGTTGTCTGTGTTTGTCTCTGTGCGTTAGTCCTCGTGCACTGCTTCTGCTCACAGTGGTTTTATTTGCATGTATGTACATATTCCATTTGGACCCTGTGGCGAGGGGCTCTGAGGTCGCCGGCAGGCATTTCAAAGGCGCGGTGCGACTTGAGAGTGGCCGCTGCGATCCGTGTGTTGGGTGGGTGGAAGGGTGGGGGGGGACAAGAGAGTAATCTGAAACGGGATCTGACCGCTGCTGTTGGTGGTTCAAGGGTGGAACACGAGCCAAAGACATCCATGTCATCCTGGAAAGAGAGCAGGAAGAGGAACCCGGGTGCAGATTAGTAACGTATCTACCCAGAGCCAGCCAGGGCCCGACTTAAAACAGGACAGTGTCGTCTACATCAAAGAACTGCTGCTATCTCTTGTTTCTGTTACAGCTGCTCCTCTTGGATACACACTGACAGAACACTCAGTGCTTCCAGAGGAAGCATGTAGAACTCAGGGCAATGCTGTTTGGGTTGTTTATTGTTTATTCTGGTGTGCAGTTTGGTTTTCTTGTTGGTAATTTTTTACTGCTGCTTATTATTATTATTACTGCTGTCCCCTTATTATAACTTTTATCCTGGGAATATGAATATATATATATATATATATATATATATATATATACTGTATATTATTGTTTGTTGTTTCAACTAATACTTTACAATGTGTAATTGCCTGGGTTTTTTTTCAATACTGTATTTTGTTACTCTTTCTATTTTCTTGTAGTATTTCTTGTGTGTATATCTGGTGTTGTGCTTCTAGTGGAACCTCAGTGTCCTGCCCAACAGATTAATAAAGTTGTACCTAATCTAATCTAATCTAGTCTAATCTAATCTAATCTAATCTAATCTAATCACAGGCAGCAACTGGTAAAATAAAATAAAACCTTAATTCTCACGTGGCATTTTATTTCATGTTCACTCCATTGTGGATGAGATTATATTTTTCTTCTTGAAACTTAAGATTTTTCGCTGAGGCAGCCTATGTGAGATGCCAACAGAGTATCTGAAGCCAGAAAATGAAACATTCACGAGGGAATCCAATCGATATCCTATGTAAGAATTACAACATCGCGTACTTGAAATAGGAGAAATACTGCAAAGAATTTAGGACATTTTTGTGCTTCTGTAGACATATTTTTGTGCCTGCTTGCTTGGTCACCTCACCTTCCTGAGTCACCGGGTGCTGCTTGGGAAGTCGTACATCCATCCCAGCTTCACTGTAGCTCCGTGTGGTCCTGTCCGGTGACTCCTCCTTTGGCCTCGTCTCCCACATCCTCCTCTTGTCCTTCCACCTCTCGACTTTCTGCAGGGTCCTGAAAGAACTGAGGGACCCTGAAACACTCGCTGGGCTCAGAGTTCCTCCTCACCCCTCCAGTCTCTCCCGGCTGCATTGGGCTGCACTCGTCCTCCTGGTTTGTATTCCTGAGGAACAGAACAGAGACAGCTGTGTTACTGCCATGAATCTCTTTTCACAGCCACACCCTATGGTGGTGTTTTCCTTTTATGCAAAATCCCTGTTGATTCTCAACCCTTCAAAGATTCCAGTTAACTACATTTAATTATGTCTCAAGCATTCTGAATGAAAGAAAAAATGAGAACGCTAGCCTGGAGGTAGTGAGGCAGTGTTTCATTGTTTATCTGCCTGCTGTTCAGGTTTCCAGGAGGTGAAACAAACACTAGTTAGAGTGTGTGAGGCTCCTTAATGTTTAGGATTTGAACAGTCAACATGCAGCACATTCCTTACTTCATGTGTTTGTATTAAGTGTAATGTTCTGTGTATCAATTTATTTACATTGCAGAGGAATGTGAGTGTTTATACACTCCGTGGGGTTTGATTTTTTTCTGCTGTGTGTTGGATGTCCAGCTAGCCAATAACCAGCTGTAAAGGTGCAGATTCTGTTCAACACAGTGGGAAGACTGTTACAAGACTGTGTAGTCATTTTGACTGGAGACGTCCTCCTCACCCATTACTGAGGCTTGTGTGAGACTGGAAGGGACTGTTGTCCCGGCTTCGGCCCAGACTGCAGCTCTCATCACAACACAGAGATGGGATCAGGTGGACTGGACCTGGACACACAGACCAGATTTGTGTGAGACATTATGAGAGGATAAAGCCGCTGGTCTGAGCACAAAGGTATTTAATTACTGAGCAAAATCTCTTCATTTGGAGCCTACCGCAGGTGTGTCCGGGGCCCAGGTGGCACTGGCAGCAGGGCCTCTGGGGGAAGTCATGAAGCCAACGAGGGTCTAGGCAGGACAGCTCGGCCCCGCTGTACGGACAGTCCTGAGACCTCAGAGAGGCGGCTGAGGACACAACAGACAGACGGTCACATCAAGTTCAGCAATGTACCGTTTGCTTTTTTTAAATTACTTTATTTACAATTTTTAACTTTACAAACAAATTGTACAAATCATACCCCCACCCCCCCCAAAAAACAAAAAAAAAAACTCATACAAACATGACGGCTGCCAGACAGCTATAAATGACATAAATACACTTATAGAAATAACATAATTACAGTAATAAGAGTAAAGCAGGTCGTGCATGGAAGTTGAAGTCAGGCATCACACCTGACAGTGAGCTAGGAAGGGTCCCTGAGTCTTCACAAATCTGTTCTGTTCATTGGGTTTGTGCAGGCGCAGTCTTTCCACTTGAATGATTGATAAAATCTCGCTGAGCCAGTGAACTAAGGAGGGTGGAGTGGTAGAAGCAATGTACTGTTTTGAACCCAACTGAAGCTCCTTGTGCATGTTTTCTCTAAGTCACCAGCACTATTTGCTCTTATGTTTCTTTCAATCGTCTGATTATGTCTATCAAATCACAACCTGACAGGATCCCTATTAGCCAATCACTTTCACTCAGAGCACTCAGCTGTCATTTTCTAACCCGTTTGCTATCCAAGTCCCTCATTAGTTCCCCCTCTTGTGAAGTCGGCTCATCCTCCAGCTCCATCACTCGTCACCACCAGCGTCTCAGCTGCAGGGGAGTTTTCCTCATAACTTCAGCAGCTAATTCATACCATCACCTCCCATGGAAATCCACTTCCTGTGCCAGACTCAGCCTCTTCTGTTTGCATTATATTCAGTCTTCACTCACTCTCCTTCTTTCCACTTTAAGTATCTCCTAACAGAGATAACTCTGCACCTCTGAGAACAGCACTTGCTGCCATCAGGTAAAATGCTGGAATCTGACTAAACTCACACACTCTTTTATTTCACTAACCTCTTCTCTATTGTGCTGCTTAAAATTCCAATGTATAATTCCACAACACAACGCTGTTAGTGTTTTATTGCAGCTTGGGTGAAGGGTGTGGTGCATGTTTAATTCTAAAAACAAACAAATGAACTCATGATTTCAGTATTACAACACAAAAAACACCTTGGTAACCTCCATCATGTTTTAGGTGTGCTTACCACAGAAATGTGATGTCATCAGTTCATCGCCTCGGGATGTTTCACATGTTTCTCTCAAACACTTTTGGCCTAAAAATGCTGCTCATTATACAAGTTCCCACAAATATGTAACATCAGAGTTTGGTAAACACAGGAGAACACCACTGACAGATGTGATGGATGGTACGTATATAGCACACTGTGGGCTTTATCTTAATAAAAGTACAAATTGTTCTGGAAAATCATTGGTTATGCGTTGAAATGTTAGGTTCAAAGTTCAGAGCTTACTGTGAAAAGCCACGTGTGACTCCTGACCCCGGAGAAAGCAAAATACAGGGGTTTTTTTGTTATGTAAAGTAACTAAGTACTTTAACTTGTGTGATTTTATGCTACTTTGTGCTTGTACTTCACTAGATTCAGATTGTACAGGCCCAGTTAAGAGTTACTTTTAAGATTGACTTCTCAGTATAGATAATAAAACAAGATAACACAGTGTTCGGCATTTACTTTATATACAACAGTGTGCACATTTCAGTTGCACCAAATAGTTATTTTTCCCTCTTAATTTGTCACATGGTTTCATTTCAATAAATGTTCAAATAATCCATTTTGTCCCAAAATATGAGGTTAGAGAATAGTCCGAAGACTGAAAGCATGTTTGTGAACCAGATCTTATCTACTGAGTTCTCATAAGTACCTGGTCCCCCTCATTATAGAACTGGATATAAAGTAATGCTGGAAAATATATTACATTAATTGGATAAATTGAGGTTTCCCTAAATTGCAAAATGGAGATTATTCCTCTGGAGACCTTTCAAAATTCAACCTGTTTGTATCTTGTAATATATTAACTGTGAATGTGTTTCTCCAGTCATTTATGGCATATGTGTTCAGATCATGTGGCCAGGAAAGAATTCCAATTGATTTTTATCACTCAGGTCTAAGAGAAAGTGGGTCAAACCAGCTCTGCCTCCATCATCTACACCAGTAACATGCAGCTCGAAAACACATGATTCAGTATTAATTATCGAATGATGTCAAACATAACCAGTATTTTAACTTTAATGCTTTAACTGCACAAAGGTGCTCCTACGGCTGTACTTGTAATTAAGAAGAAATAAGGAAGGCTATGTAAAATAAGTATTTTTACATTGTAGTTCTGGTATTTTTACTTGAGTAAAACATGTGACTACCTCCTCCATTGCTGAATTTTCTTCTGCTGGCAGCATTAGCCTCAGGACTACATACTATCCTTAACTTAATGCTCTGTTTTATGTAACACAGAGTTCCTCAAACTGTGGGGCTGGCCCTCTGGGGGGGGGGGGCACAAAGGTTTACCAGGGGGGTCACGGGATCTCTCTTGTGTGTTTTTTTTCTCTTCTTCAAGTTAGAACACGTAACAGGTGGAACTAATGTTTTAGCGTTGGAGCACACTGGATGCATTTTAGGGACACACAACAAACAAATCTAATGCCATGGTGATCTGTCACTAGACTAGACAACGAGTTTAGTTCTGGAGAACGGACAAGGATTGGACTGGAAAAGAAACATGTGCACTGTTTGTGTTTTTGTACAGTTTGTACAGTTTGCACTTTAATGTTCTGACATGTGAACAGGCTCATTGCCACCACTGATATTGTTAAAATGTTCATCTTTGTTACCAAAAATGTGTTTGTTGTTCTAAAAAAAAGTAACTTTATTGTCATAGTTGTAAGATAATTGCACATTTTCTATTTCTATTTGGAAATATATTGTCTCAGGGAGCAGTCTTGTTGAGTTTATTTGCATTATTCAAGCAAAAAATCGAAGTTATTTTTAATTTGCACAATAAATTATTCGAGGTAAAGCAAAAAGTATTATTGCAATATTGATGTTTCTTTCAATAAACCAACAGAAGAAGATTGAACGCCACTGATGTAGCCCATTTCTCTATGAGTTGCAGACTGAGTACACCTTTGCTGTATGAAAGTGTAGTACATTGGCTTAAGACTCACCACTCGGCTTCTTCTCCAGTAGCTGTCTCTTGCAGTAGATGACGCACAGGACCAGCAGAGCCAGCAGGACAGTGGCCAGAGCACTGCAGATGACCGCAGCCAGAGCCATGTCCCGCGGACTGGTCACCACTGAGGGCAGCGGCACCAGGTTCACACGGCCACTACCTGCAGAGAAGGGAAAGGTAAGTAAAGGTAAAACACAGCTGCTGAACATGATGTGTTTTCTGGTTCTTTCTTCTGGATCTTATTTGTTTTCTGGTTCCTTACTGTTTTCTGGTTCTTTTTTCTGGTTCTTATTTGTTTTCTGGTTCTCATTTGTTTTCTGGTTCCTTACTGTTTTCTGGTTCTTTTTTCTGGTTCTTATTTGTTTTCTTGTTCTTTCTTCTGGTTCTTATTTGTTTTCTGGTTCTTTTTTCTGGATCTTATTTGTTTTCTGGTTCCTTACTGTTTTCTGGTTCTTTTTTCTGGTTCTTATTTGTTTTCTGGTTCTCATTTGTTTTCTGGTTCCTTACTGTTTTCTGGTTCTTTTTTCTGGTTCTTATTTGTTTTCTTGTTCTTTCTTCTGGTTCTTATTTGTTTTCTGGTTCTTTTTTCTGGTTCTTATTTGTTTTCTGGTTCTTTTTTTGTTTTCTGGTTCCTATTTGTTTTCTGGTTCCTTACTGTTTTCTGGTTCTTTTTTCTGGTTCTTATTTGTTTTCTGGTTCTTTTTTCTGGTTCTTATTTGTTTTCTGGTTCTGTTGCTGAACATGATGTGACATTATTGTCAGACTGGCTGCAGAACTGAAGATAATGTGGTGATTATGATCATCTGCAGCTAAGCACGAGGGATCAATTGTTCTTTTACAACTTGCATTGATGACGTAAACAAAATACACTGTTGCACATGAAGTCGGGATAGAATATTTTCACCTCTTCTCGTGAAATGATGGTGACAATAATTTATTCTGGATATAAAAGGTGTACGTGATCATTGCACCTGATCAAAGATTACTGATGTGTATAAATAAAAATAAACAGAGGAATGTGTTTGTAAACAAAATTATTCAAACTATTATGGTCAAATAACTAAAAAAAAATGTCTATAATTCATAAACACAACGTAGCTACAGAAGTTTATTATGGGTCCTGGGGTTTTTTTAATGGCTTTTATGGATTTTTACCTTTTGCTTTAAAATTTCATTGTATTTATTTGCAATGACAATAAAAGGAATCTTTAAAAAAGCAACAAACATATTAGCACAACAGTAAAATAAACATATAGAAGTAAAACACTGATAAATACTAAAGGCCACATTTTGCTGATAAAACTTTTTTTTGCCTATGTATGGTTTTGAATGCAGAAATTAAACACTGTAGTGAAGTATTTACACTGTATCGCAGTAGCACTTCTACTTACAGAAAAGACCTAATCATTTTTTTTCTTTGGAGCACTTTGCAACCATAAAGTTGATGACTATATGCATATATCATTACGATGACATTCATAACTTCATATGGTTGAACACTTCATAGCCGGTGAGGAACAAATAAAGTAAGACAAATGATTCCTCTGCGCCTGGAGCCAGTCATCTGGAGGCTGAAGTCTAACGAAACAAGCAGGAGTTCAAAGAGAAAATGTCTGCGATGTCTCTGTCGTGTTCCCTACAGAGGATGATTTACAGACGCCTCCTGCCCCTGCCCTTGGGCGTCATCGTGCTACTCACTCTGACATCAAGAGGCTGACGTGCTCCATTCTCAAACAGGTCACACACATTTACTTTTGCAAGTGACGGAGAGAAAGAAAAACACGTTGGAGTGACACTGGGTGAGTTTTCACACTTCTGTATGTCAGAGCGTCTGCGGTAGTTAGTTGTGTGCACATGTGCCGTTTTTGTGATTTAGCTGCTGGCCGACGGCAAATGTGATGTCACTGTTCGCCCCGCCCTCGAGACCCTTTACACACACTGTCATGTTAAGACTTTTGGCCTTAAGAATGCAGCTCATTATACAAGTTCCCACAAATACAGAGCAGTGGGGTTTAATACGGCTTAAAGCAAGAGATGACTACGTACGACAGATGAACTGGCTCTGTGTATTTATAAAATTGGCTTCTGGTAGGTGTAATTATCCATTTAGTCATTCATCAGAGATCAAGATTCCATCCTAGATCCAAATGTAAACTTAAGAGTAGCAAAATTCAAAACACATGACTGGAACTTTCAATCACACTCAAACTGAATGGCATTTCTGGAACAAGCACCAACACGAGGCAAATAAAGTTCCAAAATTTGCGATTAACTTATTCACAGAGCTGAGGATGTATTAGTCGCTGTTACCAGGCACTGGCCGAGTGTCAAATCGTGAGCCATAGTGAGAATTTTTTATTAGGTCTAAATCAAGTTGCTGACATATGGGTTAACTTGGAGAAACAGGGTGAGATTGAAGATATTTTGCTTGTTGTTGATCAGTGACAGCTTTTATAATGAAACCACAGTGTTCCATCTGCTTGTATTCTTACATTTTGCCATCACGTTGCATCACGTCTAACCAGAGCCGACCCACGCATCCTTTGGGCCCGAAGCAAAATTGGATTTGGGGGTCCTCCATTTCATTTTTTTTTTGTTTTATTTTTTCTCCTCTTCCTCTTTCCTCCTTTTTCTTTTTTCAGCCTCAGAAGGGTACATCCTTTTTTGTGACATCGTTTTTATTGGAAGTACTCGTGAGTTGGATGCGTAGTGCACACTACATGGGAGGAGGCACACATGACGGTGCAGCAGAGTTTTCATATTTAAACAGAGGCAGGAAGAATCACTAGGTCTACATCAACAGCACCACAGAAAAGTGTGTTTTTGTACAATAGTATAATTTTGATTATATATAAATCATCACTCATGCGTGCAAAAATAAATTGTTTTTCTTAATTGCTCTTGCACCCCCACCCCCCTCCGAGTGGCCGCAGGGCAATGCTTAGTTTGCTTATGCCTTGGGCCGGCTCTGCATCTAACATTATTCTTCCTACGAGGCTTCTGAACAACAAAATAACTCCAGTGAGGTGAAGGTTTTCCACAGTGGGCAAACATTATTATTATTGTCTGTGAATGAAGTATTCTGAACATTTAACACTCTGATTTGAGTTGAGTTATGAACACTTCTAGGGCTGCATGATATCAGCAAAACTTGCGATATGTGATATGGATGTACAGCACTGCACTAACGATAATATTGCGATATTTCTCTTTCACCTAAAGAAATGCCAATTTGACCTCAGAAAAGTGTTCCTTAATGTTAAAATGAGCCTATTGTTTGTATGCTGACTCGATTATTCAGAATTTAAGACAAAATACTGAACTACTACAATCAGTTCCACAATTGTGTCCAAAAACCTGCTGATGCTGCTACCAC
>JAQQZY010000006.1:15133851-15149688 GCA_030068375.1 Ostorhinchus rueppellii | reverse complement strand
AATTATTGCACGTCTTTGCGATATGAATATTGCACACTGTTATCGTGATAATGATATTTTTGCGATATATTGTGCAGCCCTAAATGCTTCCTGCATCTTCCATTCCTGGTATGATGAATGTCATCTGTGGTGAGGACGGACTGCCCTAAACTCTGAAAACAGTCAGCTTGCAGCACGAGTGAGGATGTTTTGAGTTCAAAGGTGGGGCACTGAAGTTATCTGAGGTGCAGACATTAGTCACACTCATGTTTCTTTGGCTTTGTCTTATTACATACAGTAGCAAACTGAAAAAAACCTTACAGTAGTTCATAAAAATATTCAGTAGCTCCTGCTTTTCTTGCCTAAAGCAGCAAATTTAAGTCATGATACAATCCTATTGTTTGCTTCTAGTTTTTTGTGTGTAACTCTGGTTTAACTCCACCACTTTTTTTATTTATGTGATGTCACTGTAATAGAAAGCAGCATTTTTTTTTTTTACTGAAGATTTAGGCTGAAACATCTTCTTGAAGAACTTAAGGTTGTTAGAGTAACACATACTGAAATAGAACAATGCCATTAGTGATAATCAACAGCTCTTACAGAAACTCTGGCTTTGTGAAATATCAGTGAAGCATTTGTCAGCATGAGTTAACCCCCATGGATGACCTACAGTATGTTTTTCTTTATTAATTTTAATTTTAACCCATAAAGACCCAGTGCTATGTTTGTGTCAGTTCCCAAATATTTTTTCTCTATATTTAACATTTCCTGAAGTGATTTATCACCATTCATTAGAAAATAATCCTCTGTATTTCTGCATTTTCCCACTGAAAATTAAGTCTTTCCCGATATTTAATTCACCGATTTGTAGATCTTCATAAAAGCTGAGATTAAAGTTAAGGGTTATTCTATCAAAAACTGAAGAAAAAGTGATTTTTTCAGTAAAATCTCTCACTCACAGAACATAAATGAAGTGTCTCCATCCACTGTCGTTGATCCAACTCCATGGGTTTTATTGGTGAACCAGTGTTGTAGAAGATGATGGCGTTTCCATGGTAACTACAGAGCTCATATCTGATGACCATGAAAAGATGATAAACTGTATTTTACACCAATTATTTACATGGATTGATAGAATTAGTGGATGAGTGGGTATTTAAGAGTTTGGATCAGTACATGGTTTTGGTCGATGGTGGATGTTTGGGCTTTTATGGGTTAATAAGAACTTGCATCATTTTTTGATATTGTGAAACACAGGAATTTGGCACTATTAACACTATGTTAATGAATTGAAAAAGTAATTACCAGCTGACCACATCACATTCTGTTGACTGAGTTTGTACTGACGCCTCCTGGTCGTCATGACAACATGTCCAAAAGCAAAACAAATCATTATGCAAAGTCTTTTATTCCTTCTGCTATGAAGCCCTTACACACAAACACCTATTTTACATTAATTTGACTATATTTAGAGGATTTATTTATTGGATTTTAATTGTGGATTTTTTTAATAAACTGAATATTTATTATTGATTTTTTAAAAATTATTATTATTATTATTATTATTATTATTATTATTATTATTATTAATTTCAGATTTTATGGGCTCATGTGTTTCATAGCGTTTCCTTTTCTTTACTAAGCATGTGAGAATGCTAAAAAATGAATTGCCCATTTGGGATAAATAAAATTGAACTGAACTGTTTTCTGATTTGTTGTTGAATCTGAAAAACACAGTTTAAAGGCGAAGATCAGTGATAAGAGTCATTTTTACAGATAGACAAATGTTAACTCTTTTGTTCAGATTACACAAAAAGTCATCCCATCATATTGGTTTCATGGTGTTAAAATATTTTGCATTGGAATTGTGTCATGATGTGTATCTTATCACCACATTCCTACCCTTTGTAAAACACTGACCAGTCCCCGACATGTGGGGAAGAAATTAAATGAATGAAGAAAGCTCATGGCGAATGTAATGAATGACTTTTTGTTTGAGAAAATCTTTTTTTCGGCGAGCCCTCATGTTTGCCTTTCAGTACATTCATCATAAAGGGGAACTGGATTCAGCCTTTTCATATCCCAGAGTTCTTTGTTGAACAATGTAAACATTACTTTAGCTTTGGGCACTTTTTTTATTCAGCCAAATAGGGGATGAGGGTATTTTAAATTCCTTCTGTGAGAAAAAAAAAAACTGAGGAAAACTTAGAGCAATGCACCAAACCTCTGACCCAGAGTACAATAGAGTACCATAATGAATCATTTTGATATAAACAAGAGTACAGTCTTGAACACTTATGGAAAATACTGATTTTAACCCCTTCATGCATAGTGGTCACTACAGTAGATGGTTATTCACAGCTGTTCTCTTGTATATTCATGGGTTTTGTTGTTTTATTTTCATATCAGCCAACACAGTGGACACTTATGCATCATCCCATACACTGTAATTCAAACCATTACGGTAACTTTACTGTTTTTGATAAACCTGATCTGCAGTAACGTGTTTTAGTGTAAATCAATTATTTGTTACACAAAAAGTTTTTTTTTGCATATTATCATATTATCTCCATGAAGAGAGTAATAACTAGCATTAGAATATGTTAAAATGTGAGAAAATGTTAGATTAGCAGCATTATAATGTTTTATTTCATTGTTTTCATCTCGCTTTCTGATATTGGGTTTTAACCACATTTCTTTACTTCGAAAATGCATGAACATTTTTGCAACTCCATGAAAAGAAAACCTAGAAAAGCACTTGCAGACCTCCGCCAAGGTAGTGTTTGTCCTTTTTTTTTTTTTTTTTTTTTAAAGGTAGTGTGTGTAATTTCCTCCGCTAGATGGCACTGAATGATCGCATAAGCAGCTCTGTGCCATTATGCCCTATCTCCCAATGATAAAGAAACATTTTTAAAAATTCCTGGATCCAGATAGTGATACGGATCACCTCCAAAATTTAATCATGTGTTCCTCGTCCCATTTCTTACAATTCATGTAAATTTCATCCAAATCCTTTCAAAGCTTCTCAAGTTATTTTGAACACAAACGGACAAAGAAACAAACAGATAAACGCCAGCAAAAACATAACCTCCTTGGCTTGGCAGAGGTAAAAAAAACAAACAAACAAAAAAAACTCCATCACATTGTTTTTTTCATACCTAATGAGGAATAGAAACTCTCTCAAAAATAATTCTTGACTAAGGTTCTTATAATTCATGCATGAAAGAGTTAAAAGTGTTCCAATAGCAAACAAGACACACTTTGAAGAATTTACAGTTCATATTAAATTCCAGATAGTTTAGATCAGACAAACACTGACACTGGATGGTCTTACAAATCCACCGGTACAATATCTGACCATTGTATTTACTTTTGGCTCTCACTGTCAAGGTAAAACTCACTTTATCCAAGGTGAGCATCCTCTATCCCACACCACACAAAGGCGGCGTGTTATCTGAGGCCCAGCAGCTGCAGCAAACACACATAAACACTGGCCCATTGAAGCCACCTCACCTGCTGATATTATCTCCACACAAACCAGGCCAATAAACCACAGCCTTTCATAGACTCTGCGCCTGTTGACTTTATGGAATGCCGCATAGTCCAAATAAAAGCAGCACTACTTTGCACCTCTGAAGGATCTTTAACTTTTGTCTGCACAAAAGCTTTTAAAAGATTCTTTAAGAGAACTGAGCCATGTGTTGCCTTGAACTCTGAACAACGAGACGGGAAAACAAACATCCTTCTGACTGCACTTCTCTTTGGTGAATACAGTTCAAAGCGTGTCTGCTATTACATGTTACAACATTCATACTTGACATAACATACAAGGATGCATGATTAGGTTGTTTAGTTAGTTAACACAAAAGACCGTTTGAGCAGCAAATGAAGGAAGGTTTTCATGACATTTAAAGCTGTAGCGCTTGATCGTGTTTTAGTGCGACTAGAAAAAACAAACTTTTCACTCATATCAAGTGATCAGAGTAGACATGAGACTTTCTTTTCCTTCCCTGTGAAGAAAATCCACACTGTGATGCAGGTTTTTGTGTAATCACAGGTTTTTTCAGACAGCTAGGGAAGGTTAAATATGTACTGACAGATGTTATTACCACTCACTGATCAGATGCAACTTGAAAATGGTGACAGCATCAGATCATTTATGCATTTGGACCAAGAGTAGCTACAGAAGCAAGTCATGTATTTGTATAATGTCTTTTAAATCAACTTTAAAATCACATTTTATTACGGGTAATTTTTAATGTCTATTTTAATTTAAATTTTTGTTCTCTGCTTTTCATGTTTTTATATTTTATATCTTAACTTCCTCTCTTTATGCCTCTCTTGTAATGCTTTTATGTTTTATGTAAAGCACTTTGAATTGTCCTGTACATGAAATGTGCTATACAAATAAACTTGCAAATTCTGTGATTTTGGCTCCAGCAGCTTTAAATAGAATGGGATGACAATATGTTCATTATATCGTAAAGAACTTGCATTTATGTGAGCTTTTAGAAGTCAAAGCGCTGCAGCAAACAACACTTTCAGTCCCCATGTTGGATGAACTGGAAATAAAGGTGTGTCTATTTGAATACTTTTTAATGAAATAGCAGTGTAACTTCAAGGCTTGTGCTAATGTTGTAACATTTTACAATCACCACGTCCTTTTATGTGGCAGTATGTAACATTACTATTTCTTCAATTTCACAATGGCAAAATAAATCGATTAAAGCAGCAGTGAAGTGAAAAAGTCCTGCAGTCAAACATTATCATTCCATCTGAGCGACTTTGATGAAAGTCTTATTAAACATCAAATGCAATGCTTCCTGTTCCCTCTCATCTCAGCTTGAAATCCATCAGCAGCACAAGCCAGGATGTTCTTTGTTACAAGATGTGTGTTGGGGTTATCTGAGGCTCTGTCATTTGTTATATTCGGTTTTCTTTGGCTAGGCCTTTTTGCAAGTAGGCATGTTATAGTAGTTTGTAAAAATGTACTGTTCTAACAGTAGCTGCTGCCCTCCACAATCTCCTCTTTCTTGCTTTAAGTATCAAAGATAGCAAAGTGTATAATGCTACTGTTGACTTCTTTTGTGCTGTTCTGGTTTGAGTAAAACAGGCTCCACGAGAATGGACTCTATATGTGTGTGAATATGTCTGTGTGTATGCATATATGCATGCCTGTGTGTGTTAGCAGCTCTCCCACACCTACCCTGACAGTGAAAAACTCCAGCAGATGAAACACATTAATGAGGCTGAAGGAATCCATAAAACACATTCTCATTTTTACTCAGCTCCAAAGAGCCACTGGGGGAAAGGCGGGAGAAGAAAGGAGGGGCACGTTAAGATTTACAGTTCGCCCCGATGTCGACTGCCTCCCCTGCACAGCTGCACCGCTGCCCCAGGCCAGTGTGGCCTATTAGAATGATCTGCCCTTTAAGTTTTCACCACCCCGCTCATGATAACACTGGAGGGAGGGAGCGAGACTTTCAAACATTTGGAAATGCTCCACTGATAGTCCCTGTAGGAGCTAACTACCAGCTATGCTCCCAGACACAATGGACATTCTGTTTCACAGGCCTCCTCCAGTATCAAAATGGGAAGCTGCACAGATGGACAATCGAGCAGACCGAGGGAGGCCAGTTGTCCCAAGGCCAGTGTTCATTAAACAAACTGTAATGCTGTTTGGAACAATACTGTATGTGAAGAAAAAAAGACTAGAGTGTAAAAGACAAACTGTTTGAATGATAAATGATCAGAATTCTCTACATTTGGGGCTCAGATACACACACTGTCTCAGGTGCCTGGTATCCCAGCGTGGTTTCCATTTATTTAACAGTGACCACTCTCCTCAGAAGCAGCTGCAGCCCCAGGAAGTCACACTTAATTACCAAAAGTGCAACTTCACTTTATGCGGAAACCTGAAGTCATAAGGTTGTGCTAAGGTGCTGAAAAAAGACGTTAATTGGATTCCTAGATGTCCTAAAAGGTGAGGCCGGCTTTGTGAACACACTGTATACTGCATCCTTTGTGCATGATCAATATGCTCAAAAAGTAATAACTAACAACTGTCTGAAGCCGAACACTTCCTGATGTGTTTGTACAGGCGATGAAACGACAACACAAAACAGTCTAGTTCTTTTATAGATGCTAGTGAGACACTTCACGTATCAATGGAGGTTTTTGTTCAGGACGGTTTGCTCATTTAATCCAGATGAAGTGCTAAAACAGAATGACATGTTTTGAGCTAATATAATCCAGCCTTGGCAAATCCACTATTATGATAGCGATATCCATTTCAGCTTTTCCAGTCATTAATTTCCACATATACTATAGCTGGTTGACTCAGTGAATGAACGATGGCTGGCTCCACCTGTGAAAGGCGGAGGTTCTGGTTACTCCATGGACCTTGTACTGGCACGTTCAGAGGGTTCAGGCACTGTTGTGGCACTGCTGTCTACGTTTTGGTTCTCACAGAATTTGGCGTTGAGTTCAATAGTGAGCTGTACCTGCTGTTGTTTGCTTTTAGACTACTGCATGCGCTTTGTTTCATCTTTAAAGAAACATCACCTATTGTGGACCAAGGCTGAATACATGTTATTCATGAGAATGTTTAACAAAGTGTCTCACTGATGTTTGGCCAACTGTTAGAAGAGGTGAAAGAAAGGAGAGGTGCTTACAGTGAGGTTCATATGGAGGCGGAGGATCTCCACATGGTATACACTCCATGTCTTGGAAACCACTTAATTTTGTCTTCCTGTAGTATCTGTTGGACAAAAATACATGTTTAAAATGTAAATATACATAAGTGGCTGTATGTTTTGTCAGTGCCTATCCAACAGTGCTTTCATCTGTTTGTCTCACCCAGGCAGGCAGTCCCCACACACAGCGTTGGTGGTGGTGGAGCAGTTGCCCTTCTGGAAACGGTTGATGAGTCCACAGTCCAGGCAGGGTTTGCACTTCTGCAGACTCCGGTCCTCTTTGAAGCGACTGCTCCGGCAGGGCACGCACCGGGCATCCTCTCCATAACCAAAGCCACATTCCTGAGGGGATTAATGGGAGAAATACACCGGGTAAGAGGTGGGGTCGATGGTTTGGGGAGATGTACAGCCTGTGAAAAGAGGGATTGAATGTGGACTATGAGGGGTCTGGAATTAAAGAATGATCTTGGCTCACAGGATCAGATGAGAACAATGGCCTGCCTCCTTTGAGAGTCCATCTTACATTGGCAATAATCTCCCTGACTCTCTCAGTATGAAAGAGTGGCCTTCCGCTGCAAGACCCAGAAAGGCCAGGCATTTGAATAATAAAGGCCTTTGGGGACACCCACTGTTGTATTATTGCAAGTTTATTGCTGCGTTTTTGTGCGACTACCTCTCCAAGCAGACTCAGTGAGTGTCCCGTTGATTGAGAGGCCAGCATGCAAAGGAAACGCTTCAGGAAGGGAGCAGAGATTATGGAGAAGTATAGGGAGGAAATAAGATGAATACTCTTTTTGTGCTTCACAACTGAAAGTGCACTTAAAAAGCACAGCTTCCCACTCCCATGAGACTGATCTAATGCAAAACCACCACTTAAGGATTTTCTTATCTGAACCAAGAAGAACTCTGGAAGGAGACATATTTGAGGAACACTTTTTCCTGTTCCTCATTTCTAAAATGATAAAAACAAATCTTGCTTTGTTTAATGAATTCTATTAATTTTATGAGTCTTTAGAGTCTGGATTTAGTTGATAGAATCATTGCTTTTGGTTTCTTTCTGCTATAATATTTTCAGCAATTGGTGAACAAATTTGCTTTAGTATTTTATTTTAGTGCTTTCATGTTTTTAACCTTTGCATTTGTCTTACACTCATTATGGTAACAGATTTCTTTTTTTTCCAGCTCACTGTGTTAGTTTTGAATGTTTGTGATATATTTAAAAATAGTGTTTTTTATTGTTTGATTTTAAAACTAACCTAATCCTTAAGATCAATAAATTCTTTAAATGCCCTCTTGTTTTAGATGGAAATCAATTCCAACAAAGCTGGAAACTGGACAATTTTCCTGAACTTATGAAATGTTCAAATGTACAACCATCCGAGGACCTAACAGACCATGATGCATTGCTGTAGTTTAAACCACCAAAAGCACATAAAGTACTTCAATAAGTTAAATCTTAAATATCCACTGTAGTAAAACCCACATTAATGCAGAAGTCAAATTAATTTAAACAATCATACATAGTAGTAAAACACTGACACAGCTCATTTTACTGCACAATGGCTGCTCTTACTTTACATTTTGCTAAGATTGACTTTAGAATTTCCACATTGTGGTATAAATATAAGTAGTTCATACTTCAACATATCCCCAAAATTCTGCTGAGCAGTTGGTGACCTTGATGACCAACAGACTTCTACATGACAGCTGTGTTTTCCTGTACAGTGCTGTGTGAAAAGACTGTGCAGGGATAACGTCATACATTGATCATTCATTATCAGCTCCACGGCAGCTGCCCTCCTGTTGTCCAGAATTGCCACTCTGCTATCCCAAACCCGTAGCATAGACAGGGAGGGGGTGCTCATATATCATTAAAGAGAAGGTCAGCTTCAAACAGGGCTTCTCTCTTCTCTTCTCTCTTCACCCGTGTCCCATTTCACTGCTTGGGCATGCAGTCACACTGGAATGTGGGCACAAGAGTCTGATATGGCAGTTGGCTTTGGGGAAACAGGTTGGCTGGAAATAAAAGGGGATGTTAGAGGCAAAGATGCGATAGTGCGATGGCACCACAAAGTCGGACGAGAAAATGAGGAATTCAGGCCTTCCAGCCAAACCAATATGAGCCTGATACTGAACCCTTGGGCCCAGCCTGGCCCGAGGTGCACCAGCTAAGGGTGGACTATTGCAGCTGTTGTTATGAACTCTCCATATAAGGCTTTGTTCTCTGGCAGGGCAGGGCAGGGAAGAGTGGAGGTGGAGGGGGAAACAGAAGGAGAAAGGGTGAGTTGGTGGTTGATGAGTGATAAAGAGGGGAAAGGCAGTTTAAAGAAGACTTTGCCTCCCACAGCTGCAAACCACAATTTAGCCTTTCTGAAGCGAGAACAGCTCAAACTGAGACAGACTAAACCTTATAACAGGTTCTTAAAAAAGTACTGCAGGCCCAAGCACTGTATGATGCCTGGCTGTGGTTCTGTGACCCACTTCCACATGAAGGAAGAGGCCCAGGGACAGTTCCTCCCTACTAATCCCAGCACTAGCACAAGCTCTACCCATGGGGCACCACATGGCAGGCCGGGGGCCGATGCCACGTAGACACGAGCAGGTCAGAGCACTGAAACAAAAGGAATATGGAGCCAACTTCTGCCCCCCTGATCCAGGCGGCACAGAAGATCAAAGAGTGATCTCTTTCTTCTTTTATCTCAGCCAGCAAAGCTTAACAGAGCTGACACCCTTCACTGACTGAAACTAGCAAAGCAGCTTACAGAAGCAGCATGGAGCAGGAACCAGTGGTGTTGAAGTTAGATCATAAGCAGGAGGCCAGCTGGAAAATATCAATATACTTATGCATTAGAACATTATGTTTTATGTTCCCGTATTGAGTCTGAAAAATATTGTAAAGAGTCTCAATCATTTATAACAATAATTCATGGCAAACAATGTCTTGTGCATGAGCCTGAGCAGTGCTTTAATCTAACATCAGCCATTTGACTCAACGTCTTCACTCAGTTTATATGCAAACTTTGATCTGTTCTTTGTATTATGTTTTTAAGGATTTCAGTACATTAACATTTATATTGAGTCAACACATAATGACACATTCATGCACATAAACACAGCTTTAATATATCATAAAACACCAGAGACAGATATTAGAGCAAAAAACTATCAGAGACGAACTACCTATAAGTCATTCATTTTGTGTGGATTCTCACTGCTCATGACAAACCAGCATCATGCATTCCCATTTCTTCATTTCAAATATTAATCTGAAGTGATTTCATTGCAAAACTATCTGAAAAAGCAGATGCTTAAAATCCCATGTCCCCTTTCTATCTCCTGATCTAGTTTGGGTCAGACAGCCAAACATAACTGTGGTGAGGAGGGGAGGAAAGCAGAGAGAAAAAGAAAAAGGGGGAAACGCTACAGTCTTGCTACATACTACAAGATATTGACACATCAAAGCAGTGTTTCTGCCTTCTTGCTACTGGCAGTTGTCCAGCATGCACTGGAAAGTAATTCACCCTTTCTCCTTCATGCTTGACACAACACAACAGACTAAGCAACTTACTATTCATGTAATGAATGAAACCAGGAATGAAATATGGCAGAGTGAAAAAGAATAAGTGGCTGTAATGGACGTTCCTTCTTTGTGGGTGGTTCTTTTAGCTACAGTTAGTGTAGAGGGGCTAATTGATGTTTGTCAGCCCGCCTCAGAGCCGCTTCCAGAGGCAAACTTCCAGAGCAAACTGGGGCACATTCCTCTAGAGTCTCTATGGCAGCTGCACAGAGGGACTCCGAAAGTCCCAACAGTCAATCCTCCATTTAAGAATATCGACAGACTGTGGTGGTTACAGAGCTCAGGTCACATGTTTTTCTCTGGGAAAACGTTCCCTGAGTATAGGCCGAGGTCTCCTCTGTGAGCCGGCATCCCACTACCTTCACAGAAAGAATGAGGCAGCCAATTATTAACCAAGACCCCAGGGTGGCTAGCAGTATTCATGCCTGTTGAGCTGGCAGAGGAATATGAGGACTACTGAAGCGTACTACCAACCACAGAGTGCATGTCTGTGTGCACTGAGATTAAAGGCAACTGGACTTAAATGCATGTGTGCAACAGATGTCAAGGGTGATACAGTTTTTTTCACCAGTGCTCAAAGATGTAGTGGAGTGTAAACCCACCTAAGCTTAGTTCCACACTCTGTTATTTGCAGTAAGTTTCCTTTAAAATTCAGCCACGAGGGCACAGTTGTTTGAGGATGAAAATACACGGAGAAAATCTTTTGAGTCAGATGTATTGACAATATAAATCACAAATCCTACACTCTTTCATAAAAATATTGATTAATCCATTTTTTGTTCATATGTCAATGTGTCAGAACTATCTAGTACAAATACAATTATCTTAAAATGGAATAATATTCTACAAAGCTGCATCTTCCACAAAAACATACAATTCACTTTACATCACTGCCAGCACTTGCAGAAGTAATAGAAGCGCTGCAACCAGGAAGGACTAAAGCCTTTCCTTCCCAACCTTACCTGACACTTTAGAAGCCTGTTTGTACAAAGCACACAGAAACCTGTGGCTAAGGTGGTGGAAAAAACTCTATTCCCAGCCCAGAGAGCAGCAAGCTTAGGCATGGCTTGCTTCAAACGGTGAAGACAATAAGTTGGACAGGGTGCAATAGGGAAAAACAATGGAAGCCATTCAGCTACAGAAGGTCAAAAGTATGGGTGTGACTGATTAAAGAAGGGTCGGTGTTCTACAAAAAGCTAATAACGGCTTGGCTGTTCCCTCCATGAAAGAGAGGAAGTAATAAATAATGTAGGTTCCATGTGATACACACTGATGTCCATTCTTTTCATGAACTGAGCTGTTTTATGTTTTTTTGTGGTGGGTTTTTTTCATTACAGTTATAACCCATCCAACTCCAGGAATTTATTTCAACCGGCCAGTTATGGATCCCTTGTGTTTATACACTTTCTTGTTTCCTACATAAACAAGTAATATTATCATTTCTTTAAAAAATATGGATATGTCTCCTAAGTGAGCATATTCCTTCCGAGATCTCCTTGTCTTAAACTAATTTATGTTAAACCAGGCAAGGATATTAAAAGCAGAATGTCTGGCTCCAACCTTTGAAAGCTCCTGTCCGGCATCACACTGCTTGCAGGGTTTACAGTTCCCAAACCGGTCCTTGTACTCCTGCTCTCTGCAGTCCCTGGCCTCCTCCCCGGCCCTCGCAGGAATCTGAGGGGGACAGTCATTTTTAGGGCAGTTAGAGATTCCTGCATTTCATCACCACTTTCATCCATAACAGATAAAGCAGAGTGAATCCAGAGCTTCACATCATTTTCTTTCTTATAATAGTTTAAGGGGAGCAGCCCCCTCCTTGGATTCTTCCTGAAAACAAGTCTGATACTGTGGGGATGAGATAAGATGAAGCTTTAATGAGTCCTGTGGGGAAACTGCGGCGGAGTCTAAGTAAAAAACAATGACACACTATACAGGGTTTGCCAAAATCGGAGAAAAGAATGCAGATATCAAATTCAATCAACTGGGATGGTACATTGGAGAAAGGTAAAATAATATGTAAGCGTGGTCACACAAGCTACCAGTACGTTTACAAGTCCCACAGCAATGTCCGACTCCACTTTAACAGGGAAATAGCACATCAAATGCAAGTGAGAACTCTGCAAAAACTACCTGCAGCCTTAACTTTCACACTTCCAAATCTACAAGTGTGCAAGTTATAAACATCTAACATGTTCTTGAATTTCTGCTTCAGTCCATTTACTCCAGTCTTCACCAACAATCAAGCAGCTATGAATTGAATATATTTCCTTTTACAGTATGTTTACAAGGCCTCTGCAAATAAGGCAGGCACGCAGAGATTAAAGGTTCAGGGTCGACATTAGGGTAACAGTAAATTCTGCATGACACTTTCTGTTTAAAATCTGTAATGTGATCCAACACTTACCAGAGTCGAGTACATGATATGTACAGTTAGTACAAGTGAGAAGGTGGGATGAAGCACCAAGACCATTTTGTTGAGTCACTTGCTGGTAACAGCTGGAAAAAGAAACAGTAAATGAGAGACGTTTTATTGTGTATTCTTTCTTTATGCACATGTTACAATATTGCCCATAAAGTTGGAATGTAATTTTGTTTTCTTGGTTATACATGTTGCAATCACTTTTGATTGTTTTATCTATGAAGTTACATTATCACAATAATTTCACAAGACAGGTAAAAATATTTTATTCCAAATTTATGGGCAACAGTGTATTACAGAAGTTTATCACCATCAAACAGCAATTTATAAAGTACTGTCTTTAGCTTGTGAGTAAAATGACTCAAAAATATATTTATATGTGAATGAAACTGTGTTTACCATCAATCTATAAGTTCATATATTGTAGCAAAGTTACCCTACTATTTACCTAATTTTGCTTAATTTAAGTAACACAAAAACAGTATAACTTTGCAATTTCAACATTTGTTTGTCACAGCCTTCTTTAAAAAAATGTTTTCTATATAAAATCTGCAAGAGTGAGGGATACATACAATAGAACAGGACATACAAAACACTACATCTGGTAAAGAACTCGAATAAATGTGCAAATCATATTTGTCTGAACCATCTTTTGACATAAATCTATGTAGTGCTGCCACATAAATGTAAACATTCATAAACACATGCTTTTAATGACTGTTTCTCTGGCATAAATGACATTAATAGAGATGCATGAATCTGAACATGCATATATACATGTAGTAAATTGCAGTATATGTGTAAACTGCAGCACATTTAACTGATGGCTGTTAAAGTCCCATCAGCAGCTGGGACAGTCTACAGCCCACACACACATAAAAAAAGCAGATTTACACGAGAACGATTGTGCAATTCCATCACGCAGATCACCACAAATGCAAATAAATAAATAAAATTTTAAAAAGATTCAGAATGTAACCGAAATATTTGACTAAAGATCACAACATTATACTTTACCTGGAAAACTAAACCAAGTGCAGCTCTATGTGCTAACCCGGGACATTACAGCGACATGTTCCTTATTGTGATCTTCAGCATTGTTGTTGCAAAGTATCAAACCAAATATTGTTTCAATCTGGGACTAGTTTTGTTGTTATCGCGTGGAATTTAGTCAACCAACTCCTCCATAACTTCTGTCGTACCGATGCACTGAATCTGCGGTGTCCCCACAGAAAAAGCCACGGGACGATCCTTCTTACCTGCTAAGAAAAGATCCTGCAAATCAAGTGAGAGGAAAAGTGGTTGAAAGTCGACAGCTGACCGGTGAGAGGTGTGGTGTGTGGCTCGCACCGGTCCGCTCACCGTGTCAGTGCTGCAGCCCCAGCCCGGAGCTCCACGGAGCAGCAGCAGATCGAGGACAAGCCCAGCGCCGGGATCAAAGCGCAAAGAGAGGGGGTGGCCTTCTGGATCTGAAGCGCCTCTATCTGATCTGTGATCAGCCTTGTCTACATCAAAGACTCAGCCCCACGGAGCCAAACGCACACTGCGCAGAGCCCCGGCACGCTTTACCCACTGACAGCCCGTGATCAATAACACAGGCGTTTCAGCTGCTTTCTGATCAGAGGAGAAACAAACACCACATTTAACACATGTCCAGACACAAGAGTGGAAGTGGAAGAAACTCACTGTTGTTCAATGGGCTGCGGGTGCATGTGTGCGCGCACACCCGTGCAAAGTTGTGCGGCGTTTGATCACCTTTCAGTGGATACTTTGGCCGGAGTTAAGAATTATGGTATGGTTAATGTTAGAATAAGTGGAGGAGCTTTACAAGTATGAGGGCATAAATGTGGGGACCAGGAAGGGATTCATTAGGAGCCAAAATGCAAGACACCCCCCAGTGCAACCAGTTTAATCAGAATCAGAATACTTTATTAATCCCAGAGTGTTACAGAGGCTCCAAAAAGTAGCAGATAAGAAATGATCAATAGAACTACAAAGAAAAATAGAAAAACAATATTTATACATATATAAAGCTCTAAATACACAATTATTCATAATTTGAGTTTACTTGGATTGAAGCTGAGGAAAAGGCTTTAGCTCTAGTTGAAGATGTCATGAAGCTGTCTACTGTGGGGCCCTGGTCCCTGTCTCCACTGTGTCTGAACACTAACTCCAGATTTTCTTCTTTCACTGTGGAGTTGCAGCCTAAACATGTCTGCATCTTGGACTTGTCTAACACTGAACACAGGTTCGTATCTGTCTGTCTGTCTGCTGGAGGGATGAGAAAACCTTTCATCCCGTTGAGACGCACATGTCCTGACGTCAGTACGTCGTCTGTGATTGGCTGATTTCTGCTGACTGGTTCACCCATTTGCTGGGAAACAACAGCTTTTTGGGATAGCTTCATGGAAATTATAGCCTATAGGAAAATTAATGCAAATAATGTGGATACATGTTAGAGCTTTTTTGATGTGAGTTTTTAGCCTGTTTTAACCAAGCCTTTGGTGCAGATGTGTGCTGTGTGGACGCCTGCGCATGACTGAACTGAGGCAAAGACACACAGGACAAAAGTTCAGCACTGCAGTAAAACTGGCCAATTACTGTACATGCCCGGGCATGTTCTGTATCAAGTCCGCAAATCAATATCATGTTTTGTTCATATTAACTAATGTTGTAGAAGTCGATGTTTAATTTTAGCGTATTTGTTCCACCTGTCTATTTAATGCATGTTTTATAATTAATAAACCTATTATATGTCAAAGAGAAAACAATCGATGTTTTGTTATATTTAATTAAATAGCTGTAAGTCAATTCATTATAGCAATGAAAAATTCCCGATTACCCCACTAATTATATGACATTAAATCAATATGTCGACATTAAATACACAGCATACCTGTGCCCTGCACATCAGTTTGTCAGAGTCACCTAGTGGTGATAACATGTTCCTACAATAAAATGTCTCCCTCTGAAGCAGGAGGGTAAGCTTAGGTGTTGTCTCCATCTAGTGGAATGTGGTTTTATGAAGGCACTACAAAATGAAAAATACACCCACAATATCTGTATTAAAAGAAAGGCACATGCTTCAACTCCCTATTATTATTATTATTATTATTATTATTATTATTATTATTATTATTATTATTATTATTATTATTATTATTATT
>JAQQZY010000006.1:15102341-15128336 GCA_030068375.1 Ostorhinchus rueppellii | reverse complement strand
TCTATCTATCTATCTATCTGTCTGTCTGTCTGTCTGTCTGTCTGTCTGTCTGTCTGTCTGTCTGTCTGTCTGTCTGTGATGACTAAGGGTCCATGGTTCATGTTAGACGGCTCCAGTACATAGATTCAGCTCAGATAACAATTTGCAGATTCTGTAAAAGATCTGACTCATACCATGGGTAATATGACTATGCACCTCTGCATCTTCGTGCTGCATTTCAGCATTTTTAGCATATGAAGTACATCATGGGACCTACACACAGTTGGGATGGAAAAGTCCTGTGCAGTGCTTCGTGGTGATTTTGGATGGTTGCATCAGGGTATGACTTCACATGACTGGACTTGACGTTGCGTGTTGGGGCTCAGCTGATGGACAGCACCAGGTGGTGGTCATTGCTTAGGAGCCCCCCTGATCTCATAGCTACACAAAAATAAGCTACAAGCCGCACATGCAGAGTGATACGATTCAGGTCCTACAATCCAAAAGAAATTAAAAAAATAAATGAATGAATCCCAATCTCTGTTCAGTCTCACAGTGTTTAAAACTATAGCATAAGAATGTTGCAGAAGTGAAAAAAGTCAAAAGATAAGCACTTTGCCCTGCAGATGTATAGATTACAAGCCGCATTCCAGCTCAGTCTGATAAAAATGAGCAGCTATTTGATGGACAAGGCATGTGCCAGACACTGTACTTAGTAGAGGAATGGTATGCTTTTTAGGAGACACTGAAAGGCTAGTTTGACTTGTTCTCTGCAAGTTTCAAAATAATTCATCATTGTAAATGTCAATAAAGCCTTGAGGCCAATAGCCATATGAACAGAACCCCTTTAAAGTGATGGACATTAATCTTCATTTTGTAGAGATAATGTACAACCAAAGCACTGACTGTTCTCTGATTGAATGTTAAATGAACAGGGCATGAGATCTACTTAATTATATACTTAAATATATTTAATTTTTTTTTTTTTCTAAAAGAATCTAGAGATTCTTTTCTGTTGTAGATGGTAATATGGTGTAAAGAGTTAAAAAAAAAAAAAAGTCAGCCTGACAGACAAATAATTACTGCAATCTGTGCTGATCATGATGAGGATGATGACTGTGAGTTTTGCCTGTGCTCAGCCTCCCAGCCAGTATGTTTATGTGCACAGACTGCTGAGTGTAGTGGGTCACAGTGTCACCTTGAAAAGCCCCAAAGCACAGCATTAGCAGCACTATCAGGACTGGAGCCGGATCTGGCTCCCTGCTGCATTGATTCTAAAATATGCCCCAGGAAGAGATTTTGTCTTCAGCGATTATTGAACTTAGTGTGTGCAATAAAGCCGTCCAAAAACAGTAACTAGAGTAGAAGAAAGACAATAAAAAGCATGATTCATCAAAAGATCTCACCTCTACATTTAGTTTCACATAAAAATTACATTAAAACTGTTCACAAACTGTTGACATAAATGTTTATTACAAATGACTGTTCAGTGAACCCAGTGAGTTATAAAACAGTTTGTGACTGAGTTCACTCTTCATAATGGTCATATTGAGCTGTTCCTTAGCTTTTTCTATTGACACTGAGCATAAAAGCCATCCACATCAAACTGTTCTTCTCAGTAAAATAATTTCTAGTCATATGTTAATTTTTGCTCTGTCTCCATGTCAACTGTCCTTAGCTGTCTAACAATGTGCAGATCGGGACCTTGGTGCCTCCCGGAAGCTCAGAAGTATCAGTCTCACTGCAGGGGGGAGGACTTAAAGGAGGGGGTGAGATTAAAACCACAATAGATCCTCAATTACACAAATATATATCATCTTTCAAACTAACACTTTACTTTTCACAGGGAGGTTTGGACAGACTACACCACCACTAGTTGAATTTCTGAAAGATATTTTGAGAAGGTACCCTGAAGGTGGACAGATTCTGAAAGTAAGTGCCATGTAATACATTTGGAATCTACTTGTATTAAAAATCAACAGTTAACATGGACACGCCTTGTTATTGCTGTTATTATGGAGCTTACTAATGAAGAACAGCCAAAAGCTTCTTTTTGCCTGATATGAAAATAACTTCTTGTCCTAACAGCTTGTTATGTTACAAGTCCTTCCCCAAAGGCACAATTGGATATTTTAGACTGTTTGGTTGGGAAAATATGCAAGGCTTGCACAAAAATAAAAAGCAAAAGTTTAAGTTGGCTTTACTTGCAGGCATCAGCTCTATTTCTGTGAATAGTAGCAGTGTTATTAGTCCCACTGGGGCTGTACCCTGTAATGATACCCATCATTTGTTTCTAAATCATTTTAGATAAAACTATCAATCTTGTTTAGTCTTCATGCTGTTAAACGTGTCTCTTTCTTGTTTTATTTTGAAGGAGTTGATTCAGAATGCAGAGGATGCTGGAGCCACAGAAGTCAAGTTTATGTACGATGAGACAGAGTTTGGAGTGGAGTCCCTGTGGTCACCTGATATGGCTCAGCATCAAGGTTAGTAATAAATACAATTTAAGTTGTGCAGGTTAGCCCAGTGATCAGTGAGAATGAACTTTATTTGGAGGGTGTAAGTTCAAGTCCTTATGTTCATAGTTTTTTGTATTGCTGAAGTACCATTGAGCAGCTGTTCTGTGGCTGATCTTTTGCTCTGACCTGAGGAACAAAAGAAACATTGTTGATATTGTTTGTTAATGTTAATGCTTTATTTTATGTGTTTGTATTGGGTTTTTTTTTTTTGTCTTAACTTGTTTCTAATAATCTGACTTCCACTTGTTGAATTGCAGGTACAGCGTTGTATGTGTATAATGATGCTGTGTTCACGGTGGAAGACTGGAATGGGATTCAAGAGATCGCAAGAAGCAGGAAAAGAGAGGATCCTTTGAAAGTTGGAAGATTTGGTATTGGCTTTAACTCTGTGTACCATATAACAGGTGAGGACAACATTTATTGTTTAAGATGATGATGATGATGATGATGAGTAAATATATTGTAGAAGCTTCAGTATTGTTTGACTGTATGAAAGTACGTATACATCCTCATCATTTATATTATAAAAGCCAAGTGGCCTCTGTGTGTGTGTGTGTCGAGGGATTCACACAAAATCCGGAAAAAGCTGACTGCTGCAGTTTGATGGACTTATGTATTTTTGGTCAAGGAAGACAATAGCAAAATGGCAAGTTGATAAGACCAATATTTTGGGAGATATTTGTAATTTTGGAATACAATAGCCTTACAATCATGTTGCTATGCCCAGAATGCTTTGACCGTGACTGCTGGACAAATGCAGTACAGCATGCATGAATATGGAACAGCAGAAAAACCTACCACATCTAGAACTTGTGGATCCCCATAGGTCAACACACTAGTCAGAAGGGTAAACATTGAATTCATGGTCCATCACTCAAAGCTCTAGAATCCATAATGTGCCCAAGTTTTTTTGGATCTTTCATTTTTTTCTTCTGTATGTTTCAGATGTTCCCAGTATATTCAGTGGAGACCAGATCGCCATGTTAGACCCACATCAGACCCTTTTCGGGGTGAATGAGTCGGGTCAGTGTTGGAACCTGAAGACTGACATCAAAGAGATTACAGAGCTGGCTGATCAGTTTGCTCCTTATATTGGGATGTTTGGGAGCTCTGAAAAAACCATCAAGGATGGCAGCTTTCCTGGAACACTGTTCAGATTCCCACTTCGAATGAAACCATCCCAACTCAGTGGCAACATTTACAACAAAGAAAAGGTTTTGGAGCTTTTTGAGTCTTTCAAAGCAGATGCAGACACAGTTGCTCTCTTCCTCAAGAGTGTTCAGAAGATTTCCTTGCATGTGCGTGAGTCGGATGGCACAGAACGAATGCTATTTCAGGTTACAGCAACAGAGAACACTGATGATAAACTTGAAAGACCGAATGCACTGAAGACTCTGGGTCAAGCCATAGACAGCTACAGCAATGGCGTTCCCAGTTCTACCATCACATGTGTCACTTACCAGGTCAACATAGAGACTCAGGATGAAACAGCCAAAGAGACTCAGAGGATGACGTGGCTGGTATGTAATGGGGTTGGGGGCAGAGGAATCTGTACAGAACTAGACTCTTTGGCAGACGATTTAAAGTTCATGCCCACAATTGGGATCGCCATGCCACTTACTGTCATCGACAAAGACGATGAAGGTGCCACATCTGGTTTCTCAGGACGAGCCTTTTGCTTCCTTCCTCTTCCCCCTGGTGAAGAAAGTGAGACAGGGCTTCCAGTTCATGTCAGCGGCTTCTTTGGCCTTACAGACAACCGTAGGAGTATCAAGTGGCGAGAAGTTGACCAGTGGAGAGATCCAGCAGCTCTGTGGAATGAGCTGCTTATAATCACTGTCATCCCTAGGGCTTACTTTACCCTCATCACAGAGGCTATCAAAAGGGTACAGACAAAAAAGGACCAAGACTTTCCATTGTCCCCCAGAGGAACCTATGGGGCCTGGCCAGACCCTAAACAGGTCAAGTCCCGCTGGAAACCCATCCTTCAACCGCTCTTTAATGAGCTGCTGCAACAGGAGGTTATTTATTCCCTCAGTGAGAGCTGGATCAGGGTGGACCAGGCTGTGATCTCAGAGCTGGACACAGATGAGGACATTTCAGAGACTGTGATCAACTACCTCCAAAGCTCAGGAATGCAGGTGGCAAAGGTGCCTGCTTCTGTGGACTCGGTCTTGGCTGCCTACACAAGTGAGTCCACTGAAGTGAATAAGGTGACTCCATCTTTGCTGCGGCAGGTTATCAGGAAGTACAAACATAAAGGTCCCACACAGGAGAAACTGTCACTGTTGGAGTTCACACTTAGTGACGACAATTACAATGATCTCATAGGACTGGAGCTCCTGCCTCTGCAAGATGAGACATTCACAACATTTTCATCTTCTGTCAGCGAAAAGGATGCAATTTACATCACATCAGAGGAGTACCCCAGGTATGGATAGAGTGAAATAGTTTATTTCCAGTAAACTGACTCAACATGATTCAAAATAGAATCATAATTATTATTTTCTCATGGAAATGCATAAACCTTTTATCCATAACCTGGTTTAGATGACTCAAACAAGGCTGAACAAATAATTAAAATATTATCAAAATTGTAATATTCAAATTGCAGGAAAAATGTCACAATGCAAAGGAATTTTGTTGCATTTCTGTAGTGCCAGCACCAGAATACAAATCATAATCTCTAGTGTTCAGGAAATGTGTTTTATTGGTACAGAAAATAAGTAAAAATCTTTATTGAAATTGTTTTTTAAGAATGAAATGCAGACATTATCATTCCCATTAAATTAAATTGTAGTGTCTATTAAAATAATCACAACATAATATTTTTGGACATTGTTCCATCAAAAGAATCTTGGAAAGAACTGGACAAGCTGTTTTTTATGGATAGGGAAATATATGTCAAGATGTAATCAAACTCTCAGTTTCAGTTGCTTTTTGGGCTACATTTCAAATATGTTTTCCTTTTGTTTTGCTTATTGCTGGTGTTTAATTGTGTTTTTTTGTTAATATGAATTGTGATTTTTTTTTTCTTTCTTTCTTTTTTTTTAATGGATCACTGGAAGAATAGTGGCAGCTTTGCTGCAGGTAGAAGGTGCTCCAAATAAATAAAAAAATAAATAAACAACTCTGGGCCAGTTCTACAGTACTGATTTCATCACTGTTCATGTGGAAATTTATCTTATGTAAACCTATTTTTCTGACATGTACAAATAGCATTGTTTTTTTCTGCTTTGTTTTCAGGTCTCTGTATCCGGGACTTGAGGGTCGGTTCATCTTGGAAAGTATAAAACCTTCAGTCATGGACAGACTGAAGAAAGCAGCTAAAAGTAGAGGTAAATACATAAATATTTAGATGTGTGCGTATAAAACCACAAACAGTTACCAGGAGACTGATCTAAAATCCTATATAGTATTGTTCTAAATGTTGTAACAAAGCTCTTTGTAATCTTTACAACATATTTCAGCAATAAATAGTGAGGAAATCATTGACTTTATACAGAATAATAAAATGTCTTTCAAACTAGTACTGTAAAGCCCACATAGTCCCTTTGACAATAGTGTTTTGAAGCCATGTTGTGGTAATGCTGGGTCACCTTACTCTGCCTGTGCCAGGGGGGAATTAAGTGTGGTACACTGCTGATAGATTTATTTATGAACATTTTGTGAGCCTGAATGTTTATTCATGGAAGAGTTTTTGTGTCGCACATTCCTTTCGATCCATGAGATCAAACCCTGGGGGCAGTTAATACCATATTCCACCAGAATGACAACAAAATGGCTGCACGCCAAACCAGGGGGAAATGTTGAAGGAAAATCTGCTGAGTAAAAGACATGTCCTCCCAACTCAAAATTAAAGGCACAGAGAATATTACAAATCCACTATAAAAATATCTATGTGACTTTTCTGTTTTGACGGAAATATTGCATTGTCTATCAAGGATTAATTACTGGTATCCATAAAAAATAAATAATATTGCTGCCTCTCCCTATTTGCACTGTCACACCTGTAATATCTACAGTAACTTCATATACAAAACATCCTTCATCCATTTGAAATTTTAAGCTGCTTACAAATGCCATCAAAATACCACTTTCAGACCTTAATATTTGATTAAACCTTTCATCATGTGATAGCAGGGAGCAATAACACATATCCTGACATCACCATCTCTTCTATTATATCATACTCTGAAAATAAATAGGTACAATTGTAATTGTTTTATAAACATTTTAATGTTTATAAAACATTTGTAACATTTTTTTAACATTTGTATGTGTTCTATACAGTAAGTAATGGGCCTTCTTTAGTCCACAGTTGTCAAGTACATCCAAAGATTTCAGATTTTAAATGAAAATAGGATGGAAAAATTTCAGAACAAATCATTGTTTCTTCTCAATTCTGTTCCAATATGTCACCATGAATTACAGTGCAGCAGTATCTTTGGGGCTGCTCAGGTATGTACTTCAAAGAGTGAAGTTTATTCTGACTATTAACTCTAACTAATCTGTGGATGAGCACAGTGGAAATTTCAATAATCTTTGTGGAGATTTAAAAATGACATTATTAACATATAAAATAGCACACTGTAGTAACATATATGAACACATTCTTTTAACACAGATTTTATAAATAAAACACGTCGACTTATCCTACTTACCTTTGTTATTTCAGGGCACGTGACGCTTCAGAACTTTATGATTTGCAGTGCTTGTTACTGTGTATATGTATGTTTGTGTGATTTTTACAAGAATAACTGCATGCTTTTGTCTACAATGTACAGCATGAATGTGAAAATACCAATTTATGTATTTTTATACATTTTTTGTCTCGTTCATACACAATAAATACAGAACAATTCATCTTACATGAATGGAGTCTGACAATGTTTTTTTTTTGTTTGTTTGTTTCAACAGTAAGACCCTGCACTCAGCTACAAGTGTTGACTCCAGAGCGATCAGCTCGACTCATTAAAGAAATTCTGTCAATGGCCTGGCCCATTAGAGACTTCACTGTCCAATGGGAACCCGGAAACCAAGAGTTGAAGCATCCAACAGTATCATGGTTGAAAATGGTTTGGAAACATCTATACATAAATTTTGCTGATGAGCTAATTACCTTTGAAGACATGCCTTTGATCCCACTTGTGCCACTTGAGGAAAACATGGACATGGTAAAGCTTGTGCGTCTCAAAACTCCATCCCCCATCATCCTTGTGGATGAGGAAGAGGCTCCACTTTCTGAATGCCTTCAAGATATAATGGAAAAGCTTGGAATCACAGTGTTAAAAAAGCTGGATCCATGTTTGCAACACCCTCTTCTGAAGAATTACATCCATCCTTTCTCTCCTGGTATGCTGCTGCAAATCATGGATAGACTGCCAACACAACGATTAGCCAGCCAAGTCTCTTCTTTCTCCGTAAAGGAAAAGATTGCTCTGAGAAATTGTCTTGCAGGACTGTCTGATATTACAGAAAAAGAAAAACACACCTTGCTTGAGCTTTCCATCTTTGAGAAACTTGGGACCTCTTCTGAAGGTGTCTCAGCATTCATATCATTGAGAGGAGCCAGGGCATTGCATCACAGAGCCAAGTACCCACCAGATGTGAAATTATCCATGAACCTTGTGGGTTGCACTGATGAAGAGTCAATCCGCCTTATTAAGATGATGAATGTAGAGCAGGTGAAAACAACAGAATGTTTGAAGATAATTATTCATGATATTGAGAAGGGATTCTACAAAACAAAGGAGATAACAGAAATCATGCTTTGGGCACTTAAACATCTGGCATTTCTGAAAAATGAAAACTCATCAGTAATTTCATGGCTTTCCAGCCTTAAATTTATTCAGATGCCGTGCGGAAAGTCAGTTGCCGCCTCAGATATCTTTGATCCAGGACTGGAGATTCTGCAGAGTCTTTTCTACATGGAAGAGAAAACTAGATTTCCTACAAATACCTTCACATCATCTCCTGATATTCTACATTCACTCAGACAGCTTGGACTAAGAAATGAGGTACAGCTGAGTGAAAAAGAAGTACTCCAAGTGGCAAAGAAGATAGAGGAACTACAAAACAGTAAGGAGCCTGACTGGGACTCTATTGTCAAAAAGGCCAAAACACTCTTTCAGATACTAAACAGACAAACCAAACTTGTGAAATCAGCTGATGCTCAGACATCATTGCTTAAAGTGAAATGGGTACCTGTCTGTAAAGAAAGACCTCCAACATACCCAAAATCACTAGCATGGGTTGGAGATACTGTTAATATTTGTTCCTTGTCAGAGATGTGTGACATATCCCATGCAGTGCTGGTGGGATCTTCAGTCGCACTGGTTGAACACACATCTGCAGGTATGAAAAAGGCACTGAAACTATCAGTAGATCCCAACATCGACCAGGTATTACAGCACTTGAAAGCTGTGAATGACTGGCACAAATCTCAAGCTTTTACCACTGAAGACTGGTATCAGTTCCAACAAATTCTGTTTGAGATTTATGGCTTCATGCAAGCTCATCTTGAGGATGCAAGAGAAGCAATGAAGTCACTTCCTTTTGACTGGGTATGGACAGGAAAGACATTCTCATCACCTGGCCAAACTGTGTTAAAGCCACTTCCAGATTTAGATTTGCAGCCCTATCTGTATTCCTTGCCAAAGACAATTAGGAAGTTTCACAAGCTCTTCAAGTTTTGTG
This sequence comes from Ostorhinchus rueppellii, assembly GCA_030068375.1. Lineage (NCBI taxonomy): Eukaryota > Metazoa > Chordata > Actinopteri > Kurtiformes > Apogonidae > Ostorhinchus > Ostorhinchus rueppellii. The sequence continues at coordinate 15,119,139 of JAQQZY010000006.1, read as the reverse complement.
GCTCAGTTGAGGAGGTTGTTCCAAATCATGTCTTTGAAGTCATCAGCAGTATCCAACAAAAATCTGAAGGAGAACTGACAAAAGAAGAAAGCAAACACAACATCTTGCTTTTAATTAACATCCTAAGATGGCTTTACAATAATCAGATACCTGTAGATATTAACATGAATGTGCCCATTCTTTGTTACAAGGACCCAAGCAAATTAGGTATGAAACCCATTCATGAATGTACCTATTGTGACATCAAAGTAGATGATTTAAATGACCTACTTGAAGATGCTTCAGAACCCATCATATTAGTCCATGATGACATTCCCATGAAAACTGCAGAGTGGTTGAAGGTTCCATGTTTGAGCACACGACTGATAAATCCAGAGAACCTTGGATTTGAACAATCAGGCCAACGAGAACCTTTAACAGTGAGAATAAAGAACATTCTGGAAGAATATCCATCTGTTGCAGACATTTTTAAGGAGCTTCTCCAGAATGCTGATGATGCAAGTGCAACAGAGTGTAGTTTCCTTATTGACATGAGAAAAAACACAGACATTCGAGAGAATCTTCTTGACCCTGGGATGATTGTTTGCCATGGACCCTCCTTGTGGTCATTCAACAACTCTGTATTCTCAGACACAGACTTCCTGAACATCACAAGGTTGGGGGGGTCTGTTAAGAGATGTGAAGCAGACAAAGTTGGCAAGTTTGGATTGGGATTCAACTCAGTTTATCACATCACTGATATCCCTATCATAATGAGCAGAGAATTTATGATCATGTTCGACCCCAACATCAATCACATCAGCAAACACATCAGAGATGCTTCAAATCCAGGGATCAAAATCAACTGGAGCAAACAACAGAAGCGGTTGAGGAAGTTTCCCAATCAGTTCAAACCATTTATTAATGTCTTTAACTGTCAGCTTCCTCTAGCTCAAGACTCTCCATACAAATACAATGGTACATTGTTTAGACTCCCTTTCAGAACAGAGCAAGAAGCCACAGTAAGTGAAATCAGTAGTTTATACTACAACACCACAGACATCTACTCCTTAGTTGATGAGTTCAGCATCTGTGGTCACCGGTTCATTCTGTTCACTCAGCATGTTGGAAGTATGGTCTTAAAATACCTAAAGTATGAAGAACCAAATCCAGCTGGGGCACAAGATGTTGTTGCAATCAATAAAAGTGTTTGGTCTTCCAAAGCCTCATACGGACCTCTGAGCATCCTGAAATCAGCAGCAAAAGTTATGAAAAAGGCAGCAAGCACCAGCAAGGTACCTGCTGATGTTCCAAAGTCTGGCTGCATCATACGTGTTATGGTAGAGGAGTTTCATAATGTGTTCAAACGCATTGTTGATCTCCACTCCCCTTTGTTCAGGGGTTCAGAGGAAGATCCAAACCAATACTTTGAGATGGCTGCTAAAGGTATTCAGACAAGAAGACTCACTGATGACATGCCCCAAAAGGCAGTTGAGGTCACCAACTGGCTCATTTGCTCATGCATGGATGCAACAGAAGCACTCAAATTTTCCCTCAGTGACAGTGGGAAAAGGCTTGGATTAGTGCCTTGTGGAGGTGTAGCTGTTCTGCTTCAGGAGGAAGATAATCGGAAATGGACAGTAAAGACAAATACTACACCAATTGGAGAGGTATTTTGCTATTTACCTCTCAGAATCAAAACCGGCCTACCAGTCCATATCAATGGCTGCTTTGCTGTCACTTCCAACCGCAAAGAGATCTGGAAGACTGATACCAAAGGCCAGTGGAACTCTGTGTTCATGAGACATGTCATTGTCCAGGCCTACTTGGCAGCACTCACAATGCTGCGTTCAATGGCTGAAAGTGGAGAACTGCTGGATTACAACTACTATGCAGCATGGCCAGATCCAAGTCAGGTGCATGATGACTTCACATTGATCAGCCAAGGAGTCTACCAAGAGATAGCCAAAGGAGGGGACAGTGAACGGGCAAAGGTTTTTTCAGATGGAAAAACTTGGGTGTCAATCAAATTTGTTAGATTCCTTGATGATGCTTTGCTCTGTAGGCCAGACATTGGCCCTGCTGCTTTCAAGATATTCTTGAAATACCTCAAGAAGAGTGGGTCACAAAACCTCTGTGCTGTTGAGCTGCCTGACTGGGTCAAGGAAGGATTTGATGATGCTGGATGTAAAGGAAAGTTAATGGAAAACACCCTGACAGAAAAGCAGTTCTTTTCAGATGTATTTTTCCCTCACATACAGGAAATTGACAAAGAGCTTCGAGATCCTTTGATGCATTATGTCTTGAATGAGAAACTGGAGGATTTTGCTTCAATCCTTAGGGTTACTCCTTGTATTCCATGTTCTGGCCCCAATAAGGAACTGGTTTTACCCTCTAGACTCATTCACCCAGAAGGAAGAGTTGCTAAACTCTATAACACTGATGATGGAAGATTTCCTGAAGGGACCTCCAAAGACTACCTAAACCCTGTGTGTTTAGTGAAGCTTGTGCAGTTAGGCATGGTAAAGGATGATTTGTCATGGGAAGACCTCATTGAACGCACACAGTCTGTGAGTGATCTTAATGAGAATGATCACACAGCCGCATGCTTTCGAAGCAGTATCCTACTTAGTCTGGTTGACGAGAAACTGAAAATGAAAGACTCAGGAGATACTGAGCTCTTAGAAAAGCTGCAAGACATCAAGTTTCTTCCATTCCTGACAAGACCTGCAGGTTTCTCACTACCATGGCATGGAAATGACTTTTCCCCATCAACTATGTTTTCTGCAAGGGAACTCTTCACAACTGAATATCAGGACACAGTATGCTTGATAAAGCCAATCTTGAATGAGAACTCCCCATCTTTCAAAGGCTGTGGTGCAATGTCCTTGGCAGTAAAAGACTGTCTTGGTCTAATAAGAAAGCCCTCAGTTGGACTGGTCATCAGGCAACTCAAGAAACTGTCTCAATCATTTGATGGTGTCACTCTGTATCAAGAAAACATAACAAATGCCTGTTACAAGTATCTACACGAGGAGATGCTACAGGATGAGAGTGCAAAGGAACAAATTACTGAAGAACTGAAAACCTTCAACTCCATACTCGTCGAAAACACATATGTAAATCCCTGCAAAGTTGCATTCTACTTAAATTTTGATGCAGCTCCACATCTTTACCAGCTCCCCAACAAATACAAAAACAGCTGTCGTGAGCTCTTTGAAAATGTTGGGGTACAGCCAAGCTTCACAGTAGATAATTTCGCTGCAATTCTTGAAATTGTGAAAGAACAATGTGGACGAAAAGCATTGTCTGAAGAGAATTTCCAGCTAAGTCGCAGAATTATCAGTGAAGGAATATGGAGCTTGATACGGGACAAAAATCAAGAGTTTTGCCAAGCAAAATATGGTGGAATTCTTCTACCTGACTCAAGTCTGACATTGCAGCCATCAAAGTCACTGTGCTACAATGACTGCCCTTGGATTAAGGTGAGAGACTCCTCTGTGAAATACTGTCATGGAGATATTCCAAGAGAGGTTGCAGTTAAATTAGGTGCAGTCCCAAAACGTCACAAAGCCCTGGAGAGATATGCCTCAAATGTCTGCTTCACTCGACTTGGCAGTGAGTTTGGACAGAAAGAAAAACTCACAAGCAGGATTAAAAGTATTCTCAATGCTTATCCATCTGAAAAAGAAATGCTAAAAGAGCTGCTTCAAAATGCTGATGATGCCAAAGCTACAGAAATTTACTTTGTTTTTGATCCAAGGACACACCCCGCCGACAGAATATTTGATGATAAATGGATTCCTATGCAAGGTCCTGCACTTTGTGTTTACAATAACCAGCCTTTCACAGAGGATGATATCAGAGGTATACAGAACCTTGGAAGAGGAACAAAAGAAGCCAATCCAGGGAAAACTGGTCAGTATGGCATTGGATTCAACTCTGTCTATCACATCACTGACTGTCCCTCCTTCATCTCAAACAATGACATTTTGTGCATCTTTGATCCACATGCACAATATGCACCTGGTGCCACGTCTGTGAGCCCTGGGAGAATGTTTCGTGATTTGGACTCTGACTTCAGATCACAATTTACAGATGTTCTTAATCTCTACCTGGGAGCTCATTTTAAGTTAGAGCGCAGCACAATGTTCAGATTTCCTATTCGCTCCACAGAAATGGCAAAGACATCAGAGATAAGTTCAGTTCCAGCATCAGACAGAATGGTGCAAAACCTCCTGGACAAGCTAAAAACAGATGGTGCAGAACTTCTTATGTTCCTGAACCACATGGAGAAAATATCAATCTGTGAAATCGAAAATGCAACCGGAGAACTGAAAGTCTTGTATTCAGTGACAGCTAAAATAACAGACGGCGATCGGTTAAAACGCAAACAGTTTCATGCCTCAGTGATTGATAGTGTGACCAAAAAAAAGCCACTCACTGCTATTCCAGCCCAACAGATAACCTACACAATGGACATAGAAGACACTGATGGGAACCTGACTACATGGATGATCTGCAACCGATCTGGCTTCCCAAACATTGAAAATGTCTCTAAAGGTGTCATCTCAGCTCACAAAAATGAAGACATAACATTGTTCCCACGTGGAGGTGTAGCTGCATGTGTCAGCCACAACTACAAAAAACCCCACAGAGCTTTCTGCTTTCTGCCTCTGTCATTAGAAACTGGCTTGCCGTTTCATGTCAATGGGCATTTTGCTCTTGACTCTGCCAGAAGAAATCTGTGGAGAGATGACAATGGAGTGGGCGTAAGGAGTGACTGGAACAACAACTTGATGACGTCACTCATAGCCCCTGCTTGTGTGGAATTGCTAATTCAGCTCAAGAGACGATATTTCCCAGGTCCTGATCCCACCATGACTGTACTACAAGGAACACCACTTCATGTTGTTAAAGATACTATACGAAAATATCTTTACTTCTTCCCAGTCAACCGACTTGACATACAACCAGATTGGTATTGCCTGGTTAGAGCAGTGTACCAGTGTTTTCATGCAGACCTGAAGCGTCTGCTGCCTGTTGTCAGGGCACCACACAGTGACAACTCTGACATGCACTCGGTCATCTACATTTCTTGGGTGAATACATCCACTGCAAACAAAGGCAGAGCATTTTTTGACAATCTGCTTCAAGATGAGCTTCAGCACCTGAAAAACACAGAGTACAACCTCACCTCAAGGAAATCTGTTGCTGAAAATGTTTACAGGCTAAAAACCTTGCTTTTGGATATTGGTTTCAACCTGGTTCACAGCTGTGATGAGTCGGCAAACCTTTACTTCAGTTTGGAAGATGCAGGAATACCAGTAAAGTATGTTACACCAGAGGATGTGCGGAGCTTTCTTCATACATTCTCATCACCAGACACATCTTGCCATGTTGGAAAACTCCCCTGCCGTCTCCAACAGTCAAACTTCAAACTTATTCATAACTTAAAGCTTCTGGTTGACTACTGCTTTAAAGACATTGAAGAGAAGGAATTTAAAATTGAAGGACTGCCTTTGCTGATAACAATGGACAACATGCTTCAGGTGTTTGAGTCTAAGAGACCAAAGTTCCTTACACCACATCATGAACTAATCCCATCAAGGAAAGAAATGTTCATGAATGCATTGTACATCAAGTACAACAACATCTTATCAAAGGCAGGGGCTGCAAAAACATTTGACATAAGCAGCTTTGGTGACCTACTTGGATCCGTTCTTCCCAGAGAGTATCGGACAAAAACCCCCGTAAAGTGGAGAGACACCTTCGCCAGTGAGTCTTGGCTAAAGAATACATGGAACTTCATCAGTGAGAACATTGCAGTGAAAGAGGATCAGGCAGATATCAAACCTGGTTTCGACACAGTGCTGGACATTCTGAAAGATTGGGCATTACTACCTGGAACCAAATTCATGGCAAGAGAAAAGCTAGTCATCCCTGAGCATGATGTGCTTTTACCCCTAAGTTTGATGAACATAGCTATATTTCCACAAGGCCAAAATGACAAAGTCTTTCACACACTAATGAAAGCAGGATGCATTCAGCTGGCTGTCAACAAAATATGTGTCAAAGAGAATCCCATCTTGCCCTTTCTGGCACAACACACAGCAAACATTGAACATCCGCCAAGTGTCTTGAAAGCTCTGGAATATATGATCCAGACAAGTGCATTTAGAGCAGCAAACCTGACTGAGAAGGACTGTGAGGCTCTCCTCTTGTACTTCAACTGTAACCTTGCTAGCCTCACACCGCAGGATGCACATAGCCTAAAACTTCTCCCATGCTTTAAATCTGTCAGTGGAAGATACATTAGCATTGCAAACTATGCATCAAACTATGTTCTTGCAAAAAGCATTCCATCTGCAGACATAGACAAATGGGCTCACACAGCCTCTTTTGGGTTTCTTGCTGACAGTCCACAACTAAAGGAACTTTATACCTTCCTCGGTTGTGTGCCAATTGACGACTTGGAAATCTACCTTCAGCATCTGCTTCCCAAGTTTGACACTCTTTCCTATGATGCAAAAGCTGAACACATTGTCTATTTGAAAGACAGACTCTTGTCAATGGAAGAATCATCTGAGATGAAAGATCAAATCTATGAGAAGTTGGAGGGACTGTCATTCATCTATGATTACTCAAACAGGCTCAGGCCTGCAAAGTTTTTCTATGATGAGACGGTGAATGTGTTTGAGGTTATGCTACCAGCAAAGTCATTCATACCAAGGGACTTTTTCAAGAAAGTTGAGCAAGTGTCAAAACCCAAGAATGGGACACTATTGTTACCCTCATGGATAACCTTCCTCAGAAACATTGGTCTCAAGCATGAAGTTTCACAGCAGCAGATTCTTCAGTTTGCAAAAGAGGTTAGCATCAAAGCCCAAACAGAGAGCTGGACCAAAGAAAAAGTGCAGACAACTGTTGATGTTCTCTTAAACCACATTTTCACAGAGAGGATAGATCTGTTCCAAGGTACTTTTCTCAAAGAGCTTTCAATGATTCCATTCCTGTGTCCTGAGAGAGCCCCAAAAGAACTGATTAAGCTGCACTCACAGTACCAAGAGATGGGTGGAACACTTCCTCTGATTCGTTTCAGTGGGTCTCAAGTAAATCCAAAATTCAAGCAAACAGATATAATCAACTTGCTTTGGACATCTTGCCCAATTCTCCCTGAAAAAGCAACACCATCAAGTATAAAGGAACAAGAGGAAAGCACTCTCCCTGGACAGGAACAACTTGACCAAGTACTGAACATGTTAGGTGTCAACCTAGACCCACCATTGGAAAAAGTCATCAGCAACTGCAAGAACATCTGCAACATATCCAATCCAGATGATGAAATGGTGAAAACCCGCAACAAAGTTTTAAGGTCCACCTATGAGTACCTCAATGCAGATAAAAGAGAATTTCGTTTTCAGCTTCGTGGAGTGGCATTTGTTATTGTGGAAGATGGATGGAAACTGCTTAAACCTGAGGAAGTTGTTATTAATCTGGATAATGAATCAGACTTCAAACCTTACTTGTACAAGTTACCTCTCGAACTTGGTACTTTTCATCAGCTGTTCAAGCTTCTTGGAACAGAAGATGTTGTATCAACCAAACAGTATGTTGAAGTGCTGTTGCGAATTTACAGAAGTTCAGAGGGCAAACAACTGGACCCAAATGAAATGCGGACAGTAAAAAGGGCTGTTTCTGGACTGTTCAAGTCTCTCCATAATGATCCAGTTGAAATTCGCAAAGACCTTGAGAGTCTCAGAGATTTGACATTTTATCTGCCCAGCCATGATGGTAGATTAGCAAAATCAAATAGCTTAGTGTTTGATGATGCCCCACACTACAAGAGCAGAATCCACGGTAATGTTGGTGTTCAAATGCTTGTCGACATGAGCCAGTGCTACCTCGGTAAAGACCATGCTTTCCACACAAAGCTGATAATGCTGCTTCCACAGAAACTAAGGCCAAGATTGTTAAGCAGCATACTTGAAGAACAACTTGATGAGGATTCTCCAAAAATGTGCCAGTTTGGTGCACTTTGTTCACTTCAAGGCCGCCTGCAGTTGTTGCTGTCGTCTGAACAGTTCATTACAGGACTCATCAGAATAATGAAACATGAAAATGATAACGCCTACCTTGTTAATGAGGAAAAAGCCATACGTCTCTGCAAGGCGCTCTGTGAAGGTCTGAAAGTGTCTTGTTTTGAGAAACTCCAAACCACGCTGAGAGTAAAAGGATGTAGTCCTATTCCACACAGCCGCAGTGAAACACTGGCCTTCTTAAAGAGGTATGGGACAGCTGTGATTCACCTTTACATCCAACACTCAGATAGCAAGGACATTAATTTTCTCTTAGCATTGGCTATGACATTGAAGTCTGCCACAGATAATTTGATTTCTGACACATCCTACCTTATTGCTATGTTGGGCTGCAATGACATCTACAGAATCACAGAAAAGTTGGACAACCTTGGAGTAAAGTATGACTCAACAGAGCCTTCAAAACTTGAGCTCCCTCTTCCTGGAACCCCAATACCTGCTGAGATACACCACACGCTCCTCATGGATCCCATGAATGTTTTTTATCCAGGGGAATATGTGGGTTACCTTGTAGACTCTGAAGGTGGAGATATTTACGGGTCATATCAACCTACCTACACATATGCCATCATTGTTCAGGAAGTAGAAAGAGAAGAGGAGGAAAACACAAATTTCCTTGGGAAGTACTTTCAGATTGACATTGGTTACAGCGAGTATAAAATAGTCAGCTCCCTTGACTTGTACAAATTTTCAAGACAAGATGAAAGCACCCATGTGCGAGACACCAGTGTTCCATCACCACCTACAAGCCCTGACAGTCGTTCCACTGGTCTTCGAATGGTCCCTCCTCTTTTTGCTGGCAAAGAAAATCAGAGACCACCTGCTCAAAAACAATCACCAAAAAAGCTCAAGCTTCATGCATTGCCTGAGATTCTGAAAGAAGTGACCTTAGTTGTTGAACAGGCATGGAAGCTTTCTGAAACGGAGAGAAAAAAGATAATCCGACGACTGTATCTCAAGTGGCATCCAGATAAAAATGCTGAGAATTTGGATATTGCTACTGAGGTCTTCAAGCATTTACAGAACGAGATCAACAGGATGGAGAAACAAACTTTGGCTGATCAGCATAACACAGACAGAGCTTCCAGGAGATCCTTCTCTACATCAACACGCTTCCAGTCAGAGAAGTTCTCATTTCAAAGGTTTTATTCATCATGGAACCAAGAAGCAACGAGCCATAGGTCAGAGAAGCAACAGTTCAGGGAACATCACACAAGCCAAGCGGGTACATCGCACTCTCACCGTTTCTTTGTGCCCCCCACATTCAAGACAGTTGGAAACCCTGTGGAAGCCCGCAGGTGGCTGAGACAAGCCCGAGCTAACTACTCTGCTGCTCGGAATGATCTTCATAAAAATGCCAATGAGTGGGTCTGTTTCAAATGCTACTTGGCCACCAAGCTTGCACTGATAGCTGCTGACTATGCAGTGAGAGGAAAGTCAGATAAAGATGTGAAACCAACAGCTCTGGCACAAAAGGTGGAGGAATATAATGCCCACTTAGCAGGACTCACCAATGATGTTCAGATCCTGGAGGGTTACGGTGTGGACAGCCTGAGAACTCGCTATCCGGATCTGCTGCCATTTCCACAGATCCCTAATGACAGATTCACATCCGAAGTGGCAATGAGAGTGATGGAGTGCACTGCCCGGATTATCATAAAGCTTGAAACCTTTGTGCAGCAAAAAATATAACACTGTTGTTAAACATGACAAAAGGTTGTTTCACCGAACTACAGTATGCATAAGTCCTTTGTGGAATAGAGGACATCTGTGGCAGAGTGCAATACAGATCTTAATCATCAGTTTGAGTAACACTGAAGGATACAGCTGGCAGCTTATGGTACATTATGCAGTTTCAACTTGCAATGGTGGTGCTGTGGCCCATGCACAGTAAATAAATCTATGTCATTACCTATTAGGCTGTTTCAGAATTGATTTGCTCAAATATACAAAAAACGCTGTATGCTGTACATACAAATGCCTCAGCAATACGTTTTGTTTACCAAAGTCCCCACACTGAATATTTTTGCCCTGAGTTCGATTTAAAAGAAATATGCTGCTTTTTTTACTTTATCTTTTATAAAAAATAATCTATTTTCTTGCTACAGAAGACATGCTGAAAAAGCTTTCAGGATGCGCTTAAGTAAAGAAATACAAAGTCTACTATTGTCAAATATTGCAATTACCGTCATGCAATGTGCCCTATTTGCAAGATTTCAGCAAGTCAAAGAAATTAAAATCATGTTTGTACATTTTCTTTTTTGTATTTTTAGTGTTAATTTCATATCATTTCTGTACAATTTGTAAATTTTATGTAACATAGTCAGTCTCTTGTTTATGGAAGCACTTTTTTTAACCTTGTCATATACTTGCACTTGTAGAGCGCTTTTGTCACCCCAGCAACACAGGACAATTCAACTGTGAATGTAAAACTATTATACCAGTATGTTCATTTACACCAGTTAGGGTTTTTTTTTTTTTTTTTAAATTGGGGATGCATTCTTTTCTCATAGCTGTGGTATATGTTTGTCGTTCTCTATACAGTAACATTTGACTAACATTTTGCTTCACTGACCATATAAACCATGAATACTTGGGGGGCCCAGCTGGTCTCCTGCTTTGATAAATACAAATTTGGATAGAACAGCTTTTACTGAAACAACTCTCAAAGTTGTTAGCTTTGACAGTGATGGCTTGTTTGACAGAACTATAGTTGGTTAGCTTGATAAAGTAGAGAGCTATATGCCATTACCTGGGAACAACCCTTTTCATGACAGATTTTGCAAGCATGAAACCATATTTACATATTTTTTACTTTCCCGGTTTAAGTAAACTGTAATAGCACCAAACGTTGGTGCTTATGTGTTTTTACTGCATTACTGACTTTGTTTTATCATTGATCTGAGCACTGTTTTTACAGCAGCCACATGTTATATATGTCTTTTACACATAATTTGAACTGTGCTTCATGACATCTGGTTTTCTCCTTACATCAGCTGAGAAAAATCTCCTTGTATAAATCTTGAGAACTTGTGTATCACTTCCATGTTGATGTACATTGTGCCATAGGAGGGCCCAATAAATTCCCCTTAAATTCTACCTTATGTTTTGAATTTTGTGTCTTAACTTCATAAAAAATAATGTATTTAGATGCTCAACTTGAATACATTTTGATTCCTCAAAGTAATCTGTTGTAGAAAAACAGAGGTTTAATGTAATGGTATTTTGGAATAAATCGCGAATGTTGAGCAATAAGATTATATTTTATTGCAATTTTCCATTAAATGCCATTTGTGATTCACTGAAAATTTAAATTATTGTAAAAAATTTGCCCTCTAAACTTGCTGGTAAATCTATTTGTTGTGAAGATGATCAGACTGTGTTTGTATCTTTATAGTAATACAGAGTTTTACCACTAGAGTGCATCAGAGAGCAAAAAAAGGAGTGAAGGGTAGAATGAAACCATCTCCCAAAGTTCAGCTTTTACAGTTCAACAGAAACCAGTGGAACTTACATTAATAATTAAGAGTTTGTCAATCCTTGAATACCCTTTTGTTCATACAGATCACAAAATAGACCTCTCTTATGCAAAAATGAATAGATCTGACAGCCAAGACGATCATAGAAGAATATCACAAAGTTTATTTAACATACAAAATTAATAAATACACAATCATCTTATCAAAATATGCCAGGACAGAGGTGGAGACTGCAAACTGTCTTTTCAACATTCACAATAACTGATCAGAAAAGGACACAAGATGTTTATTTTATCCAAAGCCTTGCACTGATGTGTAACTGACCCAGAACACAGACCTCTTTGATATGATGTACTGAGAGTCTTAATCCTATTACAAAGGAAAATGTAGAACCTTTCATGCATATTGTGTAAAAACAAAATAAATTCATGTTTGATCCAACACCAAAGAAAAACTGAAGCCCATCTTTTCTCATATACCCACAAAGTGTGTTTGGTATGCCGGTTTTGCTTTTATCATGTGTACATAGGTAATGCCTTCATTTTAAGTAACTTTTTCAACAAAATAAAGACCAGCTTACTTTCTATTTTGCAGAAAAACCCGCAAACCTGACATGTGACTAATGCATAATTACATGCTTATGCAGGGCTTAAAAATAACACATGGCCAAACATACACAACCCTAAAAACAGAAAAAACACATAACAACACATGTGACACCACACTAGTGACATTATGGTTCCATAAAATAGTGATATTTTAATCCCAGCTCTAAAACAGTCAAAGCAAAACCAGAAACATCTCTCTTCCTTAGTGATGAGTGAAAATAAAAACATATTCCATATTTCTCTGAATCATTAATGGCAATGACAAAATACATACCAACATTTTTGTAACTTCCTCAACCAAGTAAAAACATGCTAAACACCAAAACAAAAACAAAAAAACAACAAACAAAAAACACTACACTACACATCAAGGGCTTGGAACAAGGAGGGCATAAACAAACCGAAATAAATATTCAGAAATATTCCATTGCCATTTTAAACTTTTAATTGTATAATTCCAAGCCCTTGATATGTGTCACTTTAATTTATTGCACCATGATATAATATTGCATAGGATGTAAGCTGTTAACCAGCTCCTCATTGCCCAGCCATGATTTTCTGCGTAAAAAAAATTGTCTACAAAGCTCTGATGCAGGCGTAAATTTGATGCCAATTATTATCAGCTGAATATGTAAAAGGTCATAAAGGCAACTAAAAGGATGCATTTATGACATTTCCAACATGTACACCAGCAGGCAGTTTCATACAGGCCTCCGTGTGCCAGTGGGATCTTGGCTTGGTGATCATCCACTGTGGGATAAAGATTCCAAAAGTAACCTCGGCCGGATATAAACAGCTGTGCTTATTTCCTCACAGAAGACGCATCTTCCAAGAGACGGAAAATCAATTACCTTGTCAGAGTATATTTAGCACTCTTGGTTCTCGCTGCAAGTGGAGGTGACCCCAGCTTTGGACAGGAAGAGTTTGCCGCTGGGACAGACACACACCTCGTAGAGTCCCGTAGCATTTCCAGAAACCCCTCCTTTGCTCAGGGGCAGCCTCGGCATGCGCACCGTCTCAGCATCCAGCACCAGCTGCACGGCAAACAGCATAGAAAGCAAGGACGTTTAAAGGAGAAGAACAGAATGGCACTGAATCAACATGAAAACATGGCTGTGCTTCAGTCTTTCCACTTAGGTTCATACATGCATCACAGCACAGGGTATGATGGGAGCATCCAGTGAGTGCCTAACCAGTGCACTGCTCCATAAGGAATACATAATAAAGAGAATCTGATACAGAGCAAGAATTAGAGGCAATGAAAAGCACACATTCCTGGGGCAGGAAAACCACCAAATACCATTTCATCGAGTGCTTAAGTAGTTCTTTCCATTATCCATGACAAGTTCAGTGCAGATTAATATTCCGTTTTCTTCCCTTAAGCAAGAAAAGAGGAATAAAAGGAGCTTTATCCTCTAACTATGTGATCACATATGAATAGGCTGGTTCACTCTGAATAATTCATATCGGTCAAGAAAGTGCCTATGATACAAATGCTTTCTGCAGTTAAGCTGTTTAAGCCCCGCAATTATCCAGGCCTGATTCAGCCAGAATCTATCACCAAACCTCACTCTAAACAGTAACATGGAAAAAGCAAACCACTGTACCACAACAGACATACACAGACAAATGTTTTACGACTACAATAGACAATGAACTGAGAGTAGTGTACTGAAACGATCCACTCCAGGGTAGATAAAACTAATCTACCGGAAAGATATGCCCAGAATGTCTCTGTTCCTGGTGTCACAGTAAGTATGAGCAAGTAGGGTAGAACTAGCAAAACAGTGGTCTAACAAGCTCTCTACAGCAAATCTGTAAAGTTTTTGGACAAAATTTCTAATACATAAAAAAGCTGAGTTCTTGTCAAACTCCACTTGAGTGATGCTGTTGCACTGCAGAGCTCCCAGGTGTGACTGTGAGAGAGTACAGAAGCGTGAAGCAGCATCCTCCCGAAAAGCATAAATTCCCCAGGCCAAAATAGGTAAAAAAAAAAAAAAAAAAAAGAAGAGGAAGAAGAAGAAAAAGCTTTAGCTGCTATTTGGAAGACGTTTGACAGGAAGTGAACAGTGTTTGTCTTACCAGTCCCATAGTCGACTGAAGGAAAACATCCATGTTGGAGGCAGCTTCAATGTTTCCAGCCTGTGCTTTGAGATGAACTCCTTTCGGTGCATCCATACTGAGAGAGCGGGTGGGGGACTCTAACCTAAAGCAAAACATCCCAACATTATGAACTGTCAGTCATTTTTCAGCTGTTTTTTAATGTATTATTAAATATTATAAAGCATGGAAAAACAGAAATGCACAAAGACACAAGTTATGGCCTATGTTTTTATTGTATTTGTCAGATGGTGCCACTGGATAGTATAACAATAGTCTTGAGGGTTGTAGTCCATCAGCTGGTGCTTGTTTATGGCTCATTTTTTATTTATTTGTCACCATACTAACTCAGCATGGGGCTCTCCAATATAAAAAAAAAAAAAGACAAAAACAAGTCTAGTCTCTGTCGTGAATCTATTTTCATGGACCACACCCTTCCCCTCCACCAAGTTTCATGAAAATCAGTATTTGTTTTGTTTTATTTTATTTTTTGTAAAAGACAGACAAACAGTGGTAAAATGAAATACCCATCTTTCCAAAAATACTCTGTAATCCCCAATTAAACTACATAAAACTGGCTGAAATGCTCACCTCAGATCTTTCAGAGGTTCTGATTTGAGCAGTGGCACCTCCACTGAATGCTGGAACAACGCTCCTTCAGGACCTGATGAAGCAACAGACACAGGTGAAGCAACAGCTTTAAAGGCCATGTGAGTCCCACACAACTACAGTAAAAGGACTCTGTGCTTTCCAAAGCATTTCATCAGCTCTCTAGCTGTCCACATTTACTGGTGTATGGGGGTATTCATGAGGTTCAACTGTGTAAAACAAGTTCCTAGTGAGCAGCTAATACTCTCTGCAGCACTGGAGCAATTTATCCATTTTTAATAGTCTGAGCAGCACTTGTTTTAAAAGGGAAGCAGGCAGCATGCTCACTCTAAATATTGTAAGTCGAACAATGCCAGAATAGAGATGGAGACCGATTAAAGATGACACAAAAGAGGAATTCTCTCCCCAGACTCCATAAAGAATGCAGGTCCCAATGTGCCTGATGAAGTCGCTCAAGCAAGGATTCTTCGTTTCAAGGAATTTTAGAAAACAGCTCTTCCACTAATGCCTGCTGGTCTCTGTAGAGCAAATGACCCCCGGCATAATGAAGCTATCAGCTGACACTGCTCTCAACATTAATCAGCCTGCACTGTGTGTGGTCAGGGACCCACAGCACCATCAATACACACAGTGGACACTGAGGAGGAGACAGGACAGAAGACACACTGGACATGAAAATGGAATCCTTTACTCCTTAACCCCTTAATGTCTGAATCGATTTCCAATTGTGGAAAAAAAAATTTTTTGACTTGCGTTTTTTCTTTCAAGTAGGTAGTATTTTGGATGCATTTTGGAGCAGGAGGGGGTTTGATGCCAATTTGCTTCAATAGGCATCAAGGGGTTAACTTTTCACTGTGTAGATGCATTCTGTATGTTGAGCTGTGTGTAATGGGACATATCGCATTGTACGGTGATGTATTATTTCTTTTCTATAAAATACTTGATACCAATCATGTATTAAAGCAATAGGTGGCATGGCATCAATCAAAGCAGATATCACCAGCCTGCTGCCATTTACATGAACTCCAGGTGGAAGTTAGAGATATGCACGCACCACCAGACATGATTATGAATGTCCTTGGTTGTTGAATTGTTGCACAGATATCTGCCATCAAACAGATTTTCTCCTGTTGACTTCACATCTGTTGTTAACGTGTTCCCTTTCCAAACAGAAAAACATTTTTGCCGAAAGGTTTGGGATCTTTTCCAGGGAGGCAGCATGGGTTGTTGTTGGTATACCTGTGACACGTAGTTTGTCTCGTCCAATAACAGCCTGTTCGCCATCTGCAGTGAACAGCATGTTGTCATTGATGGAGTTAATGACCAGATTCTGAGTGTGTCCCTGAGCCTCTTTTGGACCTACAACAACAACAAAAACAATACCTTAAGGGGTTTGGCAATATTACACAAAAATATTGTTTTCATCAAACTGTAATCTGCTTCCTCCTATTAAACTTCCTCAGAGCTGCAGTTTTGGAGAACATAATGAGGCACGCTCATGCCTTCAAAGTGAAAAAGTCAGCCTGTTTAGACACAGTCATATGGTGAACAAAAAAAAAAAAAGCTGAGTAAACAACGAACAATTAAAAATACTTGCAGAGAAACAGTGAGCCCACATATCCCTTTTGTCTTAAGCTGCAGATTTCATCGGTTACTGAGGTTCTTTGTGTTCATCAGCAGCATTTACACCTGTCAGATTCATTCGGTTTTTACTGGAAAAAATGGAACTTCCATGAGTTTGGCTTGAAGGTGGGGTGGGAGATCTTGGAAAAAACGGTTCCGGCAATTCAACACAAGTGAGATTTTGAAAATATACACTCTCCTCCTTCCAAAGGCTCCGCCTCCTTCTCTTCACCCCACCCATCGAAACCACGCCTCCACGATTCACCAAAACATGGACGCACAGGGGGAGGGAGAGCCAGAC
>JAQQZY010000006.1:15009212-15041917 GCA_030068375.1 Ostorhinchus rueppellii | reverse complement strand
TTATTCAAGGAAAAGCAAAAAATACTGTTATGATATTGATGTTTTGTTCAATAAAAGTTATAATTGCACCACTGTTAAGATGTTATTGGGGTTGAGGGGGGGCCTGGGGATTTTTCGTCCTCTAAAGGGGGGCCCGAGAGAAAATAATTGAGAACCACTGTCATAGACTAACTGGAGAACACGTTTGATGTTTTATTTTATGAATAATATCTCATTTTAGAATAACATCTCATTCTGTTGAGCCACATGTTTCACACAGAAATAGACAACAATATAAAAGTAGAGAATACTTTAACAGGAAACTGTGTACAACACAGGTGTATGACCTCTTTATTATTTTTAATGCTCACACTGCCATCTAGTGGATCATGAAGGTAATGTAGGCTCCAGTGGTTTCCAACATATCGCTTACTGGACTAACATACCATTAAATCTGAAGTTTGTATTTATATAAATTCTTTGTTACACATTAATTTTCAATGTGCAATGTGTCTTTCCAGGAATATGTAAAGATTTTCATTTGACAAAAAAATGTGTTCTTAGAGTAATACAAACATTCTTTTCCATGGTGCACAGTACATTGTCTGTGTTATCTTTCCAACTTGCCTTATAAGGACTGCAGGGCCTACATTTCAGGATGTCATTCGGGCTCCTGTAAACAATCCTACTGCTGTCCGTCGCTTATCTGGCCTCCAGCCCATGACCTCTTAGCAAGCATTGTGTCTCGCTCTCTTTTACAGGTTTTACTCTCCTGCCACAGTCTGTCCCTGTGAGAGACAAAGAGTTAAAATACATCAATAATACCTACACTCACTGGATTCCCTTAATATATAACCAAACTCAGGGACAGTTTACACTGAATACAGTCTTGTATTAATCCCTGTCTGGATCCTGCTGCCAAATTCGGCTTCCAGACTGACACTTAGTTTCCTTGCTTCATAATTCACTTCATTTGTCTTCTATTCAACTGACAGTGGAGGCTGAGGCTTTCAGACGCTGCCTCGGGCCTGTATGCTTTAACAAGTCCTGGACTCTCTGATGTAAGCAGTAGTAGAAGTGCAGTCTGTTTGCATAATAGCCTCTTTTTGGGCTCTCAGAGATGCAGAAGTGTAATCCAGCCTGATTAACCCAGCACATCCACATAATTTAGTTTTTCTTAGGATTTGTTGACCCTTAATCGGGCAAGTGACTATTTTTGGTAATTTCAGACAACATTAAATAAGGGGCCAATCCTGTGCCTCAGTAAGGTCAAGAAGTATATTGTTTTTTTTAATAAAATTATACGATGATTCAGACCGATTTTATGGAAATGTTGTAGCTATAAATAATGAATATGAGTGATTTTAGCAGTTTACAGCCTTATAGCAATTATTTTACTGTGTGTATTTACATATTAGCAAGTGCTAGTCTGATGTATTATGGCAAGAGGAGGGACACTGTTGTCCAAAAACACACTAAGGTTGAAATTTTGAATTTCACAGCATTTCAATGAGTGCCCTATAAAGAGTTAATATCTGTCCTTTCTTTTTCCCATCACAATTTGTTCATTGTCCAACCCACGCATTTGTCACTTCCCTCAACAATACCACTAAACACCTTAAAGTCACTGCTGTAGCCTCTTTGCTCCAAGTCTTCCATGTAGGCCACTTTGTAGGTCTTCTGTCAGGTTGCCAGCTGTGGACAGAGTTGACCGATTGACGTCAAGCTGTGGAAATAAAGCTGTGGTAAAGGGGAGGAGCAGAAGAGAAGCCTAAAATTACTGCATGACTGTTTCTAATCTTTACCGACTACTTTCTGGGAACAGAACCAACTTTTTTGTGTCTCAGCCAACATAAATCACACAAACACCTCCGCACATATTCCAGCACAGGCTCACGTAGGATCTGGAGTTAATATTAGCAAAACTGCACACTCAGCGGTGGAAAAGTAATTGGTGTTAACTTGAGAGGTTGAGCTTTGGAGTTTTGTAGACAGCAGAATTAGAATAAGACACACTTGGCTAAAAAAAAAATACCAGACTAACAGTTGCTCAGAGCAGTCAGCAGCTTGTATGTCTGTCTGTGTAGTGAGACGAAAGGCATATTGGCTTTCTGGATGTTTACACATGCCATGCAGACGTAATGCATTCCTTTCTCATCCTCTCTTCCACTTCTGTCCCCATTAGGAGGAAGGAGTGTTTTTAGTGTGTACAATACCTAAGTGTTGAAGGGAGGGCAATACGAGCCAGCTAAAACCCTTTTCACTTCATTTTTAACTAAATTAGAGTGCACAATTTAAACATTTCAGATGCTGATGAGTCATTTTAAGAAGTTGCAATTATTTATTTAGTCATTTTAATTGTTTCCTCTTGTTTATGAGTAAGGGTTGTAATTATTTGTGGTTTTACATTCCTGAAAGACTATGAAACACTTTTGTATTAATTTACTGCTGTAGCTCCAATGGTTGAATGAAACCTGAAGTTACCCAGACTACCAGTAGGGCGAGGTGGAGGGCTTGGCAAGGCCTCTGGCTGACTGGGATGCTGCCTTAAGGTACAGTTGGAAATGATACACATCCACCACCCATTCAGAATATGGGTTATTTGTGTGAGACCCATCCTGTCTGAAAACTGATGTGAAGATTTAACCATGTGAGTGCACTGTTAAATCAAATCAATTAAATCAATGACTGATAAATCAAAAATAAATGAAACTTGGGGAATATGTTTGTGTTATAAAACTTTTTAAATTACATTTCATTACATTTATGCATTTGACAGACGCTTTTATCCAAAGCGACTTACAAAAAGAGGATTAACAATCTAGCCACATAGAAGGGATAGTCGAAGAAGATGGCAAATTAGGAACAAGAGATTGAGGTGTATTATTATTATTATTATTATTATTATTATTATTAGATTATTAAGAGGACTGTCAGTGCATCTTCACGCTAGTTTTGTCTGCAACCCACTAGAATCAGAATTAGATTGAAATGGACTAAAGATAACCAGATGAAGTGATTAATTACATGGAAATCAAGGTAAAATGTAATTGTCACTATGAAATGCCACACTCCTGCACAATGGTCAAGTTTATTATTATTGTTATTATTGAACGTTTTGATTTTACATTAAGCAGAAGCCCCTTAAACCCAAGGGTACAAGACTTCAAATAATATCCACACATTTACAGTTGTAACTACAAGTACTTTAGATTATAAGCAGAAAAATAAAGGCTATTCAAAGTATTACATACTCTTTAATTGTAGACGCTGTTTAACGTGACTTATTTCCATTAATCCATACATTAATGTACATCCAGCAGTTTATGTAATCATCTGAGTGGGCATGTGGTTGAATGTAAGGTTATTCTAAATTAGCATTATGCACAGTGCAGGGCAATTTAAGGTTTAAGTTAATTGTTTTAGCAAGATTTTATTGATACTTGTATTTGGTTTAGTATCTATGACCTTTATTTTTATAATCCTATTTATTTATTTCATCGTATTGAATGCAAAGTGCACATAAACTAAAACAAAACTGAGCTCTAAAAAAAACCACAAAAAAAAAAAACAAACAAAAAAAACACCCCCCCCCCCCCCCCCCCCGAAACTCTGAATTGCAAAAAAGACATACACAAAAAGATAGAAATAATGTAAATATTACAAAAGCTGTGGATCATCTGGAAAGAGAAAAGGATTAAAAACCCAAACCCCTTGGCATAATATATTGGAAGAATATTACAGAAAACAGACAGTCGACCCAAGAGAGTTCAAGATGTTCTAAATGTACTCTAAATCTGGTCAATCTAGTTAGTTGTGATTCATTTGTGTTTTCATATTGTGGAGATTTTTCCGAATACAAGCATACACAATGGAAAAAGGCCCATACTCTTTACAATCCAGCAAAAAAAACCCCAAAACAATTAAATATTGTTCCACAGTACTGTAAAACGTACATAAAAATGGTCATATTTATAATTTCGTCCCCTGCTGAGTTGTGTATACATTCAACGCTTATCAGCCCTTCTGTGTGGAGGAGTTGTTTTTTCCATGCGGTACGTAAACGCCTCATGGGATTGTAGCCTACTTTGAAGCTGGCGGGTTGGGCCAGACTCCAGTCCATTTACACGGAGACCTACCGACCGATAGACCGACCGACAGGGGCACGGCACTGAAGTCTGGCGCTGACACACGGCTTTAATCTCCTTTAAAACACGCCGTAAACTGAGTCTTATCCCGGCTGGTGTGAGAGAAGTAGTTTGGGTTTCGGGGTAGCGTTGTTTCTTCTTCACTTCTTTTTTTTCTCGTAGAAACCAATGTGGGATAGTGATTGGAGTTGACAAGCCCGCTCCACTACTGTATACTCACCCCCTCCTCCTCCTCCTCCTCCTCCTCCTCCTCCGCCTCCTCCTCCTCTTCTCCCGCTCCACACAACCAGGAAATCGTCGAGGTGTGCTTCTTTATCCCAATAGTGGCTGCCCCATTCGCGGGTGTAGATGCGCCTTTTCCCTGTTTTTTTCTTGTTTCCTATTTCGCTTCTTTGACTTTTGTAGCCGGGCTTCAGCTCTGAAGTCGGTCAAACTTCCCTGCGAGGAGAGGATCTCCACTCTGGCCGAACAATGAGGTGGGTAAAGCGGCTCAAATCCCTTCATCTTCATTGTGTTTCCAAGCTACATTTTGTGTTTCGGTTAGTAGTTTCACAAAGGCGACTGTTACACCTGAAACACTCACTTTCTTTGTGTTTAACTGACCCCTGTTGGAGTTTGCTACACATTAACCGTGTTTCTTAGTCCGGGATAAGTCAAACGTCCCAACTGTTCCAACCTAAAGGGAAGCTTATGCACTGTGGAGCAGGTTTTTTTGACCTCTGCAAGAGATCAACCCGATAGTTTGTGGATCAGAAAGTACCCGCTTGTGTGTGGTCCTACTGAAAGTCCTGTCCTACCTGTTCATATGTTCATAACTAAAAAGACAAAATCACAAGTTAAAGGAGCAGGTCTGATGACAACATAGTTTTGCATCGGTTTTAAACGCCTCATGTTGGCTCTTTTGTTTTGCTCAGCTTTCCACTTGCTCCAGCCTGTGGGATTATTGTGCATGTACCTGAATGTGACCACCATCATGTAGCTTATCCATAACTTAAGAATTCTTTTAAAAGGAAAAATTGTTTGTTCCTCATAGATTAACATAAATCATGAGTTCTAGGTCTGTGCCAGTGTCATCAAAGAAGTTATGAAAGGGGTCTAGTCCCGCTTGTCTTGCTTAAAGGCACTTCAGCAGAGTGTTATTCCTAAAACGGCACAATCCTGCTGCTTGAAATACTTTTGTCTTTACATCATGTCATGCATCAGTCCTTTTAAACCCATACATTATTGCTGTCCCTCCTTTACTATTTTACTCCCTATGGTAATGCAGAGGTTCACACCAGGAACCAAATTGCTCTGTGGAAAGCTCATGTCCATGAATTCCACATCCTGTCACAGCCTGTGCAGTTGGCAATTATATGCTCTGAAACCACTGCTTTGGGCTGGGGTTTCTCTTAGCTGCCTTTTCTGCTACTTCTCTTGTCAAATAAATGGAGCACCATTTATGTCAAGGAGCAAATGTTGAGAGTTCCACTCTGAACCATGAGCTTTAGTAGTGTACTGTGGTGGCAGGCTGATAACCTGTGTGACTAGTTTTTTATCTCAGACCTATTGCGCTGCCCTTTCTGCAACAATATATCTCAACTCCACACTTGGGTTGGTCCAGTGTTTGTTTTGCACATATTTCTTCACAGTTACTTTGATTAGAGCAGGAACACAATGCCATTTAGCTGCCTAATGTCCTGCCACTGCTACAATGATGTATTAAAAATGTACTGCAAGTGAGGTCATTACCTAGATTCTTACAATAATCAGCTTTTTAAAACACAGATAACAAACTTATCAAATGGCTACTTCATTATTCATCCAGTAGTCTCTAAGACATGTACAAAACGTGTATGAATAACACAGAAGTTAAGTGTGTAGCCATAATATACACATCTGAGATTAATATGTAAACAAATACGAAGAGACAATCACACCCTGTGGTAAATAACATCGTGCCATTGCTGGGAGGAGTTGAACAGTTGTATGGCTTGTGAGACATGATACTTACTCAGTTTATCTGAGTTGGATTAATAGTCTTCTGTCCACTGACTGTACTGTGCAGAGGGTGGTGGACATGGTCTATGATTGACATGGGTTTATTTCACATTAGGAAAACCAGCTCTTAGCCATCCCAGCCATCTTTCAATGGTGGTTAGCCTCCAGTGAAGCTCATGAGTTATAAAATGCATGTAAACACCACCTGTCCTACCACAGATGAATAAGATAAGAGCCTTTTTTATTGTTGCATTGGACCGCAATGATAAAAAGACACTTCCCCAACCATAAACCGCTTCAACAACATAGTAAGGAGAACATTTAGTGTGTCTTTGGCTTGTACTCTGCCACTCTCTCCCAGCAGTTTCAAGGTGGTGTTTGGATTGATAACTGTAGGTCATGCAGCTCTATCTGGATACTTCTGTGTCTGACCCTCCATTGTGGCCTAAACAGTTCATGTCACCTTGTGTATAATAGGTGAAGACTGGAATGCAGCTCCACATTTATGGTCATTGTCATTTGTCCCTGTGGAATGTAAATGTTGACACAGAAGTGCAGTCAATTGGTGAAAAGTTCAACAATTTCACCCAAATGTGTAAATGGCTCAGTAATGCGTTTTAGTTGGTAGAAACTTAAAGCAGTCCCACCACAGATACTGTTATTTCTACTGATTTCTTTCTCTTCACACTTGGTGAATTTCAGGTTTCCAGTGTGAAGTCACACAGGGAAATGCATGAAGGTTACACATGCTGTTTTGTGTTCATTGAAATTTTAGAATTTCACGAATCAGGTTTCTAAATGTTCTTCCTGGTTTTCCTTCCACTTTTTTCTCTCTCTGTGAATAAATATTCTCCAAGTATACTGTATCATCATTTCAGTCAAACTTATGGTTGTTGATAGAGGAAGTGATGATGATTCACTGTTACTGTCAAAGAGGTGACTCCCATCTTCCTCTGATTCACTGGCTGGGTCTCTGTGACTAAAGGACCTGTTCTATCTGGCACCGGCAGTGGGGCTGCCTCAGGCTCAAGAACCAACACATGTGACGTGAGCATTCAGGCATACAGCTGTAATGCGTCTATGTAACACAATGTTTACAATCTAATGAGTTTCCTGAACTCGTATTCAATTGTCTACGTGCCTGGAAGCGATGCCAAACCGAGCTGTGTGGAGGAGCAGCACAAGTCTCCTCTGCCTGCTTCTTAGGCTCATGTCTGAGTGTTATTGATCTGCCTTAAAAGCAGGCAAATGGCTTTCTCCTCCTCAGTCTTCTTTGTGTTCCCAGTGTTTTTTTTGTTTTTTTTTTTGTGGACAGAAGAACAAAGGATTCTCTGGAAAGAATGCTTTTCTACCAGTGAAGTGTTGACGTCAAAGTCTGATGTCTTGATCTTGTATTCGAATAGAAACTGTCTTTTAATGTGTTAAGGAATATCATTAAATATGTTCAATGACACAGTTCTGTTCCGATAGTCTTGTCTTAATGCCTGGTGTTATATGAGTTCCATAACGGTGTGTCTTCAGTGTTGCACTGCTGATTTTTCATGTCTCCACGTGTTTCTCTGATTCCTGAGTACAACCAGGTTTTTTTTTTTTATTTATTTTTTTTTTATATATCTTCTTTTGAAGTCTGATATACGCAGCAGAGTCATAACATCTGCTTGTATGAATTGCCAGAAGAGGGAAGTTACTTTATTAGCAAGCAGTTCTGTCCCACTAGTGTTTAAACCAGAAGGTGTTCACTTTACAGGATATAAAAGAGAAAAAATCTGCAAACACATTTAGCACATGTTAAACATAAATTTGGTTGTTCATCTAACTAATCACTCCAAACACACATTTTTAGTACCTAAATAAACCAAGTTTTTAGTTTGTAAGCAGATCTGTTGTAGCTTTTTTTTTTTTTTTTCTGTAGAAATTCATTGATATGAGTGTTCAAGCATTTCAGTGTTTCACCTGCGTATTTGGTAGACATTTTGCAACGCAACAACATTCTTTTTAAATTACCCAAACTCCTAACATCCACATTTACCCCCAACCCACCCACTGTGTACCCTAGGAGCTATAACAATTGGAAGTTTTTGTGATTTGCTTGTGGGAGTTCTTGTCTCTAATGAATTAACCATAATGGCTTAATTTCATGCATCATGAAGACTTGCATGTTGTCGAGCACTTCAAAGAGTCATCGGTGCTGCTCTGTTTGACAGTATGTCTGATCAAAGAAGCCCATATGCTTCACCCATCCACATTCCCATTATTCACACACACCAGCCTTGTGAATTTGTTTCACACTGACACCCCCCTCCTTTCCCCTGTAACAATTTACCCCAGTTGGTCCTCCCACTTCTCATACTCATAAATAGGCCATTATGTCGCACTGCCTCTTGGATTAGAAGCTTTGCTACATAAGTTACCAGGCATACACAACCTTCCATTGTGTACTTGATGACAAATCAGTTTCCTCGATGGTGACCAGTGTTTTTAACTTTAATTGTGCCTCTAGGCTGTTAATTCATTCTATGCTTACTTATTTTACACCTAAGCTTTAGCCTAACTTGCTTGTTTGTATGCAGCATGGTAGTTATTCAGTACCCTGATTTGTAAAGAATGCCAGTGCTTGATACCAAAATACCAAAAATAAGACTGTTATGACTGATGGTGAGAATGATGGTTGAAACAAAGGAAATGATGTGAGGGAATAATTTAGTATTTACTAACATTTCCTGATTAATTGATCAAATAATCAGTGTATGAACAGACTCAGAAATGGATGGTGGTTGTTGTTGTTGTTGTTGTTGTTGTTGTTTATGGAAAAAAATAACCAGATGGGAATGTTGGCTTGTGGCCTATTCAGTGAAAAGGCATTCCCCAGGCCATTAATGTAAATGACCCACAAATTCACTAATCTCACTGCTCACCGATGGGTCCTCAGATATTAATGTGTAATGTATGCCGTTCATTGATAGAATGCATTTTGCATAGTAAAGTATTTCTGAACTATTATATAATCACCTCGCACCAATTAGAGCTTAACCCAATTCATAAGAAAATATGAGATGGTGAGACTTTTGATTGTTGTTTAAAAGCCAGGTTATCCTCTCCGGCAAAGAACAGAAAAGGAGATGAAGAACAGCGCAGAAGTCATGGAAGGGAAAGTGCAAAGACACTTGAATCTGGATGACCACAAAGAAAACTGACATGAGATTAGCACAGCTGAATGCGAACTTTTATTGGGCAGAGTTCAGGTGGGTGACTGGCCACTACCACTGGGGTTTTCATCCACCTTTACCGCAGATGTTCCTCTGCTGTAATTCACTCTTTCCTCACTCATCTGCGGCCGACGGAAGCAGACTCATGTGTTATAAAGACACTTTACCATTGGTTGAAGGAGGCGGCGGCAGTTCTGCGTTTGTGGGCATTTGTTTGTAATGCAGCCCATGAAATAAAACATTTAAGAATCATCTGTGTTTAGAAATGAGATCGTGTACATGTGTGAATCGAGATCATGATCTTTTAATGATTAATTGTGCTGCATGCACGCACACACGCACACACACAAGCTGTTGACAAAAGTCTGTTCTGAGTCGGCCTTGGCATAATCAGTTACACAAAATTTCAAATATAGTTTCTAACCAACTCCTTGCAAAAGCATGCAACAAAATGCATCCCTGATTTGCTTTTGCCAGCCTTCTACCTTTGCTATAAAAGATTTTCTCTATCAAGTTAATCTGATTTCAGTTGGTAGTGCCCTTCAGAGTTGATAGTCCTTTATGGAGACAGCTGATTGGCATAGCTACTTTAAGATAAATTCAGATAAATGTGGATAAATGCTCTTTAGTGGATGTGTTGTTTTATCTCCCCTTCAGTTTGCTCAGCCCTAATTTAACATAATGCACTTTGTTATGGTAATGCTGTGGCTGGTAAAGATGGTAAACAGGAAGCAAGGCAGTGCTCTGATACTGGCCATTGTCCAGGTGAACATTAACACAGCCTGAAATCACCCCCAGTGAATCAGTCTTTAAGCTAGAAGTTGAAACGCCACATGTGAAGCTTACACTCCATTGGGGCTTCTTGTCTGGTAAAGATTGACCATTAGCTGTGGGAAATCGGGCAGAATGAATTGTTCTACAGTGGCAGATAGAAGTTGGAGACACAGCTGTAAACCCTGTGTGGCTTTTTTGCAGCAGTCAGTGGCATTACATCATTTCAGCTGATGGGAAAACCTCCATTTAACTTCATATTGAAACCAGAGATTTCACTGGGAAGAATTAGACCAGTGACATATTGTATGGTCAGCACTGGTAATGACCACAGAGATGCATAGGCTTCATTAAGGGTCGACTGCTTAATGGAACATAATGGACAGCAGTTGGTAGAAGGACTACTTGATGCAGTCACCTGTCTGAAATATTCCTATCTTTCAGGTCCTTGAAAGACTTGGCCTGATAATTGATATTGAAGGAAGAAGCTGCTCCGCTGGATATTTGAGCAGCAGTCTCCTTACATCATGATTAGGCATCACTTATAATCTGTGGGTGTATAATACTACTGTGCAGGAGGGTTCAAAACAAAAAAGGTCTGGCATCAGAGGAGAACCATCTAAAGACTGAGCCACTTTCTGCATGGGTGACATTTTTGTGCATGAATAGCGATGCACATAATGTTGTTTACTGTTTTTGTGTTTTGTTTTCACCATGAAGCTCACACGGTTTTTAGTTTTTAGGACCACACTGAAACTGCACCATGGCTTTTTTAATGATAAAGGTTTAGTTTGGGACCTACATGACAGCTGTGCAGTCTAAAAAGGACTATCCTTTTATGAAAGTTGGCGTCCTCTGTTAAAATAGTTGATGCTCAGTGCTCAATCGTGGGTGAACATTGGCCTAAATGTTACTTGTGCTGTTTTGTTTGTACATAGTTTCAGTCTGGAACAGAACAAACACTACTAGCCTATTATCCATAGCAGCAGTACACGTTTTTTGCTTTAATTTGTTGTGTTTGCATCATACATTTGCTGTAATTTGCAAGGAATAATATGGTGCTGTATGGAGGCATTGTATATCTGCCAAAAACTGGCCAGGTCAATGAAGGTATTATTAAATGTCCACTAGCTCTGTATACACTCATGCCTTAATTTGAATTGGAGGCAGAAAATATGAGTAGGTGTTGCCTTTTATGAGCTTTTTCGCAACTCTGAGGTTAATCTTAAGAAAATTCATCTTTACCCCAGTACACAAGTCAGGACAGCTGAGAAGGAGAGTTGGTTTTTTTTGTTTTTTTTCCTCCACCAAAGCCTGGCCCGAGTTAAGGGGGATGTGCTCCAACCTGTAAAAGGAATTGAGCTCGGTGCGAAGGACGGAGGTGAGCTGGCTCCAAATATGGGCATCAGAAGTGCCAGTTTTGCCACTACCAGACACGCAAACGCGCACATGCCTGTCTTACATTGCCTCCGAAACAGGAAGGAGCTTTTTTTCTCCCCATTGTTGAAGTGGTCACACATCAAAATGAAGGTTTGTGGCCATGTGTCGATGGACATGGAGCCCCATGAACAATGCCAGGCAAAGAATGATTCAGCACATAAAGAATGCTGAGGGCTTTTCTAAGTAGAGACACATTTCATCTGAAGATGGCTGCCTACATTTGGACAAAGATTCTGTGGAGAAAAGCTAAAAAATAGCTGAGATGGCCTGGATGCCTCTGTGTAGCTGACTCATGCAGGCAGAAAGTAGTAGCCCGCAGCATGTGTGTACTTTGAGCAACATGCTTGAACCTGTACGAGACGAAACAAGAGGAAAAGGACAGACAGAAATTTGCACATGAGTAAAGAGGGATTCACAGACTTTTAAACTTCACTGAAATAGGCTGGACTTGTCATAATCAGGCCATGTAACAGTACTTTGCAGTTGAACATTTTCCTTGAAATGGCTTAAGAATATTATCATGAGAAACAAACTATTTTCATGGAATCAACATGTGGTTCAGAGAGGTCGCCAACAGTGTCATGTGACCCGACTGAACGTGTCCTGAGGGTGGTTTGAGGGCACAGCACTGTCAGATGACCAAGCTAGTGTCAACAGGCTATTGTGTGGCATCCCCATGTCCGAGTCCATATCAGAGGTCAAGTACTAAACCACTACCATGACCTCTGTGTGTGATGAGCCAGCAGCCATTTTGCTCATTTTTCATTAGTTCATATTAGATGGCATCAATTTTACACATACTTTGTGAATGGAAAAGCACCCCCTTTCATCACATGTAGTTTGTTGAAATGATGAAATGGGGAAAAAACCATCCTGATGCTATGCTCTTAGAAACGTGCTTGTACTTGATTTGCCCATATTGTCTTCATCAAACTATCACTTCCTTTTCTCACTTCTCAATGCAGCGGCTCCTGTCTGGAACGTGACTATCAGTTTTGGCCGCTGTAGACTCTGTGTGCTTAGGTGGGAAGGGAAACTATCACTTGTCAACCTGTGAATGAGTTATGGTTACATAGAGTATAGTAATTTTCAGTTGACCAACATTCATAACTGATAAAAATGCTGAGAAAACCATTTTAGATTGTTTTTTTTCTATTTTAAGTAGTGGTTGTGTTTTGAAAAAATTCCCTCTCTCCAGTTTTTTTTTTTTTTTTTTTAATTCCTGAGAATATCCACTTTTATCAACCGTGACTATCAGCTGTGACATGCGGTCTCTGTTCTCTATTTTTATCAAGCCATGATGTAGAGGAAGTGGTTTGGTTACACACAGACACAATAAAGTGACTTATTGTCATCCCTTGTCTGCTTTTAATGTGATGAAAACACTAAAATAATGAGTCAGTGTTTAGTGATACTGCAGGGTTTTCGATGTCTTATATTTAACTGTGAATTTTGCCATTTTAAAAGTTGTGAAAAGAGGAGACATGAAGCGGTCGTTATATAGGCTAAAATGGCTCAATGAAATCATGGTTAGCTGAAAATGCTTTTCACATACTCGTATTATGAGCTTTCTAAAGAGGGAGATGCTCCATGTAATAAGAGTGTCATTGACCTTTTTATCTGTACAGCCATGTCACTTATTCTGCTAAGTTGAGGACTGTGTAATCTTTGGTATAAGTGTCTCATGATGCACAGGATAAATGCAGACTTTGCTGTGCTCAGTTTTCTTTTTACTACCAGTCTGATATCCCTGCACTATATATAAGTATGCACCACCGTATTATGTAAGCAGGATCCCTGCATGAGTGCCACCAAGAGGCATCTTTGTACAGATCTTGTGCTCTCAGATAAATGGTTTGTTTCTGTGAGAGTGGTGGAAGAATAAGAATAAGATGAAGAAGAGGAAGAGTAGCAGTCAGAGATGTGTGGTGGTGGTGGTGGGGGTCAGGTAAACAGAGAAGAGGAGGAGGAGGGAAGAGACAGAGCCACTGGGCCTGACTGTACTTGCCAGCACATTTGGGGAAAAGCTCTTCGAGCACAGCCTTATAGAGACATTTCCAAGAGAGCATGTGCCCTGGCCTTGCACCGCGATTTCCTGTTAACCCTGTACTGACCAAGAAACCACAGAGGGATGAGGAACTCACTTTGTATGTAATAATAGAAGTGAAGACACATAGGGATCACTTTTTTTTTAACCTTTTTGTAAAAAATATTTGCAATTTGCGTGTACAGCTGTCACACTTATGAAATGATGATTCTCATCATCATGATTATTTCACAGTTTCATTCATTATGAAAATTGACAAAAAAAATATTGTATCATTATTTTCACATAATTTAATATCATTTGACTGGTACTCTTTTTAATCATCTCCTTTTGCTGTGAATTCAATGGAGAACTCTTGCTGTGGTGGTTTAGTTTGTATCTTAGTAGAATATTTCAGTAATAGGCTTTATGTATTTCAGTCTTCTGAAAAGAAAATTCCTTGTGTTTTCAAAATTCCAGGCCAATAAATGTCTCTAATTCTTAGGATTTCACTGCATAATGAAACTATTCGACTTGTACCACAGTGGTGGTGTCAAGTCAAACTGTAACTGGATTTTTGAATATTTTCTTGTGTAGAGTCCTCTATATGAATGACTTGGACACCTAGCTTGTGGTGCAATAAAGATCTGCTTTTGGCTCAGCCACTGATCTATTTATGCTTAAGAAAAAACCCCTTAAGGTACCTGGTCACTAAGTTAGCTTAGCCCGCCAGATTCAGCATCCTAACTTGTAGCTGGTGGTCTTTGTCCGAGGAAGGACAGAAATAGATTCTTTATGGCTGCGGCTGTCATGGTTTATTCCAGTACTGAAGTTCTGTCTAGTCAACCCCAGCCAGGAGTCGTGTGCAGCTCTTACCCAGTGGCTCAAGGCGACACATGGACCCACGTGTTGGCAGGTTGACAGGTGTGAGGGCGTGCACACGTCCTGGTCTTTATGCATTCATGCCGCACACGCTTTTAGAGTCTCAGTGTCCGTGGTTGTATCAATAATGCAACTGCTCACTCTCAGTCCCACTCCTGGGCCCTCACTTTCTCTGCCATTAAATATGCATCGGTTTCCTGGTCCTATGTCTCTGTCCCCTCCCATTTCCCATAAGCCCTCTCTGCCCTGCGCATTAACCGCATGCTCAGTGAAGACAAAAACACTGCCGAGTCCCACCATCTGTAGGTGGTTGGAACCTGTTTGATGTGACCAGGAGTATCTACATTATAGGATTAAAATATTGTGAGGCTAGTGTGCCCTCTGAGCCTGAATAAAAAAACTGTTTATTTCCTCCACCAAAGAGGTTTCTGTTTACATTACTCTTCCATTGTCTGTCATTGAGTAGGATCATCTAAAAGTTTCTATTGATTTTAATGAAACTTGCAGGAAGGGTAGGATGTTGACAGAAGATGCATTATGATTACTCATTTTAATAAACTTTTAATTTAATAAATTAAACGTTTAATTTAATAAATTACTGTTGCTATTTCTCACACTTTAAGCAAAAAATAAATAACTGATGTGCAGAGGCCCTAGTTCCATTCCCTATCTGAGTGACCTTTGCATTACATTCATTCTATGTTCCTACTTCCATCTCCCTCTCTACTGCCCAGTGTCAAATAAAATGATCAAAATAACCCACAAAGCACATGTTAAACATTTTTAAGAATTGAAAAAGTAAAGTGCATACTTATATTTAAGCAATTTATTTTTTCATTGCCAAAGAAAGAGGAGAAGGCTCTTCTGCACATTCACTGGGGTCACAGTTACTTTAAGTTGTGTGCCAAATAAGTCGCACAATTACAGGAAGGTATTTTTGGAATTCATGTAATACACTTTTATGACTAACAGAAAGCTGTTTATGTTGCGATACCAATAATAGGGATATATATATATTTTTTTTTAAAGTTTTCCAGAAAAGAGCCAGTATCCCACATATACTCATTTAAACCACAGATATTTGTCTAATTATACCTTCAATATGTTTATTCTGTTGCCATTGTCAGTGAGGTAAAAACCAAGTGCATGGTCAAAATATAAGGAATTCATTGTAGAGTTGAAGGAA
Organism: Ostorhinchus rueppellii; assembly: GCA_030068375.1. NCBI lineage: Eukaryota > Metazoa > Chordata > Actinopteri > Kurtiformes > Apogonidae > Ostorhinchus > Ostorhinchus rueppellii. Next base: position 15,026,299 of record JAQQZY010000006.1, on the reverse strand, counting down.
AATACAGGACATGCATGTGCACATTGATTGTTTGGGCCAATGCTTTCCTTATTAGGCAGTGGTAGCAGCAGGAAGTGGGCTGTGGCTTCGGTGCTGTGTCACAGGAAGCAGCAGATTGTATCACGGGCGGGACAGATGGAGGGAGAGGGGGGAAGAGATGGATTAGGGGGCTATAGGGAGAGCAAAGGGGGGTTAAATCAGGAAAGGAGGGGGAAGAACTGGAAAGACTGGAATTGACATTTGTCCAGATTTATTTCCCCTTTCGGCGCTCTCTCCTGAACATTGATACAACATTGACATGGGCCACTGTGCTCATGGTATTTTCCCTAAAAGGAAAAAATAGTTTTGATGTCAATACCAGTAATGCAAGCATGTCTACGCTCACTCTGCAGGCTTCAACAACTGCTTTCTAATTGATAGCATACCTGAATGTGTTTTAACTTGTGTTTTCCATCTGCCTGGTGTTATAAACAAGTGTTTGGTCACTGATTTCAAAACAGAGGATTGTCTTGTAGTATGAGTCGAGGTCAATATAGAGCAGGTGGAAGATTCCAGAGCCTTACCTCTTTGCTAGACTGGACACTGCTTCCTGCCTTTGTCTGTCTCCATTGTTTTCTTGTCTCCCATCTTATTTGTGATCACACTCATCTTTTTCTGTGCACAGATTACCATATTCCTACTCTTGGTCTCGGCGGCATCCTGTCTCTTGTTCATGTGTCAAAATATAAGTTTTAATATCCATGATCAGTCCTTGCCTTCGTAGTCTTAACTCCTTGCACAAGTGCTCAACATATCAATCCTCGCTCCTGATTCCTGTGCTAAGGGAGGTAAAAAAAAAAAAGGGAAGCTTCTCTCTGATGGTCAACCGCATAGACTCTGTTCTCAGTGTGATTCCTTGCTAAAAATGTTTGTAATAACTCTCATCCCAATTGACATCCATAATAAATTAGTTTTCTTCTCTCTGCACTCTCTTCTAGTGAGTCAAGTATTTGCCAGGCTCGGGCCACTGTGATGATCTATGATGATGGCAATAAGAAGTGGCTGCCGGCAGGTGCTGGACCCCAGACTTTCAGTAGAGTCCAGATCTATCATAACCCTACCACCAATGCCTTCAGGATAGTGGGGCGCAAGATGCAGACAGACCAGCAGGTACAGCTTCAATCTTTTGGCAAACAGGTTTTCGTTTTCCCTCCTATATGTTCTGTGTTTGTAGATTCTTCCTGTGTCATATGTCCTCTGTCATATGATCTGTGATCATCTCTGATTTACTTTTGGAGTATGATTGAGTAAGTTTGGAATGTTTTATCTTTGCCTTCACTTTATCATTATCTGTCCAAAACCACATGCCAAGATTATGCACTACACCTCTGATGGTTATATACTGACTTTATCGGCTTTAGTCAGCCCAGCTGCGCAGATTTTATGGCATTTCCACTCTGTAAGAGCAGGGACTAATTGCTTCTATCAGATACTATGTCTGTGTTTTATCTTTGCTGATTCTAAGGAAGTTAAATTGATAACGAAATATAAGACGTTGTAGATCAAAGATGGATCAGTCCAATGTGTGGCAACATTTTACAAAGTAAAACACCAAGGTAGGGGGCAGTCTCCAGATTTGATGGAGCACATAGACTAGGTTGACTGTTTAGTCAAATCTGACTACAGAAGCATGTTCTTGCCTGAAAAAGACTTGCTATAACATTTTATTTCACAGTTTTTTAACTTGCCATAATAGTTTATGCTGCATCACAACAATGGCCACACATGCTGAGTACTAGCCGACGGTGACCGTGCACTATGCCGATGCTTGAATTAAGTGGAAAAAGGGAAATTGTGACATGTTAATTTAAGGTCCTCTTCAGTAGTGTGATAGAAACATCTTGAAATTACTCACAACAATTGACTGCACAATATCTGAGATGTTACAAACCCTGCTTTTAAGAACCTGCCTTAATGCCAAGACAACTGTATTACTTTGTATATCTGTATGATTTGACTTTTTTTAAATGTGCATTTATGTAGTCTATTGTTGGCTTTGGCGCAGTATATGTAGGTAGTCTTAGTGAGTGTCATTTATTTTGTGCTTTTGGAATAAGGGAATATATAAATAGATCCATGGTCCTTCAAACCTTAAAAGCTGCATTAGAGCTGTATGCTCTATTAGAGGAGAACAGAGAGGATTGCCTCATTGCTATTACCATATTATGAGTCAGCAGATGTCTGCAGACAGAGATGGGCAGATATCATGTAAAAAAAAAAAAAAATCAGGGTAAACTGACTTTGGGTGGGTCTGTCATTGACTACAGCCATACTCTCCCTATGGCCTCAGTGTGTCTATGCTTTAAACATTCAGGACTGTGAAATGTTCCCCAGAGATGGGTCTTAAAGTGGATGATGTTTCCTGTGAGATAGTTGGCCTGTTCAACCATTTCCTGTGACAATTTAGGCAGAAGCCTGATACCCAGTAAAGGCTCCTATTTCTATGTGTGTTTACTGGACACATGAAACTAGGAGCACTAAGGAGAGAAAACATGAGGTACCTGTTTATTTATAGTGACACCTTCAGCCTTTAAACTTTTGTTTTTAAATATATTACTCTGATCACATCCTCACCGGGTCCCTTCTGCCTCTGGCCTTTCTGACAGGACTGTAGAGCATTTAGGAGAACCACTGGCTGATGAACTTGCCAGGTTCTCTTTTTAGCGCATGTTGTCCACTGTGATAGTCACCCTGACAGGGTCTCCTCTCCTCCTCTCTGCTCTCTGGAATCCAGAGGCTGTTAAACAAATAGTGAAATGGTGTGTCAGCACATTCAGGCAAGCCTCAAACCCAGAGCATTTTTTCCTCCTGGTTCATAGATGGCACGCCACCTGCTGGGTGGAATATAAACTAGTATATCCAACAAAAATAACAGTGGCTACAAAATTGTATGCACAAGTGGTGATGAGGGTTTTTAATGGGTTTTCCAGCTTCTCAATTAAAAACTGTTGTCTTTTTTTTTTTTTCTTGTGTTTTCCCATATCGTATATATGATACACACGTGAACAGCAGCTTAAAAGTCAGTGTTTGTTTAAAAACAGAAAAATGCTTTTTTCCCCTCCATTATTATCTAAAATTATCCTTCTATTAATATGTATTCTCTTCTTTCCCCAGGTTGTAATAAACTGTCCAATTGTTAGAGGTCTGAAATATAACCAGGCCACACCTAATTTCCACCAGTGGCGGGATGCCCGGCAGGTGTGGGGGCTCAACTTTGGCAGTAAAGAGGATGCTGCTTTATTTGCCAATGGCATGGCACATGCTCTGGAGGTGCTCAATTCCATGGCAGATGCAGGTATGGCTAAGAAGAAACTCCAATATCCACAGTTCCTATATTTGTGGAGCCATATTTTTTTTTAGCATTTGAGAAACAATTGATTTTTTTCATATTATACCATTTTTCTCTGAGCAGTAGGATATCAGTAGTTGAGTATTTTGGTTTTGTGACTGGGGCATGAGTCCACAGACTGTGCAAAATGCAATAAAGATTGCAATTGGGGCAGATGGAGTTCACCTTAAATACTATTTATAAATTATGCTGATTGTCTTAACCCACCCTTTTTGTTTCCACTTCTATACTGTCTACATCATGGCCCTCTTTAGACTTTGTACATTGAGCTGCATTAGTAGACGAGGTGTGTCCTCCAATAAGACCCCATAAACAAGTTGGATACAAAGATTATTACAGTAAATCCAGTTATAAATGTTTTTTTTTTTTCTTTCAAAGTTTAATCGTGTGTTCTGTTATGACTTTGCATTTGCATTAAGCATTTTTTTTATGTGTTTTGACAGGCTATGCAACCCTTCCTCGCCCAGTGTCAAACGGACCATCTCCAGAAGAGGTGGAACAACAGCGAAGGTACCCAAACTTAGTTTATTTTAGCCTTTCACCTCTAAGACTCACATAAAGTAGGCTTTATTTCTGCTGTCAAATGATGAAGATTTTTAATCAGATTAATCACAAGGTTGGTGTGGATGAATTTTGTTTAATCATGATTAAAAATAATTTATTTTTAATGTATATTAATTTTCATTTTGCATGAGCAAACGGACTCAAGAAAGAAGGGGATATGTAAGCACTTTACATGTTTATCGCAAGCTGGGTGATGCATTGGCTGAAGTGCAAGCAGAATCTCTGACTAGCATGCTTCACATTAATGCGATATTCTAAGCTGGAAGTGCTTTGGTGAATAGAAAACTCCTTCCTGCAGAGTGTGCATAACACTTTGCCAGTTGACTATTCTGTTTTGTTTTGGGGTTTTTTTTTTAACTCATATTTCCATCCAGCGGGACAATGTGCTGTTTAGCGTCTTCATCTTGACTGTTCGGTTTTGCTGCCTGTCACTACTGGATCGACTGCCCATTTGTGCATGCACGAAGGTCACTCTACTTGGACAAACTGCCAGAAATGTGTTGGCAGAGACGTTCAGAGTCATTCTGTCCTGCAGATGGGTTAATTGTGTTAAAAAAAATCTTTATCAGATTAATCATGATGATGGATTAATCCGCGTTAACGCTTTAATGTTGACGGTCCTACTTATTTCTTGATGGTCTTCTCAGTGTGACCCAGTAAAAGAATGTTAGGCCAGACAACCTAGCAGCTTTATTTCTCCATCTTGATAGTTTGGCTTTACTCGTATCAAGTTTATACCATTAACCGACTTACTACAAATTCTCTTCTAGCTTTAGTTCCATAATAATCAATTGTGGGTCAAGCTGTCTTTGCTTTGCTGGAGTTGTGTTGGCACAGTTCATGCACGCGCATCCTGAGGATTTGATGGCATTAGCCTGACACTGCTTAACCCTCAGTCCAACCCCTTAAGGTTAAAGGTTATTGACAGCAAGACGAACGCATGTCAAATCAACCCGCCCTCTCTCCTTCATGTATTTCTTAGTACAGCAAGTCTCTCTGTGGTGGTACTGCATGGGCCTGCAAACAGTAGGCATTAACCTTTTAATCTCATTTAGTCTGACAGGTAGTTTGTTAGGGAAGCTTTGTGATTGGTCTGTCCTGTAAGTAGTTGTCCCAGTGGTTGCTGTCATACCAGGGGGTTAGAAGTAAAGCTCAGCCATTAAGAATGAGAAATCCTGTACGGTTACAGGTGGGTGTTGGTAGATTGTATTGCCATTAAATCTTTAGTTCAGTTCTGAACAGGGCACAGGAAGGTATACATGTATAAAAGGCATATAAAGCATTCAGAGCACAAATATTTCCAAAGGTGTTCCATTTACAAAAACTTACCACCCCCAGCAAACGCATTGTTTTTACTGCACTTGAAGAGAATAAACCTCTGTAAAAGCAGCTCAGTCTCCAGATGCAGCCCTAACTTTACTGTGATTGTATGCAAAGTTGTATTTTTGCATAATGGAAGGTGGTGGCTCAAAAAAAAAATATTTGAAACAAATCTGTGTACAGAATCTTGACTTTGAGACAAATCACTTAGGATTGTGAACCTTTGAAACTAAAATGTTTTACCCTAGTACAACACACTCAGGTGAGTTAGCTAAATTTTTTTCAGCATTTTGCATCGAGTCAGCAAAACAATTTCATTATTTTTTTTAATTCATTCATTCATTTATAGTCACTGCCACAAAGAACACAAATGAAAAATATCAGGGTGATTGGCCCAAAATTGTGTTTGCTACAATGCTAACGCAGACAGACAAACACCAATGAAAATGCAACCTGCTCTGTAGATGTATAAATGATATAATGTAAATATTCATTACTCATTCAAAAATAATGAAAGAACTTTATGTGATCTGAATGTGGCCTAAATTACTGTGTATCATTTTGTGGATCTGTTTTTGAGTGGGTCTGTCTGTACATAGTCTGTGTGTTGTCGTATACAGCTGTTGAGTGGCAGATGTGTTGGGGGAGAGTGGAGGGGGAAGTAGCAAACTGATGCAGCTTGAATTAGGCCATGTTAACCAGCTGTGGACTTTGCAGTTGCAGCCTAATCAAGAGTCACTGAAATGTTTCATAATACACAGCCTAACATTTCACACGTGCCAAATAGCATAATTAGACATTGAAAACATTGTATAAAGTTGAGGTTGTATAATAAATCAAACACCGTGCATGTTATGTACTCATCTGTTGGATGGTGGTTGGTAAGTGCTAATTGCTATACCCTTTTCTCTGCATGTTTACATATATGACATGGTGATTATGTCTGTGTGTCTGTAGGTTAGAGCAGCAGAGGTTGGATCAACAGGAACGGGAGCGACAGGAGAGAGAAAGACAAGAGAGAGAGCGGCAGGAAAGAGAGAGACTGGAGAGAGAAAGACAAGCTGCTGCAGGTCAGGAAGCACCTGGGCCTCCCAACAGAACTGCACTCATCATAAAACAGTTCACTCATGTAGTAGCAGTTTAGTAACCCATTATCTGCTGTTTATTTGAGGAGGCTGGTAACACACAGATTGATTGCAGACACAAACTTCATTCTAAATTCAGGATACCCCCACCACCACCTCGTTTCTTTTTTTTTTTTTTTTAATTATTCCTCAAAACCCTGTCAGATTTACAAGAGTCATAAGACCTAAGGGTTATCCCCCCCAAGTTCATAAAGGGGTTAGGGCAAGAATGGCTTTTTTCATTATGTGAGCAAAATCATTGCATTTTCTCTAAATAAAATGGCTTTAATAGTTTAGTTTAATAGAATGCATTATATTAAAAATAACAGACAACTGCCGAAAGAAAACGGTTAGTAATGCAGCATGATAATCAACTAGGACATCTGTGTATTTAAAGATTCTGAAGGTTCACAGAAATTTTAGTATTGGTCCTTGAAAAACAAATGGAATCATTTTGAAATTGTGTAAATATGTTGGAGTGTAACTTGATTTTGTTATTAATTATTGTCCATCATTTGCCCTGCTTTCTTAAGTTATCAGCATTGGGTTAAGGTTAACCAAATCAGTCAACCACTGCCTTAATGTCCTAGAAGTTCCTCTTAATACTTGACTGACTCTTCTATTGTATATTTGACATGGTTGCAGACATATGTCATACATTTGGTGCCTCTGTTTACTTTTTTATTACTAAACACTAATATTCTTCTCTGTCATCAGCCTCTGTTCCTCCGCCCCCACCACTAGCTCCTGGAGGACCTCCTCCTCCACCTGCTCCTCCTCCACCCCCTGGCCCTCCTCCAGCTGGCATTCCACCTCCTCCAGCACCTCCTCCCTCAGGACCTCCACCAGCCCCACCCTTGCCCTCTGCAGGGGGAGGCGGAGGTGGCGGAGGAGGCGGTGGAGGTGGTGGAGGTGGTGGGGGTCTTGGGGGTGGTGGGGGTTTGGCAGCTGCACTAGCTGGGGCTAAACTCCGCAAAGTGTCCAAGGTGAGTAGGTAACAGAAATGTTTTGTTAATAATCAGAATCAGAACTGTAATTACCTGGAAAAATAAAAATGAACAGAATGTACAACAGTTGAATCCATAGTGTGTTTATGCAGAGGATTCTGCTTATGCTCTGGTCACTCTTAAAGCTTCTCATTCTGATACAGCTATGATTCCTGCATCCATTAGTGGATTTCCACCATGTGAGAATGAGCCTAATGCTGTTTTTTTTTTTTTTTTGCTATTTGCTGCCCTCAGCAGGAGGACGGAGCTCCTGCAGCTTCATCAGGCAAAGGTGATTCCAGCCGAAGCAGTAACGCCTCTGTTGGAGGAGGTGGCCTGATGGGCGAGATGAGTGCCATCTTGGCACGAAGGTGGGTGATGCTACAAGATAAATTAAATTTTTAACAATCCAATGTGTGCTTCTGTTATCTTTTAGTTAAAAAAAAAAAATACAGTGTGTAAATGGGTTGGGTTCAGATTCCAAGTCTTTCTAAACGTACAAAGTGTAATCTTTTAATAAATTTTGTTTACGTTAGGAGAAAAGCTGCAAACACTGGAGAAAAGGCACCTGTGAAAGCACAAGATAATGTAAGCGGTTGTGTTTTATGGTTTTTCTTTTTTTGTTTTGTCATCTTCCTCTCACGTTTTCATGTCTGAAACCAGTGCCAAACAAATGTGATTCTTATTTGTGGTATGACACTGTAGATGATAGATGATGAATAGCTTAAAAAAAAAAATAGAAACAGGCTGAGGATGACTCACCCTTAACAGAAGGTCTTGGTCTTTTCTGTACAGGATGATTCAGAGCCTCAAGGTCAAAGCGGTAAGAATTGTAGTTTTTATGCAGCATGCCTCCTACATTGATTTCTAGACACTGGTTCTTTGCCATATACAAAAGGAACTGTAATGCCTCATGATTGTCCTCTACAGACACCATAAGGCGGCCTTGGGAGAAATCATCAATGACCAGGTGATTAATTTCTTTCCCCCCCACATTGTACCCCCAGGTTGTTAGTGTCTCATGTGTAGATGTGCGAGTGTGACTATGTGAATGTGTGTATGTGGACCAGGGTGCTTATGTGTGTCACTGTCTTCATTTCCATTCTAAGCACAGAGTGTATGTGTCTCACTAACAGGAATAACTCCATCCCCAAGAGTATGGACTCCACTTCCTCTTTGTCCCAAGGTTCCAGGTATATTTGTTGTCCCGTTACTCATGTCCTCAGTTCCCCTTGCTTTTTCTTTTCTCTTCAGGTTAGCACAGCGTCACAGCAATCTACTGGGGTAGCACATTTTACAGTTGATAGCACCCTCTAATGGATCACAGAATGGCATGCACCCAAGGGACTTGAAGCTGTGAGAACTGAGTAACAAGATGGGAACCCAACGCTGATGATAATTTTCACTTATTAGGTCTAAATATTTGGGTGGGTGTTGTTGGTGTGGCAACCTTCTGGCAGTATCTTTGTGGCATGTGTCTGAAACTGTGGCAATTAAAACCATTACATTCAGTGTATAATTTGCCAATCATACTATTCCATCTTATCATGCACAATGCTGCCTTTCCACTGGTATTTCCAATGTTCTCAAGTCTCATTATGGTATGGTGTTTAATCCTCACTTCATCTCTGGGTACATGTACATTGCTGCAACCCTTTAGCCACTATTCCTTCATCCCTTCAATTACTTTGGTGATCTGTTTCCCAGTGGGCCTGTCAGTGAAAAGTCACCAACCTTCCATCCTTTTGAAAAATGGAAAAACAGACATCAAAACCTCTTTGTCCCTGTTTGTTTCTTTTCACCTTACAGGGCAAAGCCCTCAGGCAACAGCAATGATGCAGGTGGAATGGATGACTCAGATTTAGAGAAAATGAAGCAGGTACATCTACATTAGAACTCGCCACATCAGCTCTTATGTAACCGAACTGCACCTCAGTTTTAAATTAAACAATTGCTATCCACATCTGACATTGTTATCAATCATTGTTTTGCAGGAGATTCTGGAAGAGGTGCGGAAAGAACTACAAAAAGTTAAGGAGGAAATAATTGGAGGTGAGATTACAATCATGTAAACCTGCATTTTCACCTTTCTGTAAAATGTATTATTTGGGTACTTACAGCTCATTTCTCTTTTCTCTTTTGCTAGCCTTTATTCAGGAGCTGCAAAAGAGAAGCACATAATTTTGCTGCGTGTCAGGTGTAATGGAGGGTGAGAAAGATGGGGGTGGTCCCAGGCCATGGGGACCACTCCTCCACTGCGCCTTCCTGTGTAGCCCAGGGATTTCTCATTTTTCTCCTGCACATTTTCTCATTTCGTGCTCTCTTCCACAAACATGTGAGCGTACCTGCTTATGTGTTGATCATGCAAATTCACTTCATGTAAATGGTAACCCAGGGAACCTCCTCACCGTGTCTTCGGCACTCACTAAAGTTGCGCCAGTGATTGCATCCATCCCATCTGTCCCCTGTTCAACCCGTCCCTTTGTGACCTCTGCATTTTGGTCATCTGAACCAATTCAGAGCACGTAGCTACAGACACAGTTGCTCTTTCAATTTGTCATCGTAGACACTCATTACAAGCCTTTTTTCTGCAGAAACCCTGCTACTTGTGTCTTCTCCCTTTCACTATCAGATGCATCATTTACTGATAGAACAGTCTTCAGTATTCAGGGACAATATACTAGTCACATTTTTTTTTTTTTTTTTTTTTTTTACTGTAATACCAAGATGCTGGGATTGACAACAGTGCTTTTCCTCGTTTCTCTGTTGGCAAACAAATGTTCCACCTCAAACACCGCTACAGAGAGAAAGTTCACTTAAGACATGTGCTAGAAGGTTACTATTTGAAGTAATTGGAGCTGGAAAAACGGTGATGACGGAGGGTAGATCAGAGGCCCCATCGAATCAATTACTGCGGAGCTGACATCATACCTCTTCATCATGTGGATGTACAGGTTCCAGCAATGGCAATGAACTGAAACAGCAGTGCGTAAGCCTTCACTGCTACAGGAAAACGGAGTTCGAGGCAGAGGAGACAAGCAAAGGGAATCTGATGGACAACCTGAGTGCTGTGAAAGAGAAGTGTGTTGTAGTTTTATGATGTGTGAGAAGTTATTCTCTTTGCACTTGTTTCAGAGGAAGTGTGTCTGTGTGCCACACTGCCTTGACAGACTATTCCCTCTCACTCTAAATGAGAAATTGTTTGTTGGCCAGTGCAGTGGTCCTATACTGTACCTCTCATTTTCTTCCATTATAGTTCTGATTTCTAGTGTTGAAACATGAAAAAAATGGCCATGATGAGGTCAATTAATTTGGCCGTGACCAACTGCCTTGAGAATAAATATATTAACACACAGACACACACACACACACACAAATATATATATGTAAGGAAATAAATATATATATATATTTCTTTGGAGGGAAATGTTTATCAAAAATGTTTCTATTTTAATTGAAATGACTGGTGAATGGGGATTTTGTTTTCCTTTTTGATTGTTTTCTTATGAGATGTTATTTTGGGTTTACTATTTCTTTTTTCTAATAGAGTCTAGGCTTTTTACACTGAAATATAAAGAAAACAGCTTAGAGACACTGGATTAGAAATGCCTTTATAGTCAAATACAGCTGCTTCTTGAAATGCATTGATTTGTCTTGAGTCATCTTTTGCATCCTGTTGTTACATTGCTTGGAAATGACACTGAAATTTAGTTTTTTGTTTTAAAAAAAACAAACAAAAAAACCCGACATAAATCTTTACTTCCCAACTCATTTACTGTGGACTACTGACTGTAACTTGGGTATTTTTAAAGAGGTGCCACAGTAAATTTTAGATATTAAGCCTTGTGGAAATTCAAGTGGTTAAGGCCATTATGTGGATTAAATATTGATATTTATGTGCAATTTGTGTTACATTTGATACTTTATGCTTCATTTCATAATTATTAATATAAAATGCGGTCAGGGATCAAAATAATGACATTTACTCATTTATAACGGAAACGACGTAGGTTACACTGGCAAATGTATAATGCTATATTTAAGAAAATCCATCATGTTATACCCCAAAGACTATAGATGACCACATAATTCTACTCATGTTTAGTTTCCATTAAAAAAACAAAACAAACAAACTTGCTTATATACATCCATTCCCAGTGTCCTTCCAGAGCTCCCTAGATGCTTCCGGATTGGAAAGGCACTGAGCCGTTTCCGCCGCCATTGCGGATTTTGGACAGAAGATCAGCGGTAGCCACTGCTATCCATCGATGCAGTGTCGTCAACACACACGGAACGGGGATATATTAAACATTTTTACTGAAACCAGATTTCGGAAACACGAATAGTAACACCATATACTACCTTTTATCGTCTTTTTCATTTTCACTGACTGGCTCCGACCTACACGAACAGTGAGGAGGTCGTAGCTAGCGCGGTGCTACTGCCTAGCTAGCTAGCTGTACGGCTAGAATTTCGGGACTCCGGAGAAGCAGCAGAAGAAACAACCATGGCTCAAATACTACCTATCCGCTTCCAGGAGCATCTACAGGTGTGTGGACGAACCTAATACACATTTTTTTGAAATCTCACTAATATCGTTTTTATATTTTTCCCGTCAATGGTCTTTTGACAGCTCGCTAATCAAGCTAACATTAAACGTCAATACCCGCAGCAAATGAATGACCTCCCCTCCCCCGTTTAGCCAGAAGCTAACAACTAGCCTCTCATGCTAGCGCTTCTCATTCATTAGACTGCCAGTGCGCCCAAGTCGACTGAACATGTGTAGGAACGGAGAAACTTGTCAACGTTGAGCAGTTTCTTTGATTATATGTAGTTATTGCAATATGAAGGTAAATGCGCTTCATCCAGATTAGCTAACAGCTATTACAAGCTAACGGTGTATGTGTGTCGTGAGAGATGCTCCAGTCACGTCATCTAATCGCAGCTAACCTATATAACTTGCATATTCTAGTCGTTCGTTGTCCATCATACTTTACAACAACAGCTCTTATTTTCAAATAGTGTATGATTATGTTAATAATAATATGTCAAGTGATGCCACAGAAGGCTGTCCAATAGCCATTAATCCTGGGTCAGTTGCTGTCTCTTTGACCAGACCGTTTGCCATTTCACGTCATATGTTCTGTCACGACAGGCAATTTTTGCAAATTAAAGGTACGCCAAATGGTAAATTCTTTATTAATTAGTTTTCCGATTGTTGAACGAAGGCATAGGTTCATGTTACCGAGACGTGTGAAGCAGGTGGTCCTCCATCCTGTCAAATGTGACTTCATTCGCTACTCACTGTCGTTATTTTTATCGTTCCCAAAAATGAATACAAATAAATACAAATCTTTTCAGTTTAGACGACGCTTAGCCTTTAGACCCTCTGATCTGAATGAAAGCATACCTAATATTTATTTTATTTTTTGTGAAACTAAAAAAAATCCCCTGGTCATATAGTCGTTTACCTTGGACTTCATTTTGTCGGTGACATTTATTGTGTTTTGGACTAAAGGGATGGTTTCCCTCGATGCTGCTGGAATTTTACTTTTATAACGTCTAAGCCTTTGAAGATGGTAATCCTGACTTCTGCTAGGGTACAATCCCCACATTTTTGCATTTTTTAAATTTTTTTTATTTTTTACTTATGCTTGTTAAAAATGGAATTCTGTGCTTTTGCATGTGAAAAAAGTAAATTATTTTAACTCTAGTATATGAAACAATTAAACGTGAAAGTGCACACTCAAATATCACAAATGATTTTTGGATCATGCTTTACTAATGTTAAAGTTGATTTATTTAGTCATGAGTCAGTTTACTTTTTCACCTGTATCTTAACTCTCACAACATGTCGCTGTCCTCTTTTTACTAGTTCTGTGACCTTTAATTCCTTTTTTTCCCCATCATGTCTTAGTACAGTAGGTTGTGTTTCTTTTTTATTTTAAAAATAGATAATAGAATCTGGGGTATGGGTTATCTCATTTGAATAACACACCTGTGCATAGTTATATATTAGTTGATGATAATCTTGTTTATTCTTATCCTTTATTTTTACTACATAATGTATTTTATTTTCTGTTATTTTCCTTTCATTTTACAAATGTTAAAAATAATTTATTTTTGGAAAATACCTTAGGCTCTGGGATGATTCTAATAAAGACTTTGTATGCACTTTTTTTTTTTTTTTAAATCTCAGCTCCAGAACCTGGGGATCAACCCAGCCAATATTGGATTCAGCACACTAACCATGGAGTCTGACAAGTTCATCTGTATAAGGGAAAAGGTTGGTGAACAAGCCCAGGTTGTCATCATTGATATGGCCGACCCCAACAATCCCATCCGCAGGCCCATCTCTGCAGACAGCGCCATCATGAACCCTGCCAGCAAAGTTATTGCCCTTAAAGGTATGTTGTAGCAAAAATGCAAATGTAGTTGTTTTAGAACATAGACTCATTATCCATCTCAAGAGAAGTAGGAAGTAGTAGGGAGTTTGCACATAATTACTATGTTGCTTAACTAATATATTAGGTCATCCGCTACATGTACATTTTGTTTGCTTTGTCAGCCCTTTATGTAGTTGTCCCAGCTTTTCATGTAATGTCCATATCTAGGTCATCCCATTTGTTTGTCAATGTAAATAGATGGAGTAATTTCATGTAAAGGTAGTGTAACAAAGTCAAATGTGTAATGAATTGCTATAATGAAAAGTAGCCATAGTAGCAGTACTAGTAAATGTCATACTGTCATGAATGCTATGTCTATTTTGCTTGTTTTTGCTCTTTTTCATTTCTTACTGCTTTCTTATGTTTGCAGACGGTGAGTTGAATTTTACATATCATGAGTTGTCAAAATGTAATCTTGTATGCACTGTCAGAGATTTGCACAGTACTGATAGTAGCTTTAATGAATGCTTGAATTCACAATTATAAGACAAACCAAAGTATAATTAAAAGAGCAGCTTAAAGAACTGTATCTGTTTTTTCTTTGGGCTTGTGTGTGTTTCTCCCATTTGCTTTGGTGTACACATATTTTATATTACAGCTGACCATTTTTGTAAATGTACTGTACTATTTCGGTATCCTTTATGGTCAGTAATGCCTTCCTTTATTTTCAGTAGAGTATGAAAGTGACCACATTAAAAGACAAAACATATTCACTGTCTAATATAATTGTTGTTTCTGATGTCTGTATGTAGGAAGATTAGTTGACTGAACATTGACAGTCCCACTGAAAACCTCAGAGATTTCACACCTAAATGTGTATATATAGACAATGGACAACATTAAACTGGTACCATTGTTGTATTATGTGGATATTCAGTAATGTAGCTCACAATTTGAAGGCATCCAACATAGTACATATTTATATATGGCTACCAAACTTTTGTATATAATTTAAAATTACTGAGGGATAAACAGCCTTATAGATATACTCAATTATGAACTGTTGTTTGGAAAATGGTTGGTGGTAATGTATAATATGCGTGTGATAAAGGGGACTAAAACACAGAAAAAATGATACAGTCATTGAAAGGATGGCTATAGCAAGTAAAACAGTGACCTTCATGCTTTTAGTTGTGTGAATTATTTCCCTCTGGCAGTGATTTTTATAATTTTAATATGTTACGGAGATTGTGCTGTCTAATATGCAAAATATTGCTGCCTTTGAACTGCATTGTCGGCCAGCAATCGCTAGTATTACTTCCTCATTCTTGGGTAGTATTTTCCAGCTCACAAACTTGCATTTAACAGAGTTGTCATATTTGTAGCAACTACATGTATGTATAAAAAAAAAGTTTTTTGGCACCCAGATAAATGGCCTCTAAAAAGATAAAGTTGGTCAAAAACAGACCCAAAAGTTAAACATCATGGGACTTGATACATAATTCTGTGGCTTAGTATTATTTATGCTACTGTAGTTGCACATTTGAGTTTTATAAAATCAAGTACCAATGAATAGTAAATAGAGTGGGGAACTTTGTTGGCCAGGAAAATTTGGTATATAGTGACTAGGCCAAATGTGGCATTTTCTCTTTGATAGCAAATAGTCTGCACTGTTTGGATACCATTAATTTAGGACAACAATAAGACTAAATCCAGGAGTAAAAATAACATGGATTTGTACAAATGTATGCGCCAAGTGCCATGCTTCTGTTATTTTAAAACATTATGCTGCATATTTACTCAGATTTAAGGACCTTCTAGGTTACATGAGAGGATTAGTCTTAAGGGACTTGGAAAACTTGCACTTCAGTTAGCGCTGAATCATGTTTGATTCAGTTGCTCTGTATACAGAAGATGAGTAAAGGGCAAAATCTGCATCAAAACATTTTTATATCCATTTGTTCTAATTGTGCTCTAGACTAATAATTCCATTGTAAATATCTCAGCTCTTTAATTTGTATAGCCATTCTCCCAATCTGCATTTTAGATTTAGATTACACTGTACAGTAAATTATATGAAAAAATTATAGAATGTAGTTTGGATTAGATTTTCCTGAAATTATAAATCACTTAAGGCAAATCTTGGGTAAATTAGGGCAACTATAACTGCATCCGTCCAGCATCCTTCCCATCATCACATCTGTTTGTGTGCTTTGTGGTCTTCTTTTGCTAATCTGCATTCAGACCCAACCCAAATTCCCACATCCCTCATTTTAGGATTAAATTTTGTCATGTTGATGTGAATCCCTTAAGAGCTATAAAAACGGGCTTGGAGATTCAGTTCATTTGTAGAGGGCGGGGGTCACAGTCTAGACACAGACCTCATTTTGACTTGCACTGGGCACCATGTTTTTTCCTGCAGGCATTGGTCCCCAATTGATCTGTATTTGGTTGAAAGCGTTATCAGTGAAGTATGCACTCATTGTACTAAAACAGCATTGAAATACATTTTTATTAGAACTTAAACATATGGCAGATATGGTAGTACACATCTGAGCAGACCCAAAATAGCACTGTTAAATATCTAAATAAATTGCAATGATTATTGCGATATGCAACAGTGCGCATATTATACTTGACTCTGGAAGTTTGAGTAGTATATCCATGAATTTAAGGACTAATGAGATACAAAAATCCAGGAGAAAGATTATACAGCTCAGAAAAGTCACAGCCCCAATAATTTTATCACTGTGTTGCAAGATCAAAAGACAGTTTATTCTAAATTCTACTGAAATGCACATGTTTATTTGGCTTTCCAGATTACTTGGCTTTGCTTTGTAGTAAATTCACTGTGAAAGCTCCTTGAATCAGGCTACCTTCAACTACATCAATGTGGTGCCCTCATTGAAATTAATAATGCATTTTTTGATGCAATGCAAATGTTGGTCTGAACATGACCTTCGTGTTTTTAAATTTTAAAATCTGTTTTGTATGACAATCTTAAAATTTTAGGCTACAAGGGTTTGCATATTTATTCTAGATACAATGCATTCCTCTCTCCCAGTTAATCAAACACATTGAATGCAGATCCACCACTGGTTGCCCTTTTGTTGGTCTTGCCTCTCTTGTTTTGACACTAGTACTGGCTTGTTGTATGGTCCTTTGCTGTAACTAAACCAAACCCTGCCAACCAACACTTTTTCC
The DNA here is from genome assembly GCA_030068375.1 of Ostorhinchus rueppellii. Lineage (NCBI taxonomy): Eukaryota > Metazoa > Chordata > Actinopteri > Kurtiformes > Apogonidae > Ostorhinchus > Ostorhinchus rueppellii. The sequence goes on along the minus strand of JAQQZY010000006.1, from coordinate 15,009,327 downwards.
AGCAACTGGAGTTTGGTATGCCCAAAACATATGCTTTTTTCCCCAATGTCTTATATGGGTTGTGTGTGATAGTTCAACTTATTATACTGATATTATTATTATTATTATTATTATT
>JAQQZY010000006.1:14987865-15009112 GCA_030068375.1 Ostorhinchus rueppellii | reverse complement strand
TTATTATTATTATTATTATTATTATTATTATTATTATTATTATTATTATTATTATTATTATTATTGTTATTGTTGTTATTTTTTTATTTTTATTTTATTTTTTTTGTAAGAGTGATAGCATTGAGGGGGAGGGTCAGTGCATTAACCTCGGCTGTTACTGCTATTTTCAGCGGCAAAGACCCTGCAGATCTTCAACATTGAGATGAAGAGCAAGATGAAGGCTCACACAATGACAGATGATGTAACCTTCTGGAAGTGGATCTCCCTCAACACTGTTGCCCTGGTCACAGACAATGCAGTGTACCACTGGAGCATGGAGGGTGACTCTCAACCAATCAAAGTTTTTGACCGTCACTCCAGCCTTGCAGGCTGCCAGATCATCAACTACCGCACTGATGCCAAACAGAAATGGCTGCTGCTCATCGGAATTTCAGCACAGGTACCAAAAACATGATTATATAGTAAATGTTATTGCTAATTTGTTATTATTATTTATTGGAGTTATTTTATTAGATTTGTCAGTATTGGAAAGAATGACTTGGAAAATAAAAAATCCTTTTCCAAAATTGGAAACTAATTTAGTGGCATGTGACAGAGAAATGGAAAAAAATGTGTCAGTGGCTGGCACAAAGGCGTAAATTGTTAGATTTTGCTGAGTGCCTCTTATAATTCAGTGGCGTCACTAACACTGAAAGCAGAGCCATTGATTCTGGAGAACAAAAAAACCTTATCCTTCTAAAAAAATCTTCTTTTTCTACAGCAAAACCGTGTTGTCGGAGCAATGCAGCTGTACTCAGTGGACAGGAAGGTGTCTCAGCCCATCGAGGGTCATGCCGCTGGCTTTGCACAGTTCAAGATGGAGGGTAACACTGAAGAATCAACTCTGTTCTGCTTTGCTGTACGAGGACAAGCAGGAGGAAAAGTAAGATTTAGTAGCCCTGCAAAGGCTGATTACTACAGTAACAATGACAGCAAGGATGGAAATCAATAACTCTTACAAGATATTTGGGAGCATGCGCGATCCAAGTCAAATTTACAGAAATGTTTAGAATAATCTGCTGGCCTTTGCCCCATGTTGCCTCATTTTGGTGTTTTTTGGTTTGTTTTGTTTTGCAGCTGCATATCATTGAGGTGGGCACTCCACCAACAGGAAACCAGCCATTTCCAAAGAAAGCTGTGGATGTTTTCTTCCCTCCAGAAGCTCAGAACGACTTCCCTGTTGCCATGCAGGTATGAAAGTGACTTCCAAAGATATATGTGGACTATCAGTTTATCTTTCCTCCATAAATAATAGCTCTACTATTAGTTCTGTCAATAGGAGGGAGCAGTTACTTATTTTTTGAACATCAAGCTGATACTGTCACTGTTTGACTAAGCTTTTGGTTGGAATGTTTTACTAATGTGTGTAATGATCTTATTGAAATGTAAATTTAGCCCCTTAAGTATGCTTAAAAATTATGAAAGGCCCATTTCATAGTTGGTGTGCTGCAGATTTCCACCATCATTATCATTATTGGCACTTTCTAATTATAGTCATTTTAGCAGACTGCCAAATAGAGCAAAAAGTGTGCCGGCACCAATCACAAGTTGTGGTTTGATCTTTCCTTTTTTTCCTCATTCTATTGTCTAGAACATGAGCATTATGCAGAATGGTATTGCAGTGGTCTGCGTTTGTATATCATTTAACCATTCTAACCATAGTTTCATAACTATACATGTAGATCAGCTCCAAGCAGGATGTGGTTTTTCTCATCACCAAATACGGCTACATCCACCTGTATGACCTTGAAACTGGAACCTGCATCTACATGAACAGGATCAGCGGTGAGACCATTTTTGTCACTGCTCCCCATGAGCCCACTGCTGGCATCATCGGAGTCAACAGGAAAGGACAGGTACAGAACTGTAATTGAATGTATAATGCCACATAATTGAACATTTTTATTAAGACTTAACATTCGTTCTTTTTTTTTTTTTTTCTATATATATATATTAATAATAACTGTATTACAACATGCTTTTTTTCGGAGGTGACAGATAAACATAAATATACATTTTGACATTTACCAGTATAATTATAAAATCTAGAATTTCACTCTGAAAATATAAAGTTCATAATTCCATAATTTATCAGAATTTAGATGATCATTTTCCTAATGAGAAGCTAAATCTGACAGGGAACCTTTATGTATGTACACTGTTGAATTCTGTTTAAGATTTGGTACTCGTGTATCCATGTGTGTTTGTAATTGCTGGCATTCTTTGGGGATTTCTTTTCTCTCAGTTGACAGCCCTTTTGTACAGCAGCAAGCCTCTTTGGGTGTTGTTATGTGACCTTGACTGAGGAAGTCTCTTAAAATATCAGGCTCTAGCAGCATCTTCAGTGTCAGGCAGCATGCGATTGTAACAGCAGGAGGTCTAAGCTTGGCCGGGCTCTCTACACTAATCCTGTTATTACTTGGCTGCATAGTACAGGTCTAAAATATACAGCTTAGTGTATTGTAGACACGAACACAAATGTAAAAATGTATGCAGAACCATTTTGGAAAAATCCATCTGTGAAATTTAAATGTGACGAGTACAACTTTTAACATGTTAAGTTACTTGATATCTGCTTTTTTTTGGCCAAATAACTTCAAACTAATCAATTTTCAAGTGTTATTTGACTATGATCAGCTTTAATTTGTAAATCTGTCTGCTGTCTTTTTTTGTGAATGTCACATGATACTTAAATATAATAAATCATATAAATGTGCTCCCCTAGGTGTTGTCTGTGTGTGTGGAGGAAGAAAACATCATTCCCTACATCACTAATGTGCTTCAAAACCCAGACCTGGCTCTTCGCATGGCTGTCCGCAACAACCTCGCTGGTGCTGAGGAGCTTTTTGCCCGCAAGTTCAACACACTTTTTGCTGCAGGGAATTACTCAGAAGCTGCTAAGGTGGCAGCCAATGCCCCCAAGGTACTTGGACCAAACACCATTACTTTAATTTAAACTATTACAAGATCAGATTGTTAAGACTAAGCAGATTTCTGTGCCATAGTATGAGAATGACCTCTTGGCTTGATAAATATTCTATATACTGAAATACTGTCAAAGCCTAAATTAAAACAGCTGTAAGGAAGAATGAAGCTATGTGTTTTAGTAGGATGATGGTCATTGTAATGTGCTGGTTGGATATTTCAGGGTGCTGTTCAGAAATCTTTATTGAAATGGCTAACTGCTAAATTATACCCAGAGCCCTTGTTTTCCTGCTGTTGCTTGCAGTGACGTATCATTTTTCTTGTCAAGGGTATCTTGCGGACCCCAGACACTATCCGTCGATTCCAGAGTGTTCCAGCCCAACCAGGTCAAACGTCTCCTTTACTCCAGTACTTTGGCATCTTGCTGGACCAAGGCCAACTTAATAAGTTCGAGTCCCTGGAGCTCTGCAGGCCTGTCCTCCAACAGGGCCGCAAGCAGCTACTGGAGAAATGGCTGAAAGAGGACAAGGTATGTGCCCAGTGGAATATTTTGACTGGACAGTTTTTACTCTGAGTCTTGTTCTAAAGGTTTTCTATTGAAAAGCTCATTGGCCCTTGAGAAAATATTTCAGTTAAATCCAGTTGTTGGAATGTAGAAGTCCCCAACATTAAATCTCAACATAACAACTAACAAATTAGTTTTTATAACCAGTGGAATAAAAGCATGTTGGACTTTTTCCTCATATATTTAAGTTTCATATCTGAAAGGTCTCTACTTTCCTTGTGAGACTGGTTTATATAACTGTTTCTATTAAGATTCAGCAAAGCAGCTTGTAATTTGAACAAATTTATCATAAGTTGCTTGTTTCAACCAAATAAATATCATCTGTTTATTCACAAAATACTTTTCCCCCACACACCAAACCTACATTAAACAGTATCAGTTGTGAATTAAGGAGATACTATGACAATTAATATTTTCTCTATAATTTAAGAAGATGGCTGTTGGCAGTATCTCTAGGTTTGTGTCATCTGTTGATGCTTGCGCCTGTAGTTATGTTTTAAGAGTCTTTTTAATGCTTGAGAACATCTAAAGCATCTGAGCTGCATATTGTGTAACAGTTGGTAATATTTATAGATAGGTTTGCACTGGTGTGCTACTGATAAATGAAGCAAAAACACTAATTATTAAGCAGTTTATCAGAGTAAAGCTGGAATAACTAGAAAAGCACTTGGAGAGCACAGACCTCAGCCAAGGTAGTGTTTGTGCTTTTTTTTAAGGTAGTTTGTACTTTCCTCCACTAGATAGGGCTGAATGACCTCATGTGCAGCTCAGTGCCACCATGCCGTATCTCCCAATGATAAAGTATCCTTTAAAAAATTCCTGCATCCAGACAGTGATCCAGATTTGCCTCCAAAATTTAATCATTCTAGGATACCCCATTGCTGACAATCTCTGAAAATTTCATGAAAATCCGTCCATAACTTTTTGAGTTATCTTGCTAACATACAAACCAACGCCAATGGAAACAACCTCCTTGGCGGAGGTAAAAATGAAGAGAGTGGAAATGTGCTGTCCAACATACTCTATACATTTGAGTTTTCCTTGCAAAACTTCAATATTGTGTAGTGCTTGTGAAATGGCCATTTTAAATCCAATATGATTCTTGGTGTGATTATTTCCACACTGAGTAAATTCCCATCTCTGTTTTGTGTCGTGTCAGTGCTGAGGTTTGTGGATTATAAGTGACTGCCAATTTATTTGTTTGAAGAATGTCCAGAAGCCTGGTTATTCTCATGGTATTGTTTGGCTGTGTGTTTGCAGCTGGAGTGTTCGGAAGAGCTTGGAGACTTGGTGAAGTCTGTGGATCCCACTCTTGCCCTCAGTGTATACCTTAGAGCCAACGTCCCCAACAAGGTCATTCAGTGTTTTGCAGAGACGGGCCAGTTTCAGAAGATTGTCCTTTATGCTAAGAAGGTTTGTGATACTATCAAAATTGTATGTTATTCCATTTTGAGGGATAAAAAAAATAAACAACATAGTTGGTTTTAAAAAGGTAAAGCTCTGTTTGTTGTCTGTGTAGGTGGGCTACACTCCAGACTGGATTTTCCTGCTTAGGAATGTAATGCGAATCAGTCCAGAGCAGGGTCTTCAGTTCTCCCAGATGCTCGTTCAGGATGAAGAGCCACTTGCTGATATTACACAGGTAAGAAAAATATTTGATCTGTATTCATACCATAGGCCACAGTGTCTTAGGTTTTACCACAGATGGATTTTGTTCTTTCATGTGGTCTTCAAAATAGGTTTGCACTGGAAACTGTAGTAGTTTGGAACAGGTCCATTGGATGACTGCTTAGGGCCATGATGGACTTAAAGCTATCAGTGAGCTTAAGACTTAACAGTTACTAGTTCAGAAGTGAAATTGTGCTGTGACTTCTTCTCCAAGAGCCAATGGCCATAAACACATCCCATCAAAGAATCAAAGACAAAACATTTATTAGAATTATTTACATATTGATTCTTATCTTTTTTGTTTGTGTCCTCAGATTGTTGACGTCTTCATGGAGTACAACCTGATCCAGCAGTGCACGTCCTTCCTGCTGGATGCACTGAAGAATAACAGACCTATGGAGGGACCTCTGCAGACACGTCTACTGGAAATGAATTTGGTCCATGCACCACAGGTAGAGTACATAAACACATAGTTACATTAAAAGAAATATGTCAAGTACTCCAAATTTGATTTTTACCATAATTGCTGCAGTTACCTTCTATTAAATCTCAGTTATGGTGTCTGAAATGCAACACCTGTGTATGCTCAAGTGCCACAACTCAAAACCTTGAATATCATAGGTATATAAACTGTTCAAAATCCAATCTAGAAGGACTGACTTGAATTTTATCAAGAGTTACTGGCTTATTTACTAACACAGCCATTAATTTATTAAAAAGTGCTCACTGAATTTTCTAGAATGAATCACTGTAAATTGACATTTTATTATCAAATCTCATATCTGCTGGCTCGTGTCTTAAATTAAGTTAAAATGTTTTTGTTCCTCTCATGTCTTTCAGGTTGCAGATGCCATCTTAGGTAACCAGATGTTTACCCACTATGATCGGGCTCATGTGGCACAGCTGTGTGAGAAAGCCGGGCTGCTGCAGAGGGCACTGGAACATTATACTGATCTGTATGATATCAAACGTGCTGTGGTGCACACACACCTCCTCAACCCAGAGGTACTGCACAAAGGAGCATGGCAAAATATTAATGCTCTTTGAAAAACTGACTACACGCAACGACTGTACTCATTTGGCAAAAAATGTATGGATATTTTTGGACTTAGTAGTTTGTGATGATTTTCTAAACATCTATCTGTTTACCCCTGCAGTGGTTGGTGAATTTCTTTGGCTCCTTGTCAGTGGAAGATTCCCTGGAGTGTCTCAGGGCTATGTTGTCTGCCAATATTCGTCAGAACCTCCAGATCTGTGTTCAGGTGGCCTCCAAGTACCATGAACAACTCTCTACCCAGGCCCTCACTGAACTCTTTGAGTCCTTTAAGAGCTTCGAGGGTAAGTTGAGAGTGCAGCATGACACTGTTAAATGAATAAACTCAGCAGCCACCTTTTTGAAGTATAGTCTTAATTTTGCAAGATTCATTTGTTTAATTCGTATTCAGATATAACTTCTGAGTTTTGTCATGTTTTTGTTTTTCAGGTCTTTTCTACTTCTTGGGTTCAATTGTAAACTTCAGCCAAGACCCAGAGGTCCACTTCAAGTATATTCAGGCTGCCTGCAAGACGGGCCAGATCAAAGAGGTGGAGAGAATCTGCAGAGAGAGTAACTGCTATGACCCTGAACGAGTGAAGAACTTCCTCAAGGTCAGATATTGACCAGTAAAAGCTGCACACACAGAGCAGCTGTGCACAACAAACCATCCCTTATCTGTTTTTTCAACTTTTAATGCGTGCAGTTTGTTACTCAGTCAAGGTGGATTTACTCACTAATTCACTCTTTGATATTTCTGTTCCACAGGAGGCCAAACTAACTGACCAGCTGCCTTTGATCATTGTGTGTGACCGCTTTGACTTTGTCCATGACCTGGTCCTCTACCTGTACCGCAACAGCCTGCAGAAATACATTGAGATCTATGTGCAGAAGGTACTATACTGACTTATGGGGACAATTTGACAGGGAGCTTCCTCATTCACTTTAAGTCAAATAAGTGCTGTGGATTTGTCCATAAGTCGAGACACCACAGGTGAATAACTTATGGGGAAAAAAATTTAAGTAGTTGATGTCACCATGAAACTTCCTCAGCTGATTATTTACACAAGTATGAAAAAAATGGAATTACAAGTTTTGGAAATTTGTATATTTAATCACGCAAATTAGGCATTATCTCATTAACTATGTACAGTTTTGCATATATTTTCGGTAGATGCATCTGAACATATGATGAAGCCAGGTACAAAATTCTTTTTTCATCTTGTTTACACACAAGATGGGGAAAAAAATTGCAGAGGGATTTCAGGATATCTGATTACATTACCTGGGAAATCAAAATATACTCTCTATAGCCTTAAAAAATTTGTTTTCGCCATATTTGTTTGATTAAATTGTCGTATAAATCAGGCCAGGAATGATTTATTAACAAATCCCTTTGTAAATATCTTCAGAATACTGCTAAGTGTATAATTGGAAATTTTGGTGTACATATGCTGAGATGTTTATACTGGAGAATGACAAAAAAAACTCATTTTGAGAAAACAACTTTTAAAGATTTAAATAGGAGAATTTAATACATTTCTGTTGTAAACAATTGCGCAAAAACAGAATAAATGCTCAGGCCCTTAGTAATAACAATGTAGAATATTTCAAGCTCATGAAAATTGATTAAACTAAAAAAAAGTGATTTTTTTTTTTTTTTTTTTTTTTTTTTTTTTCCCCAGGTAAATCCAAGCCGCCTGCCAGTTGTCATTGGAGGTTTACTTGATGTGGATTGTGCAGAGGATGTGATCAAGAACCTGATCATGGTGGTTAGAGGGCAGTTTTCCACAGATGAACTAGTCGCTGAGGTGGAGAAAAGAAATCGGTAAGATTAAAGAACGTAATAAAAATGTTTTTTGGCAGTTTAAACACTCAGTCCATCGCAACTGATCTACATATGATGTGTATTTCTACAGACTGAAGCTGCTGCTGCCTTGGTTGGAGGCTCGTATCCATGAAGGTTGTGAAGAGCCTGCAACACACAATGCATTGGCCAAGATCTACATTGACAGCAACAACAACCCAGAGCGCTTCCTTCGGGAGAACCCCTACTATGACAGCCGTGTGGTGGGAAAGTACTGTGAAAAGAGAGACCCCCACCTGGCCTGTGTGGCTTATGAAAGAGGACAGTGTGATCAGGAACTTATTCATGTGAGTTGAAAATGGAGCCATGTTTTCTTGACAGGCTACTGTATTTGTTATTATAATGATAACGTTATTCCATAGGTTAAATATTGTTAGAATTATTATTCAGTGTGCCACATGTTATTCTGAGTACTTAACATGTAACAAATTACATGTTTTGTGTTTCAGGTTTGCAATGAGAACTCACTGTTCAAGAGTCTGTCCCGGTACCTTGTGCGTCGCAAGAACCCAGAGCTGTGGGCTAGTGTACTCCTGGAGACCAACCACTACAGAAGACCACTCATTGACCAGGTCTGGCTTGTGGTCCATACCTAATATAGTTTTATCGTCCACATTACTTAACTTTAATAGTTAAAAAAAAATAGTTTCCAGTGCCATCATTGTAATATTTGTTAATTCAGATAATCTACCTTTTTTTTTGTGTGTGTGTAATCTTTTGTTTAAAATACTGTTCTGCAGGTTGTCCAAACAGCTTTGTCAGAGACCCAGGATCCAGAAGAGGTGTCTGTCACAGTCAAGGCCTTTATGACTGCTGACCTTCCCAATGAGCTCATTGAGCTTCTGGAGAAGATTGTCTTGGATAACTCTGTTTTTAGTGAGCACAGGTGAGGTGATGTCCTTGGCCTATGTCCAGATTTCCAGAACATTACCCTCCTCCACAGAAATTGACCTTTTTGAAGTCATTAAGTTAGCTCTTGCATGTTCCAAGTGAAGAATGCCTTTTTAAATTGACATTTATTGTGTTTTCCATTTTCAGAGGAGCCCTTTTAAACTTTATTTTATTTTAACTTGATTTTTTTATTCAATTGAATACTAATCAAACATGTATTGTTTATTCCAGAAACCTTCAGAACCTGCTCATCCTCACAGCCATTAAAGCTGATCGAACACGCGTCATGGAGTACATTAACCGTCTAGACAACTATGATGCTCCAGACATTGCAAACATTGCCATCAGCAATGAGCTGTTTGAGGAGGCCTTTGCTATTTTTAGGAAATTTGATGTCAACACCTCTGCTGTGCAGGTGGGCGTTTTTCTGCTTAACAATTCATTGTTTTAAAGCTCAAAACATCTACATTAAAGACTGTTTTGTTAGTAAAGAATTCGGACCATAACATGATCTACAGTGATCTACACTGTTACAGCCAGGGCTATACTAGTGATTTTGATGTCACACTTTGAGTGATCTGAATGTGATCTCTGGGTTTTTTAGGTTCTGATTGAGCACATTGGAAACCTAGACAGAGCGTATGAATTTGCTGAGCGCTGCAATGAACCCCCAGTTTGGAGTCAGCTGGCAAAGGCTCAGCTTCAAAAAGGCCTGGTCAAAGAAGCCATTGACTCGTATATTAAAGCTGATGACCCCTCTGCATACATGGAGGTGGGACAAGCTGCAGCCCAGAGTGGTAAGATGAATGTCCATTGTATTTACTCATTTGATAGGAAGATGTGAAGAAATAAAAATCTTAAATGCATTTGGCATAATCAGTTACTCTTGTTATTTTATCAATTTTTTTCAAATTAATTGTATTAACTAAGACTCTTTTATTGTTGCAGTGATTGCTATATAATGGTCTGCTTGTCAAACTGACATAAGGTGTTTGCTGTGTGTAGGAAACTGGGAGGACCTGGTGAAGTTTCTGCAGATGGCCCGTAAGAAAGCCCGTGAGTCATACGTTGAGACTGAGTTGATCTTTGCCCTTGCCAAAACGAACCGTCTGGCAGAGCTGGAGGAGTTCATTAATGGACCCAATAATGCTCACATCCAGCAAGTAAGTTTCACACTCGCACATAAAACACACGTTCATACTATATACACTGTCATTTAATTTTTTGGCATTTGTTTAAAGTTGATAATGTTGCTGAAATTGCTTTTTTCCGTCCCCTTTCCTGCAGGTGGGTGACCGTTGCTATGATGACAAGATGTATGAGGCTGCAAAACTGCTTTACAATAACGTGTCCAATTTCGGCCGTCTGGCCTCCACCCTGGTGCACCTGGGAGAATACCAGGCAGCTGTGGATGGAGCTCGCAAAGCCAACAGCACACGCACCTGGAAGGAGGTAAGAGTGACAACAGGGTTTGCATTTATACTAAAATTCAGAGGAATGAATTTGCAGGAACATGCCTTTACCAAGTTCATACAGAATGAATTTATTCTGATTCTCTGCCACTGTATTTATGCTATGCACTGTGGCCTTTGTGCATTCAACGTCTTTAATACAATATGATTTCATTTTCTGTCCTCCAGGTCTGTTTTGCTTGTGTGGATGGGAAGGAGTTCCGTCTCGCTCAGATGTGTGGTCTACATATTGTTGTCCATGCTGATGAACTAGAGGAACTCATCAACTACTACCAGGTATGCTGTGAATTTTAGCTAGTTAGCAGATTCACCAGAACTACACTCAGGCACAGATTTGACCAGGGAATGTCAATCTTTTATGTCAATATTTTTTAATGGGCAGTGTTAAAGACATACCCCACTAAAATGCAGTACTATTTTAAATGTAAAATCATTTTGATATACATACTGTAAGCGAACAAGATCTTGCATTTGATCAGAAAAGTTCTCTCTTAACACTTTAAACAAAGTTGCCACTTGCACATTAATACATGTCAAAAGAATGCTGTTTTTTGAATTCTGGGTTTTATGTTCATCAGTGTGACAGGTGTTCTATTTTACTTCAGATGTATTTAAACGCATCAAAAACTGTTAGATATGTATTATGCATATATTGTGCTTGTATTTGTAGTCTTTTATTTGTAGATTTGGAATTCGGTTGGCAAACATTTGTCTGTAATCATCTAGGACCGTGGGTACTTTGAGGAGCTGATCACTATGCTGGAGGCTGCCCTTGGACTGGAGCGAGCTCACATGGGGATGTTCACTGAGCTGGCCATCCTCTACTCCAAGTTCAAGCCACAGAAAATGAGGGAGCACCTAGAGCTCTTCTGGTCACGTGTTAACATTCCAAAGGTGGGCCAAAAGGAAAACGATGAAAATATAATATATTGTTGATTATTCAACATATTTTTAATGTCACCTGGAGCATTTTTTTTGCATTCCGCCCAAATTAAACTGTGTTTGTGTGTGTGTGATTCAGGTTCTCAGGGCAGCAGAGCAGGCCCACCTCTGGGCAGAACTTGTGTTCCTCTATGACAAGTATGAGGAGTATGACAATGCCATCATCACCATGATGAATCATCCGTCTGATGCCTGGAAGGAGGGACAGTTCAAAGACATTGTTACCAAGGTACAAAAAAAGCAACTATTTTCATTTCTTGCTGCTTATTACTCTGGTTCATGTAATCTGTGTGGATGTTTATGTGATTGTTTGTTGATTCATATTTTTCATCACAGGTGGCTAATGTGGAGCTGTACTACAAGGCCGTCCAGTTTTATTTGGAGTTCAAACCATTGTTACTGAATGACCTTCTCATCGTTCTTTCTCCAAGACTGGATCACACACGTGCTGTCAACTTCTTTAGCAAGGTTGTCAGATAACAGTACTTTGTGTCTGCATATTGAAACTGTTGAAGCAAAAATGTATTGTCAGATATAATGGATTACTTTTTGATCCTTTAGGTGAAACAGTTGCCTCTAGTGAAACCATACCTAAGGTCAGTCCAGAACCACAACAACAAGTCAGTCAATGAGGCACTCAACAACCTTTTCATCATTGAGGAAGACTATGCGGTATGACATAATAATGTTGTCTACTTGTATGTCTTCTATTATGAATAAATGAACATCACATAACAAACGGACATTTGGTAATGTTTGTACTGGGTTTGACTCATATTTTGTACAATTCCAGCAGAGCACATGCTTTAACTGTCTCTCTCTCTCTCTCCCTCTGTATAGGCACTTCGCACATCAATTGATGCCTATGACAACTTTGACAACATCTCCTTGGCCCAGGGTCTGGAGAAGCATGAACTCATTGAGTTTAGGAGGATTGCAGCATACCTCTTCAAGGGCAACAACCGCTGGAAGCAAAGTGTTGAGCTCTGCAAGAAAGACAAGCTCTACAAGGTGCATCACCATTAAAATAGTTTTAATTTTAAATTTTTGTTATTCACATTACATTTATCAACAGTAAATGACTTAAAATTCAAAATGGCAGACATAAGCACTTTATCTTTGATGACTTATTGACCTGTAGTTGCTCACATGTCTATACAGGATGCCATGCAGTATGCATCAGAGTCCAAAGACACAGAACTGGCAGAGGAGCTCCTGGCTTGGTTCCTGAAGGAGGACAAGAAGGAGTGTTTTGCAGCCTGCCTATTCACCTGCTATGACCTGCTGCGGCCTGATGTGGTACTCGAGACTGCCTGGAGGCACAACATCATGGACTTCTCCATGCCATACTTCATCCAGGTCATGAGGGAGTACCTCAGTAAGGTGGGTATGTCAGTCTTGCAGAGGTACCATGTGCTATAAAAGTTTAAAAATATGCAGTTCTATAGTCAAAGAAGGTTATAAAGACAGGCTTTATTGCCTGTGAACTGTGCCATTTTTCCTCTTGCTGTTCGTGTTACAGCTCTTGAAATAGTATTTGCAAATCAGTTTCAATGAAAACCCCTAGATTCTGGGTGTATAAATCAAAGTTAATACATGCTTTAGTGTTCCATATTGGCATATTTAAGATCAAAGTGTATTTGCAAATACTATTTAATGGTGTTACACACTTCCCACAGGGTTGGAGACAAAGCTCCAGTACTGCCTATTCTTTCCTCCATTCATGGTCATCTTTCAAAGCTTTTGTCAGTCGTGTGTCATTGGTGTTTTCCTTTCATTTGGGCTTCCATCCATTCAAGCTACTTTTCCATACAAATGTGTTCCAGAGGAGATTCATAACTGCCGTGTTGCTTGTCATGCCATTTTTCTCTGTTACATGGCATCAAATACAACTCACTTATTGCTTTTACAACAGGCAGCAGATCTACTTTATGCAAAGCATTTGAAGCAAAGCTGTTCTATTTATTTGCCAGATATTTAATGCTAAGTTTTGCTACTAAAATATGTTGGTGTTCTTTTAAGATGCCAGTTACCTTTCACCGTTGACAAATGACATTATACGTGCTGAAGCAAGAAGTCATTTGTAAATGGAGAAACAATGATTTAATGAAGTTTGTGTTCTATTTTGAACATTTCGCATTCAGTACCTCTCATTGAAGAAGGAAAACCTTGCCAATATTCACATCTTTATTTTACTTCTTGCAGTTTTACACAATTTAGAATACCACAGAAATCTCAAGTCTGCATTTGTATCAAAAGTGGCATTATTACCCGCATCTCTCAGGTTTTTGTGTTTTCTTTAAGTGATGAGTCCTCTGTTTGCTCTTTTCTCTGTCAGTTTCTATTTTGGGAGACTTCCATTTGTTTTTTTCCTCCTTAAGTTGCCTCTCTGAATTTCCTTTCCAGGTTGATGCGATAAAGGAAAAGGTGAAAGTCGAATCCATTTTCTAATCATTCTTTTGGCCCCTCCCCCCTGTCCTGTAGCCTGTAGTTTGGGAGGAGTAAAATTAGCAGAAACTGCATGATCGCCCTCCCCCCCCATGTCACACTGCTGCTTCTGGTCGTTAAACTCCACATTTCCACTAGATCCACCTACCTACCCACAAGACTCCAGAGTATGGCTCTTCACACTCGTCCCTCAGGGCTCAGCTTGGTGTGCTGGTGTCAGTGCTGGCTCTGGATCCAATCATTTAAGGCTTGAGTTAGGACAAGGAATACAATAAGGAGGTGCACAAAAATCATATGAATTATTATCCCTGTGTAATTAATTTCTACAAACATATTAAAATACTGATTAAAGAAAGCACTATAAGTGATTTGTTTGACGTTTGTTGTGAAGATTTGCTAAGACACAATTGCTCAGTAACGGCTACATCTACTTAAATACCTTGTAACACACCATCCACCTAAACCAGCATGCCCAGTAACTAGCTCTCCTGGGGAATGGGTGAAGAGCAGCACTCTGGATAACTATCTCACTTGCTGTGGTCAGGTTCTTTCCTCACAGACTCATAGATGAATTCTAATGTAAATCTGTCTGTAACACCACTTAGCTGCACTCTGCAGTGAGCCATCATCCTGATTCGCCAACATGTTGAAGAGATATCCTCTTAAACTCATTATTTTAAGGGAAAGGGCATCAATAGTTCTTATGTTGATGTTTATATATGTAATGGTGGGGGGGATTATATATCCCTGCCAGGATAATGGTCCTGTAATGTAGTCTGCAGTTAAGTGGGAGACCTAATTTCAGTATTAGAAGAATCAGTAAGAGATTATCCAAATGAAGTGACCATTCTTTCAGATACTTTTCCATTATATTTCTCTTTGTCTACGGTACTCAGTTCACCTAAAGAAACCTATAATTAAAGACTCAACATTAGATAGACATTAGGTATCCCTGAGGGTGGGGCTTTGGGTATTTTTCTACTGCATTATATCCATATATGGTCAATATTTTGCTACTGTAAAGTGTGGTCTCTTCAAGTAATTAACTTGTGTGTATGACAACAAATAATCTATAGTTTTGGTGTGGGGAAAAAAAATCCAGTACATGTAGGGCAACAAGCATGCCGTTCCCCCTCCTTTGATAGCATCAGCAGCACTCAGGCCAGGCTAGGAGACATCGTTGTTGGCTGTGCCTGCTTCTGGAAACTTTGAACTGGCTGTACAAACCATCCCCTCCACCCTCTTTCACACTCCCACCACTATGGCTCTCTGCTTCTCTGTCTTTCTTTCTCATGCACTCTTCAAGACGAAAATAACAGAAACTGCCGCTTCAGCATGTCTCTCAACCCTTCTTTTCTCAAAACAAAAAAAACAAAACAACAGCCTGTCTTTTCTTGAAACAGCCTGCTTAACCTGATTGACTGACTTATAGTAAACCAGCTAAACGGTATGTAGAGAACTGAACCCAAAACCATAGGAGGAAGAAGTTGACATGTTCCATCATTTAACACAGTCCCTGAGCTTATTGCTGGCTGCTTCATTCCTTGATGTTTTTAGCTCTATCTTTTCTCCTCTGAGTCATTTTCAACCTGCTGCCGAGCAAATACTTGAACACTAAAGAAAAGGATGATAATTTAGGATGTTTCTTCCAGAGGCTTCTATATGCTACTGCGCCTTATACAAGGGAACAGGGTTTTTTCAGCAACAAGACAAAAGACACAAGTTCTCGCAATGTTTAGTCCTTACCTGTGAGTCGGTTTCATAGATAAAATATGAATCTGAATTAAGACTGTCTCACTAATTATCCTCACATTCCATCGGTTTTATAGCGTGGATGACGAATGCTAAGAAAGATTTCACTATTTCATTACAATTTGTTTCAGTGCTACAGCTGTCCCTTAAATAGAACCTGAATGTTTTGTACAGCTCAGTAAAACCTCCATACTGTACACATATGTACGAAAAGTAGGTTTCATTCTTGGGATTTTTGCGTTGAACTATTCAATAAATTGTGATCCATTACTGTTTCTAAAATCCACCTTTTTCAAGTATATACATATATTTGTAAGTAATGTTACTGGTGAGTGTTTGTAATGGTGAGGGGTTGGTTCTCTACATACTCATTTCCAACATGTTAGAGTAGATGATTTGGGTGGCTGGATGGTGGGACCATTATTACCCAGTAGCTGTTTGTCTTTGTGTCTCCTCTTAATGCCCAATTACACTGCTTAATTTCCCACAAATAATGGGATGTGTAGATGGTGTTGTAGCTGTGCTTTATGAAGTAGCCAGTAGCTCCATAGTTGTCCTCACTCACTGCCTTGTAGTGGGCCTCCAACACTGTAGCAAGGCCTGCATCCCGCAGCCTGTTTATTTAAATCTGGACTGTATTCATCTTCGCCTGTCAGGAATGGTCCCATCCGTCAGCCAGTGAAATAACCCAGAGGTCAGTTTTATACAAACCCGATGTCTCAGCCCATGCTCTTCAAGAGTCCCCACCCCGCCCCCTCCCACAGCGCCGCCCCAGTCTCACACCATCACTATTGTCTCATTTTCCACAGGTGGACAAACTCGAAGCCTCTGAGTCCCTGAGGAAACAGGAGGAGCAGGCTACAGAGTCGCAACCCATTGTTTACGGTAAAAATAAACCAACACAAATGTCGAGCAGAGCAACATAGCAAAAACATGATCGCAATGTTTTTTGTTCAGTCAATGAATATCAATAATTAAAAGGGTTCATGAGTTAAACCTTTAACTTTGTAGCTTAAAACAAATGAAACTTAAATTCAGCCATTTGTTTGAGGTGTACTTGAATGCACCATGAAGGCTGTCGGTGCACTTTTAATTGAACAGAGTTTTAGATTTCAGAGTTTAAGACCTCCAGATCCCTGCTCATGTGTCACATACTGACACAGACAACAGGGAGTATAGCAGAGGCACATGTGTAAGTGAAACCATAACACAATAGTGTTTGTTTTACTCTAAAACTACTTTTGTACAAACATCGACCTGCCTGTCTACCAAATAAACTTCTGAGATTTGTTTGATAAACGGAACATCTGCCCACAAGTGGTACTGTGGGGGCTGTATTTATTTACTCTGACGGAATGTTAGATCTGTCCACATCCAAAGATGGCCACAGTTTTTAATACTTTAAAAAGATTGTTTTTGTTTTTAAATGTAAAGTTAATTGGAGCCAAACCTTACAAGCATTCATTTGTGATGTTTTGTGTTTCAGGCACACCCCAGCTCATGCTCACAGCAGGCCCCAACGTGGCTGTGCCTCCTCAGCAGCCCTACGGCTACGGCTACACGGCAGCACCAGGCTACGGCCAACCACCACAGCCCAGCTTCGGTTATGGCATGTGAACACCTGACATCACCCACCCTACCCACCCTCCCACAACTTGACCCAACACATCCCTCCCATCTGTCCTTCTCTCTTTGTGTTCCTCACCAGCTTCCCATGGTCTTCTACTCACAACAGGGGCCACAAGCAAGCAACAGCCCACTCTTCTTTTGAGTACTATTTTTTTATTATGTTGTTCTGTTTAAAAGAAAACATTTAACTGCATTGAAGGACTTTTATTTGTATTGTTTGAGAAGAAATTGGACCACGTGTCATGTTACTTTGTTTTTCACATTCCATATTTATGACTACTTGTTTAGAAAATTGCATTTTCTTTTGTGTATGTTTTTTTGGTTTGTATTTTTATTGGTTTATGGTTTGTGCAGAAGTGGACTTGCTAAAGCTCAGCAATGAGCCTTTGAAGTAGGTGGAGGAGCATTGGATTTTGCACTCGTGAAGAAATTAATGTAGAGAAGCTCTTACTTTTGACGTACTGAACATGTGAACAGCTTACATTGTCTCGTTTGTCTGTATAATGCATTTCATCATTGTATATTCTGAGGAAAAAAAGGTTACATATAATATTTGAACATATATTGCCATTTCAATGGCTATAGCTAGCGACACTAAGTAATGATAGTATATTCTGCACAGGCGTGTAGCTTTATGGAGTTTTAATGCATACAGACGTATGTCACTGTATGAATGAGGGTGTGTATGTTTGCGAGTGTGTGTGACCAGATGGTCTAAATAAGAATTTTAACTCCCTCAGCCTGTACTGGGCTATCCAATCCACCCTCCTAGATGTTAGCTCTCCTTCATCGGCTCCATGTATTTAGGTGACCTCTTGTGCCGTGTACAGTGCTTGTGTGAGACTGTATCTGTGTATGTGCAAGGACGGGACCACGGCGACCAAACCCCAGGGCCCTTAAACGTACTGTGTGTATTTACTCTGAACCCTCCTCGTGCTGAGGTCCGTGTATGCCAGGTGTTGTGGTGTTTCCCTCGGTCACCATTACTTTTTTTGCGTGTACAGATGTGAACATGACGAATTGAAAACTTCTAGATGGAGACCCCCCCCCCCCCATCTGTCCTTCACCCACTTCTCCTGTCCTGTTTCCTCCTTTGTTAACGCTTATCAGCAGGAACAAACAAGGAGGCAAAAGAAGGCAGGCTAGTGGAACCTTTTGGTGTCCGACGACATCTTGATTAGATCCATAAACACTCCTGTAGGTTGTGTGTTTAGATGGTTATGATGAAGAAATTAGGTCTCAGTACATCCAATTCTTGGTCAAGAGTGGTTGAAATAAGAGCCTGTATTTACCTTGATGTACTTAACTCCCTTACATGCTTTAAGCTGTGTGTGTAAAGTGTCATCCTAACCCTACCATAAGTTGAATTCCTTTCTGTTGTCATGCATATTAATAATAAAGGGGATCTGTCATTGATAAGTGGAAGAAAATGACTTAACTGAAAGGGAAATACTAGCCTAAATAAAAACTAAAAATTGTAACTGGTCTTCTGTTGTGTCTTTTAAAGCATGTTATGTTTTGTTTGAGCAGCATGCTTACAGAATATTTCGAATAATATCTCCATCATAAAACCATGCACAGTAATAACTTTTGTCACTTTATATCTTTTTTTTTTTTTTTTTTTTTGTGAACCAACACGTCTGTTCTGTCTGCGGTGAGCTACCAGATCTACAGATCCTCTGGCCAGTTTCTGAAGGAAGTGGGACCCCGTCTCTGAGTGTTTTTTGCACTCTTAATGTTGCACAGTTTCTTGTACTTTATCTTGTTGCTTCCTTAACAAATGAAAACCAACAAGTGACAAGGGAAAATGTTTTCCATTTAGGAGAATATCTGTGCACACACAATTATTGGGCAACTATTGGGGTGCAAATTTACTATGGAAGAAAGTCAAAACCTCACTTTTCCTTAAATATTCAGGGCTATCGACACACTGGATTGACCAAGAGCTCTGTAGTTGTTCAATGGACTGAATGGAGTAGATCCAGTCTGCAGGAGGCGCTGCAGGATGATGAAGAACCAGATCTGGCAGCTTAACTGATCCAGTTTCTGGTGAGTTTGAGGCACACTGGTCCAATGTTGTGTACATGAAGATGTACTTGGAAAACAATTAAGTGATCTATTTATGAAAAAAAGATAACTACTGAAAAATGTTCAATGGCACATTTGGTGTGCTGCCTCTGTTTTTAAGATCTAGTGATGCTGTGGGCGTTTTAATAACACTGGGCTGAACTCTGTGGCGTACTGTGGACGTGAGCGTCTTCACATCACCTGATGCTATCTGGAAAGACACGGAATAAGGGGTTTTTCATTTGTTGGTTTGTTCATTTTATTAGAGTTATGTGGCAACTTTTCAATTTTTATCAGAGAATCAATTTATGCTGAAAGTATTCAGTTAATATTTGCATAATGGAATCTGTCTTAATTCTTTAACACTGTTTGGGAGGATGTATTTGTGATGAATGAGTTTGCTCTATACATGTCTGAATCATAAAATAAGGTGATATTACTTAAATCCAACTTGATTGCTTTTCACTGTTAAAGAGAGATTCAAATTATTCCCAAATATATCTTATTTTGGATTTATATTATAGTGGAATTAATGTGTATGTTCCATTTTAATGCTGTAGATGTTCAGCGCTTACCTCATTTAACTATTACATATACTGCTACTGGTTTTATTTAGAGCAGGTGTGTCAAAGTCATTTTAG
Source organism: Ostorhinchus rueppellii (assembly GCA_030068375.1). Taxonomy (NCBI): domain Eukaryota; kingdom Metazoa; phylum Chordata; class Actinopteri; order Kurtiformes; family Apogonidae; genus Ostorhinchus; species Ostorhinchus rueppellii. Next base: position 14,989,173 of record JAQQZY010000006.1, on the reverse strand, counting down.
TTCAGGGGCCACATCCTCCTGTATATTATCTGAAGTGGGCCAGATCAGTGAAATGAAAACATAACGTCAACTCCAAATGTTTCTCTATGTTTTAGAGTGAAAAAAGTCAAGTTGCATAATGAAAATGTTTACATCTGAAAACTATCCTTTAAAAAATGTGAATAATATGAACATGTGGGGAAAAAAAATGAAATTTGGTAAGAAAAATAAGTGCAGTTTATCATTTACACACATTTATACATTACAACTTACAGATCACAGTGAAACTACAAATACACAAAACATTTAGGAACAGACATATTGTTACAACTGCACTTACTTCTCTGAACACATTTCAGGTTGTTCATATTTATCAAATGTGGGGTCTGAGATGTTTTCCTGGAGCATTTTTTACTATGTTGGTAAAAATCTCCTTCACATCCAGATTGCAAACAATTAATTAAATGCTCTGACACAAAAATAAACGTATAAATGTATTCTAATGCTTTTGTAGCCCAGTGTTTCCCAACCAGAGTGCCATGGCACATTAGTGTACGATGAGATGTCATCAGGTGTGCCGTGGAAAATGATCCAAATTCACCTGATTGGTTCTGTAAGCAGCAGTGTGATATAGATCCATACGTCTGCACACACCAATAATCCACACTTTAACAAGTCTCTTGCTTCCCTTTACAAAATAAAAGTAAAAGTGAACTGGCCCTGTTCTGCTGATAAAGCCCTCTCAATAGTGATGCACAGATTAGTGGGTTACCCACAAACCCAGGCTGGGTCGGGGATATGCTTCCCATACTATAATACAACACACCTCAGTCCGGGGATCGCTGATGCACCCCTCTGAACTTTCTTGTTCCAAATGCCACCTGTGCACCTTCACTTACGTTTTAGGGGAAGCTGAGCTTCCCTTGCAGTCTGAGAGAAATCACCTCTGATTGTTACATACATTTTCTTTCCTCTGTGTTCCAGTTTCAGTACAAATATCTGAGAATTTAATCTGTCAGTATGTGTGGGTTTTCTGCTATTACTACTCAACAATCAAATCCTTTCCATTTGTCTCTCCCCTCCTGAAGGCTGAACCTAGTCTTTGATGCACTGATCCATATGAGAATTTCTGTGAAACACAGTGAGGTAATAATATAGATTTTGTGCCATCCAATTCCCACAGTGACCCAGAGCTGAGCATTGGTTTCTGATGTCAACAAGTACTGCCTTATTTTACATTTCTACATCCAACACAGTGGCGGCTGGCCCATAGGGGGCGCTCGGGCTCCGCCCCCCCCCACAGATGTGGAGAGGAAAAAATATAAAATA
>JAQQZY010000006.1:14939944-14953720 GCA_030068375.1 Ostorhinchus rueppellii | reverse complement strand
GGGTACGAGTAGAAAAGCCCTGAAATGACGTCACATAGGTCACAGGGGAAGGTAATCGAACACCGATTGCTCCAAACTCATGCATATGACAGCAGAATTTTGTGTACAAGTTTTTTTTATTGACATCCAAATGTTTAACATTACGAATGCGAATAGTTAGACTCGTGGATAAATATTTTTGATAGTAATCTTTCTCCTCATTTGTGTCCGTGCTTTCAGAGCGTTCATGCCAACGGAGTCACAACAGAGTCCAAACCTCCTGTCAAAAGAAACCAAAAACCTGGAAAGAAACCAGGGGCCAAAAGTGGGAAAGAAGGGATGAAGAAGAGTCCTAATTCCACAGGTATGGTAACGTCCCGCAAAGATAAAAAACAAAACACACACTTCCAGATTTTGTCTGTGTAGGTTCTCATCATTCTTCTTGGTAGTTCTTCTCGGTTCAACTGGACTGGTTTGGCTCTTTGTGAACACATTTCATCTTTCATCCAGGAGAGTTCTTCACTTCTAAAAGTGGACGCAAAACCTGCAGGGGGAGTGATCTGCGTGGCTGAATCTCACACTCCCTACCCCCAGGGACACACCCCCTTCTGACCTATAAATTGGGAGTAACACCCACACAGACCACTCCTCCTGCAGGTTTATACATCCAGTATCCCCCACCAGTTATTAGAACTGAAGAAGTTTCCTGGATAGGTGAAACGTTTTCAAAAAGAGCTAAACCCAGTTGGACCAAGGAGAACTTACAGATTTTCTTTGCACTGACTGAACTGACCTTTGGTGGAATCTGCACCGCTCTATGACCAACCTATGACTCAACTAAACTCCTGCTTACAGTCGCAAAATAGTATGCATGCACTATTGTCCAGAAATGAAGAAATTCACAGCTAAATGTTTTTGATACTTCTGCTTTTAAGGGTTTCATCATCTTCGCTTTAGGTGTGTGTGGTGTCCAGACATGAATGAAAGAAACAGCTCAAAGCTCCAGATCCTCCTCACAGATGGTCTTTGTCTAGAAACAGACGTCTGTAAATACTTAATTACTACACTAGTATTGCTTTTAGTATCTTATCTGTACAAGACTTTTTTTTTTTTACTTATGCTCTCTACCTTTCTACTTCTTACATTGTCAGAACAGACTTTATTCCTCAAATCAAACTAATTTCAATTAAAACTGATCAACAAACAACAACAAGACTTTTGAGTATCCATCGATGCACATCCCACAGAGCAAATGTAACAAAAACATGATGATGAATATGCAAATGACATAAGATGAAATAAATGTGAACGGTAGACTGACTTGATAATGGGTATTAGGTCTCATATTTTCAGTTCTGTTGCTGAGAATAAAATGTAATTGGCGTATTGCAGCAAAATCAATATTCATTTTTGTTATTTAATGGATTTTTTATTTCATTAAAAGTGTTAATAGTCTTTAGTTCTCTGTTAGCCTACTAAAGGTTTCTCACGGTCTTTCTCTTTACTTTTAGAGTTTGTCCTTTTTCACTTTTACTCTGTTGCAGAAGTTAAATCACTGGTTCTACTTTCACCTGAGTCATTTTAAAACAAGTATCTATAATTCAGTTTAAGAAGAACATGTGCACTTTGGCCATCCGCCTATCTACCCAAGCCTTTTTCAACCACTGGACATTTCTATATTGTAAGTCAGTATTATAAATTTAATGTATAAATATAATAAGTATGTTGTATAGATCTATGACCTTTTTTAAACCCTCAGTTGTGTCTGTAAGTATGAATCACTCCTTACGTAGCAATAATGAGCAATTCTATTTCATTAGTCACTCATGTGATGGGGACATTTCAGGTTGAATAAGAATACTAATGCAATTCTGTCTGACATGTGTCATTAATTCTTCCGTTCTGTGTTTTCTCAGTGAATTCACCACCAGGAGCCATGAGCCCTCTCCTGGTGCCCCATTACCTGGATGTACCATACAGACCAGACAGGAGGCCCTACATGGGCAAGGCCTCCACCCTCCCTGCTCAAGAGAATACAACACCTGGACGCTGCACAGAAATGGTCAGCCTCCCTGGAGGAGCGACGCCCACCCACACCAACCACCAGCGCTGGAGCAACCCAGGTGAAGGCAGTCCTGTATGGGGGTCCATCCATCACACCTGCCGCAGACCGCTCACTGAGTACCGAGTCTACTCCCATGACTTTTCTGGATCAAATGGAAAGGAGTGGGACGGAAGACAGCTGCAGGGAACAGGCCACGACAGCGGCTTGAAACAGGACGGTAAACCCCAGGTTCCCCCGAAGGTGCCACGGTCAGTCACAGATGTGGATCTGTCAGAACCAAACGTGAGTTTACAGGATACACACTCTATAGGTGAACTCTTACCGATGATTTTACTCCTGATGCATGAGTCTCGTAAATTATTTCCATTTGCACTTAAAGTATAACAATAAACAACATAAATAAAATATAGATATGGAAGTATGTTGAATTACTTCCTCCTTTTAAAAATACATAAAGCACATTGTGGTCAGATTCTGTAAAACCACAGTGCAGTCATTTAATTCCTACTTTTTCCCCCTTGTTTATATTTTACATCATAATGGGTCTCAAATCAGTTCCCTCATAATCAGAGCCGGTCCAAGGCATAAGTGAAATAAATGCCTGCTTAGGGCCCTGTAACCACTTGGGGACCCCCAAGAGCAATTAGAAAAAACAAAATAATTTTTGCATGCATGAGTGATGATTTATATGAAATCAAAATTATACTATTGTACAAAAGTACAATTCTATGTGGTACCTTTGTGATGTAGGCCTAGTGATTCTTCCTGCCTCTGTTTAAATGTGAAAACTCTCCTGCACCATAATGTGCGCTTCCTGCTGTGTACTGCGCACGATGTATCCAACTCATGAGTACTTCCAATCAAAACAATGTCACAAAAAAAGGATGTACACTTCTGGGGCTGAAAAAAGAAAGGGGAAGAGGAGAAAAGAATATAATGAAATAGAGGGCCCCCAAATCCAATTTTGCTTCGGCCCCAGTGAAGGCTTGGGCCGGCTCTGCTCACAGTGACTGAACTATTGTAGAATCAGTGAATTCTAATACAGCGTCATTAATGTGGGCCAGGTTTTGTGATCATAATCTGTAGATAATCAGTGAATGAAGGAACAGTAGCGGGTTTCTGAACTACTGATTTGAAGGCAATCGACCATCAATATTTCAGCTTTTTGGAGTCACAAGTGACCATATTTGGAAAAAAAAGGGGGCAGGACCACAGGAGCCTGAGCGGTCAGAGGTGAACTAAGTGCTGACACAGTGATTCAGTAAAATGGTGAAGTTCATCAAGCCCTGCATAATGAGGTCATTTAACAGTCTGAGTGGAACCTGCTGACCACAGCTACTGTCCAGCTGTCTGTCTGGAAAAATGCTTCTTATTACATAAACTAAAACTCAGTCAAATGAGGATGAAGATGGACCACCAGATCACTTATTAGAAAGTCTGGATGAAACAGATGAGGCTAATGTGAGTCCTGGAATAACATAGTGACTTAGTATTTTTGTGGCTCAGTATTTTTAGACAGAAGTTTGATTGAAGTCTGTGGGTGCCAGAGCTTTTCAGAGCCAGCAGAATTAAAACATGAAGACATTCATGCATTGGTTTTGTTTTGTCGCCGTGGTTGTGATTACTTTATGATAACTGTGATTCCTAACTTGCCACCCTAATCTTGTTCTTCCATTGAAGGTTGTATATTTGATGCTCTAAACCACATGCGGCCCAGGGGCCAAATCCAGCCCACCAAAAGGTCCAGTCCAGCCTGTGGGATGAATTTGTGAACTGCAAAAATTACACTGAAGAAATTAACAATAAATGGTGTTAAAATCCCTTTAATTCAGGTTCCATATACAGACCAAAATGATCTAAAGTGGGTCAGAGCGGTAGAATACTATTATAATAACCTATAAATATTGACAACTTCACATTTTCTCTTTGCTTTATTGTAAAAAAAGTAAAATTACATGAAAATCTTTACATTAACAAACTATCCTGAACACATATGAACAATCTGAATTGTCTAAAGAGGAGTATATGCAATTTTATCAATATTCTGCCTGTAACTAAATGTTTTGTGTTTTTCTAATAGTTATAATGCACGTGTGTAAATGAGAAACTAATAACCTGAGGCAGAACATTGGTAAAATATCACTTGCTATTCTTAATACATTTCAATTTCATATTCAGATTTTTAAGGAAACTTTGTACATGTAAACATGATCATTAAATAATTGTACTTTTTTCCACTGTTATTATTTTACTGGTCCGGCCCACTTGATGCCCTGTTCGAGGGAATATGGCCCCTGAACTAAAATGAGTTTGACACCCCTGCTCTAAACAGTGTAAAAATAAGCTTTTGTGAGATTTAATGCCACAATTTAACACGATTTAATCTTTTAAACCCCACAGACCACCTAAATAAGAAATCTGTGGGCTGTTACTGTAAAGAATCCACGAGCACTCTTATTTTTATTTTCTTGTCCAGTGTTCAGTCAGTGTTAATGCCTAAGGACGGTGCAGATTGACCTCAAAGGTCAATACCCTTTGCGCACATGTTGTGACCTCTTCATATGTGCAAGACCTCTGCTAACCCGTAACACGTGCAGTGTGAACACAAAGCAGCGGGTAAAGCTTAACATGACCTGAGGCAAAATTGTCCAAGATGAAGAGGATGATCTGGTGTAGAGATTACAAAATCCCTCTGGATGTATAATGTCATTGAACCTGAAACCTCTTAAGAGAAAGTTAGAGATGATGATGATGATGATGATGATGATGATGATGATGATGATGATGAAAGGCTGTGTTTGCACATTCCCCATCTATGATAATCACAGCAGTTTATTAGTAGGATATAAACCTCTCAGCAAAGTCAAATGCATATGAGGCTTTTTTTTTTTTATTCTTACACCAATTCCACTCCTGCCTTTAGTTCTTCAATCCTTGTACATCTCATCACAAAATAAATATTAATACCAAATCTAGCAATACTATAAATAGTACAAAATTCAAATTTCTGCATGTACCAGGTGTCATTTTCCACATTTTATGCATCTCATCATGCAATAAAACTCCCCAGTTGAACAAGTGATTCTCCAGAGTGTCAGGAACCGCTGAAGTAATAGATTATAAGTCTTAATCTGGATTGTAGGGAGTTTATGGGTGATTGCAAGATATGAGATTAGGCAATGGCTTTTGTCTGTAGAATTCCCTTTTCCACAGTTGACCAATCCCCAGTGATGTAAACACAGTGGCAAATCCCACAAAGCAATGACGGTCAGTAGTGAAAGCAAAGCAGGATCCTGTGGAGGGTAAAAGCACTTCACACTCTGAGTCCTGCCTCCTTTAGTTAAACCTCATTTATGTGATTGCGATACTGGCTGTAACCTTTTTTTCAAGTAGAAGCATCTACTACAGTTGCCTTCAGTGTGTGTTGACAGGGAAAGAACACAACATGAAATATCCAGTTCCATACCGGAAAATGTTTCGACACAGCAGAGTTGCCTCTTTCAGCTGTTCCTCTGTCATTTGTCAGCACTTCCTCAAAAGTTCTCACCCCAACGTAAGAAATGAATACAATTATGTAGTCCAGCATCATTTACCAAAACCAAGTTCCTCATTGCTACCAATAGGAAATTTGGATGGACACTGAATTGTGAATATACTATAAATCAAATATTTTTGGTTTCTTCTTTATTCATGCCTGCTGAATAACTGTTTGCCCACATAAATATGACTCTAATATATTTTGACTCATGATATAATGTGGTAACAGACCTGAGCTGTATTGGATGACATTACATCCAGACTCAGAGCAGATTAACCACAGAAACGCATCACAGTAGCAGTTATGACACAAAATCATCCCTACCAGGATATTTTACCCCTTAAAAGAACAAACACCACAATTATAAAACCAAAATGCAGTCATTCCTGGAAGTGGTTCTTGATGTTTTCTTCGAGCAGGCCACAAAATGCAAACTCAAGCACTTGTATTTTTCCCCTTTCAAAGCAATACTGCATGAAAGACACAGCGTCAATTGCCTCACATCCTGTGTGTAGAAAGGAAGTAGGCCAGCCAGCCCAGCAGACAGTCATCTGTGGTGTTAGTTAACACTTCACTGTCACTTAGAGCGAAGAAGACAAAAGAGAAGAGCACCACTTGTGATTTAACTGGAATTGTAAAGAACAGGATAGAAAAATGTTGCACAGGGCAGCCTCCAATGTCTCAGATAAAACAAAGAGCTGCAAACCTAAGGTAGGTGAAAATCTATGAATAAATCCGAATATAGAAGATGTGACACTTTATAGGATGGTTTGGTTATAAAGGAGGTCAAATGTCAGAAAGGCAGCAACTGAAAATGACTTGTATAAGAAAAAAAAAGACCAAAAAAAAGTGTTGTATTGAATGAAAAAGACAACTTTCAGGTAAATTAAATGTTAAAACCAGTTAAATGATTGTTTTATTTATAAATATAATAATAAACTAAACACTGACTATTATATGCAAGTCAGGTTTCTGTTAAAATTAATACACTGGAACTAATTTTAATGTATGACCAAAAACATGAACTTACTCTGCAAACAATCCTCCACAAATATAACATAATAAGAGCAGAATAGCTTAAAAAAGATTTCAATTCTGCTGCGTTATTTATGGACGCTGCATTAAATCAACCCACAGAAGGCTGTCTAGGAGTACGGGGCTCATATTTAACCAGGATTTTCCAGGGATTATTCATTTATATAATTATTTTGGTACTCTGCTGCAGAGATGATGGGGGTTTGGGAGAGATTATAATGACTTTTAGTTTTATGAAAATTGGGGGAAAAAAATAATTAAATCTGGCCAAGAGTCGAGCCAACAAGACAAGTGCATTACAGTCCGTCATTAGAGACGGAGGACACATCAGCCATGTTTATTTGAACTTATTTTCTTTTAACCTTTTAACTCGTGCAATGTTGATATTTTAGTTTGCTTTATATTTGAACTTGTTTGATTTATTAGATTTTATTAGATTTTTCAATGCTTTTATTAAATTGTATTGTGTTTCTAGTCTTCTGTACAGCACTTTGGTCCACTGTGGTTGTTTTAAAGTGCTTTATAAATAAAGTTGGATTGGATTATTTTCAGTGCATTTCTCACTTAGGATGAATACAAAAAACAAAAAACAGCTTAACCGCAAAGGCGACAGGCTTTTGAAACAGCTTTTACATTTGACTGTCATCCCACACCTCACTGGAGCTCATTTGTAACCGTGAGGAAGGAAATGGCGGAAAGTTTAACGTCATCTCTGAAATCCATGAGTGTTAAAAGAGACGTGGAATCCTGAGGAAACCGAAACATGGACTCACTGATATTATGTAATCCTGGTAAACCTTGTTCCACAGACTGTGTCAGAACCATCTCTCATTGTTCCTTTCTTTGTAATATCTTCTCCTTAGCGTTCCACAAGCTTTGGCAGGTTTGAGGGCCTTAGACATCACCCATCACAGGCTAAACCAGAGGAAAACGGAACAGCTGTGGTACGTGGATTTTAGTTGTTTATTGCATATTATGATGGAATATTCATTGCCTTTCAAATGATTCTATACAGCCACTCAGTAAAGAGGTGAGATTTATGTTTTTACCTTTTGTTAAAGTGCTATATATATTAAATCCACCATTACGTAATCAACATCATACGCACGGTGCACTGGAAAACAAAGTGCATCCTGGGAAAGTACCTTTTGCGGTGCAGGATATGATGCATTTTACTGTATGTTTGTTGAGTAAAACTTTTTTTTATATTGAATAAAATAAAATATAAGGGAGACATATAAGGAGCATTACTAGCACTGTACATTTGTGTTTAATATGAAATAAATGTATCATAATATATAATAATTATGAGTTACTTTCTGTAAACAGGTCACAGAAGAATGTGAGAGTTCAGACCCAAACAAATCTGCTGGACTTGGGAAGAAGATGAAGGCGATTTCACTGACCATGCGCAGAAAAATGGGCAAAAAACATGCAAAGTCTTTCTCAGAGGAAACAGTGAGTTACAGGAAAACACACACACACACACACACACACACACACACAAGCATATTTAAGTCCACTGCATACCAGGAAAAACATCAATAGTATATGCAAAGTAGTAATTTAAGGAATCTGTCTATTTGTAAATGTGCAGATGCTCTGATAGTCCTCCTGAGAATCTGTGATGTTTTTCAACAGAGTCTTATCACGTTCATCTCCTGTGAACCCACATCCTTGAATATGATGACAATATTTGCTCTGACCTTTGAATCAAAACGTGCTATTTTGCAACTTTAAAGTAACAACAAAACAGATACAAGTGAAAGTGAAGGGAAATTTTGCAAATTTCATAACCTATAGGGCATATATAGACACACATATCCTACATTAAATAATCAGGACATTTTCTGTATTTTATGATATATGTATTAATTAAATGTGCATTTATTTTTATTCCTTCAAGGGGGATGAAACAGACAAAGATCAAGAGGCAGAAACAGAAAGCAGTCCTCCAGCTGTGAAAAACTCTGCACACTCTTTGGAAAGTCTTTACAGCGGACAGAGCTCCTCCAGTAAGTATCTGTAGAGTGTATTCATCTACAAACAGCAGTCCCTCAGAGCTGTGGAATCACACTGTATGCTGATGTGTTTGTGGGTTCAGGTGGCGTGACAAGTGAGTCCAACGGCTCTGCTCAGAGGGACAGTGTAAAGCTGGAGGAGGACGGCTCCTACCAGGGCCAGTTCTGTGGCAGAGCTCGTGTCCATACAGACTTTGTTCCCAGCCCATATGACACAGACTCACTGAAACTCAAGGTGAGATGAAGTGTATTTAATCAGCACAAGACACAGGAAAAGTGTAAAGCATTCAACATAAACCATTAGATTAGATTAGATTATGGCAATAGCTATATTAAAAAAAAATAGTGAAAAAAACAAACAATTACACTTTTGAATGTGCTAGTAGTGACAAAAAATGATAAAGTAGGAACTCGAAAAGCACTCGGAGCGTGCAGACCTCCGCCAAGGCAGTGTTTGTACTTTCCTCCACTAGATGGCACTGAATGTACAGGTGGCCGCATGCCGTATCTCCCAATGGTAAAGAAACCTTTAAAAAATTCCCAGATCCAGATGGTAAGCTGGATCACCACCAAAATCAATTGTTCCTTGTCCCATTTCTGAAAATTTCATTTAAATCTGTTAAGAACTTTTCAAGTTATTTTGAACACAAACAAACAGACAAACGGATAAACACCAACAAAAACATAATCTCCTTGGTGGAAGTAATAATAATAATAATAATAATAATAATAATAATAATAGATCATTGTTAATGATAGATGTCATGAATTAAGTCAAATGTGTTACCTTGACGATTCTAAATTGATTTTGATTGGATTATTATTCAGGTTGGTGACATCATCCACATCATCAGTAAGCCTCCCATGGGCATCTGGACCGGAATGCTTAACAACAAAGTGGGCAACTTCAAGTTCATCTACGTAGACGTTATAGTGGAGAAGGAGGAAGAAGAGGAGGAAACCCCCCAGATCAGACAACAGAAGCTGTGCAAAAGGCCTCGACCAAAAACGCTGCTGGAGTTACTGGAGCGTCTGAATCTGGAGGTGAGAACAGAAAGTGTCCACCTGAGACGACAGGGTTTCAGTTCAGTCAGAAATGTCTGGTTTTAGAGAAAGTAGAATTAGCTGATGCTTTAAATTTAATGCAAGGATGGAATAAAGACTTCAGAAGATGTACCATGTGTTTAAGCAGCTGGTGACACATTGAAAAAATAATAATAAAAGAAAATTAAACAATGGGAATAAGTCATTTCACAGTTTCACATAACTTAACATCAAAAACCTGGACACTACCTCTTCTCTATCGTGTATAAGTTATGATCTTTGAGACAAACTGTTCACACCACTGGGGGTTTTACTGAGTGTGATAATGGATGATCTGTTTGCTGTTGCAGGAGTACGCATCTGCCCTGCTGCTAAATGGCTACCAGACAGTGGAGGACCTGATGCACCTGCAGGAGAAACACCTAGTAGAGCTGAACGTCAAAGACCCCGAGCACAGACGCAAGCTTCTAGCTGCTGCAGACTGCAGATACACAGAAGGTACAAAACAAACACAAATGACAAAGAACAGCTTTATTAGTGTCCAATCGGTCCAAAATGTGTCCATATACAGTCAGCTGATCATTCCAAACTACAGTGAGAGCGTCAGATCCTCCTGAGAACTATAGTTTCCATTTAAACTGCCTTTATCAGACTTTTATTGCACAAAATCATTTGATATAATTCCGTTGCCTAATTTTTCCTTCTCAGTTCAGTAGAATTGTTTGCATGAATCATAAGGTCTGCATTCTTGGGCATAACTGCACAAACTCATTGCTTAACATAACATTATTTCAACATTTGAAGAGTAACTTTAGGGTTAATTTTTTTCTTGTACTCATGCACGTTGATAAATGCAAACACATAGTATGTCAGTATCTGAAAATATATTGTTAATTATTAATGGGTTAATCCAAAATCTCTCTGACAGGACATTTTAGAGACAATTTGACAGATTAGTGGTACTAAATGAGCCCCTTTTTTACTTTGAAATATTTTTTTCTATAGTTGGACCATAAGGGATTATCCAAAACAAGGAGCTACTTTATATTGACATAAATATTGGAATGACAGTCACTTAAAGTTCGCTCTCTGGTGGGACTTTACTGTGTTTTGACCCCAGTACTAAAATTCGAGAGTATTTTCAGCATTGCACCATTTTCAGTCATTTTATTCCAACTACATCAAAGTATATCAGAGAGGTGAGTTGTCTCTAACTGGTTTCAGTTCAAATCAGTAAACACAAACAGGACCATTAACTACTCTGAACTTTATAAATCAGTGTTAAATAAGGTCCTCACCTGTTCATCTCTGCTCTTATGGTTATTTCTCTACATCCTCATCTGTTCCGCATCCCTTTGATGAATCAGAATCAGGATCTGCTATTTGTGTGTGAGTTTAGAATGTCAACCTTACTGGTGTGTCGTCTGTATATTTCATGTATAGTAGGATTAAACTTCCTTTTGTTATGACATACTCTTTATTTTTGCTGCTGTGAACTGAAAACTTAGATAAAAATGCCACTAAATACTTTCAAACATGCATGTACATTTTACAATCTATTTACTAGACATCTTTCTACAGGACCTTACAAAGGAAACTCCTCCCACCTTCATGTGACTTTCATTCATTTGATTATGATTCAGTGGTTTGACCTATTTACAAACATAAACATGAAACGTATAAACCCATATTTCACACATTTCAGTAAAGAAATACACTCATGTTAATTTAATCGCCTTTTAATTACGCATAAATATGACCCAAATAATAGTCACAGATTACTTCTATCTGCACTGATCATCCCTCATGTGTCTGAAATGAGTGGTAAATTCATTACTAGTGGAAAACTGGAATGTAAAATAGCTGATAAAAACTGAGACATTTGTGCCACACTGAAGCGAAATACATCCTGTGCGCTGTGAGAGGCTTATCAGTGATTTCCTGTTAGTCAGATAGAAAGTGCTTAAGAGGACAGAAGGTGTTCCTGTAATCTGACGTCTTCAACCAGAAGGCTGATTATTGTCAGGATGAATGAAAACTAAACTTGTGCCCTGTACAAAGAAGGAACCGTGCATATGTGCTAGTTTTGTTCAGTTCACACACATTTTCTGCAGCTAATGTGTTCCTAACAGCGCGTTCGACAGTTAAAGGTGATTGTAGTTTTCCTTTGTTGTGACTAAACAGATGGCAGTGGCTGCAGAGTGGCTCTGCTCTGCCAAGCCCGTTGACTTTACGTGAGATGGCAGTAATTTAATCAAGCTGAACTCCATTAGTGTAGTGGTTTCAACCTGGACATGAGGATTAGTGCCTACTATTGGTGGAAAATGACAGAAAAAAGGCTGTTTTTCTCTTGCATGGTTTCAGTTTGTTACACAGTCCAAATGTTTCACACAGGAAGGCATGTAGTCATGGTACTTTTTTGAAGAGTCACACCTGCAGAAGATATTTTAGTATCTGGGTCACTGGGACACGGCAAACCAAACACACACGTCCACCAAGCGCTACTTTGATGCCAGTTAGTTCCCAAATGAAACTTTTTCTATATCTAATCTTTCTTTAGTAATTTGTTACCAATAATTTATCATATTGTCCTCTGTATTTTTTTTTTTTTGTATTTTATCAGTATAAATCATGTATTTTCCTGTATTTTATTCATTAATCATGTAGATTTTCATGAAAGCTCAGATTGAAGTTGAGGGTTATTTCATTAAAAAAAGAGAAAACTGAAGAAAAATTGACTTTTTCCTGTAAAATATCTCATTAGCTAAATATAAACCAAGCATTTATAGCCACTGTCATTGATCCAATTCCATGGGTTTTACTGATGATCAATGTTGTAGAAGATGACAGTGTTTCCACGTTCACTGCAAAGCCTCTGAACGTCCAAATGAGTCATATGTGATGACCATGAAAAGATGATAAACTACATTTTACACCAATTATTTACATGTATTGATAGGATTAGTGGGTCATTAGATATTAAACATTTCGTTGAGCAGATGGTTTTGGTTTAAGGTGGATGTTTGGGTAAGAAATTGGTAATACATGCCCCCTGAATCAAGAAAATTAGAATTTTTGCAAGTCTTAATTTAATTGACTTGTTGTGAAACAAGAAAAATACATTGATGTGAAAGAAATAATGTTTGTTTTTTGTACAGTTCTGAAATTTTCATTAGTTTTCACATATTTTTCATGTTTTTTGATTTCAGTTCAGTATCAGTTGAAGGACTGATGCATTTTAGGTTAGTTTTTTTTTTTTTTTTTAAATATTATGAAAAAAAACTTGATTAAAGGTTGGTGATACAGCAGTCAAAGGGCAAATTAAAATAAACTAAGACAATTTCCATTTGGTTTCAATAAGCACACTGTTGTTCAATGTAGATTTTTTTCTTTCGTTGATTTTTCTTATAGTTGTTTTTTTCCCCACTTATTTTAGTTTTGTACTAACCTACAGTAACTCTAGTGCCCCGACTACCTGATGTTTAAAGTAGAAACTTTATCAGACATAAAGTCAGGAAGTATTTACATCTTTTATAACATGTTGAGACTCTGGTACATCCATATTCTATATCGAATAAACTATTAGAATTCACTGAATTCAGGTGCTTCAGTGCTAACAGGAGGCGGAGCTTCAGTGATACATGGCTTTATTTCATTTTCATGATTAATTTTTTTTCACTTTAGTCTATAAAATGTTCCAGAATTTGCTTTTACTTCCTTTACTTAGTGCTGAACTTTTCTGACCTTATAATTGATTAAATTATCGTATCACTAGTTTTCTAAAATACTTGTCACATTCTTACCTCAAATAATCACCTTAAACCACAAGTACTCATCTTGTTCCTCCACCTCTCATTCAGGAAAAAAAAAAAAACATTAAAAAAAAAATTGATGTGGCATTTATCATCGTAACTATCAAAACAACCAATATGATCATTTTAATCATAATATTTCAGATCAAGGTGAATATTAAGTTCTACAAGCTGTAGGTGTGACGTGTCCCAATACTTTTGTCCATGTAATGTATTTTAAAAAGCATTATTTTAAATAGGACTTATTATATAAGATGAAATATAAATGAAAAACAAAATGAG
>JAQQZY010000006.1:14898202-14912978 GCA_030068375.1 Ostorhinchus rueppellii | reverse complement strand
AGGGCTGACATATAGAGACAAACAATCACTCTCACATTCACACCTATGGGCAATTTAGATTAGCCGATTAACCTATTGGGGAGAACAGACATAGAAAACACAAAGATGTGAACAGAAAGATCAGGGAGTAAAAGAAATAATGAGAGAGGGGAGGTATTGCAGAGTCACAGCAAGCAAAGGAGAACACAGTTACAAAAGACAAAGGATTACAGACATTATAAATGGTTAAGACAGTGGCAACATCCTTCAGGGATAATAGCCATCATTTGTAGAGCCATTTAATTCTAATGGCATCAGTGTCAGTGGAATCGTCGACCCACTTGACTCGTTGAGAGATTCCTTGTGGTGGAATGACTGCACTGAGACACGCTAATTACACGCTTCTAAGAAGTCAACAGACCAGATCATTCTTGCACTTTGCGCCACACATTAATGGTGTAGAATATTGAATAAATATTCCACAAGGGAATATTATTAGAGCCATAACTCAGTACATTCAAATAATTGCCATTTACTCTTATTGCAAGTGATACGTTGCACAGTTTTAAAGGTTCTAATTATGATATAGCTGTCATTGGGTGGACGGGTTACTATAGATTCTGTCATATGAATCAAGATAAGCTACAAAGACAGATAATTGAGAAGTGGACAAATGTCTATGTATGTTTTGTAAGCAGGCACTGATCAGTTGTAGGTATAACTTAATACAACTTCTGTTGCAAAACAAAATTCTGTGTAAATTCCAACTGAAATTCTCGTTCTAATCCAAATTTCATTCCTTATCTCAATTATAATTCCAATTCTAATTCCAATTCAAAGTCAAGTTGGAAGTGTTTAGCCTTTAATCGCTACCCACAGATATCTTAAAAAGGTATTTTCCCCCTTCATCTATACGAAAACATTCTGACTTGAATCTTGTTCTGAACTGCATTTTATGAAATATTTCTGTACACACTTCAACACAAAAATGCTGTAAACACTGTAATGTCCACGCAGTGGGATCAATAAAGTCATATCTTATCTCTTAAAATGTGGACACCACTGACCTTCAGGTAATAATAGACCTGCAGATGCAGAGGCTTTAGCCTGTTGTGAAGATACAACCCCCTTGATAAGTTAACTTAAAACCACTGGTTCAGGTTGAAGTGAATTATTTATGTTATACAGATACAGATTTAACCTAACCCTAACACCAATATATGTGTCCATGTTGCACATGTGTCCATGCTGACAGTGATCTACTGCAGGTCAAAGCACTGACCTATACACCTACATGACTCATCTTTGTTACTTTTGGTGTATATAAATAAAATGAAAAGCATGAGTGAATTAGATATGAAAGCATAGTTTTCTAATCTGTTTTCCAGATGGCTATTTAAAAATCGAAGTTTATTTTGGACAGAGTTTGTGACACAAATGTAGAGAAAAATGTTTCATGTGGAAAATATCCATATTAGTGTGGACAGAGAATTGATATCTCATGAGAGCAAATGCAGTAGACCTCAGCGAAATAATATGCTTCCTCAAAACTTCATACATCAACATTCAGGTTAATATTCTCCATCAAAACTGGCTCAGGGTTTTCCTAGGTTTGTCTACTGACCTGCAACGAGATGGGAACAATGTCCCACTCTTGTCCCCATGTCTCATTGACAGATATCACTCCAACAATAGTAGTCAGTAGAGCAGCAGTAACTCCTATCTGTGACAAGACATGAAGAGAAAGCTGTCACTTCAGACTTATACACATATTATACTTAATACAGAGCACAAAATAGCTCCAGACTCTTTCACTGCATTGCTGATACCACTGGGAGACCAAGCTTCAGGATAAAGTCAGCTGTCTATAATTAGTACAAGGCAACAGCAACTATACAGAAAGAAATACATATGTAAAAAAACTAACTCGCCCTTTTCTCACTCCCACTTATCTCCACCCACTTACAGAAATGCAGTTTCCCAGTCTCACATTTAGCACATTACCTTATGGAGCCAGTGTAAATTCAACTGCTGTCCAACTGCAATGTGGCAAAGTGCTAAAACCTAGACAAGAGAAAAAAAACAAACACACTCAAAAAATCTGCTGTTTAACAAGTCAAAACCCTGTGGTTTGGCAACACACACCGAAAATTCGACACCTTATGCAGGGCTACTGAGACAATATTTTGGCAATGTGGTGTTTAACACTTTCACAATGAATATTCAATTTAGGACTGACTGTTAAAAATGCAATGTAGGTGAAACCAGCGGCGGTGGTGGCCAAGATGGGAACAGTGCCATCACTCCACTCCCCATAGCGGTTGTAGAGGAACCTGTAGGAACAAGAAAGTGAATGTTTCTGAGCACTTATCCACATTTCATCAGTACTAACCAGAAACAAGGATAACTGAGTGTATATGCATCTGTTTCGTATTGTTTAAAAACACCATTAGCACTTTGATTAGGTAAACTGAAAGATATATATTGAGAATACTAGATAGAAAAGTCTGCGAGGTGTGTGTTGAAATGGACATCAACCTCAGGCAACTGCACATAATTGTTATGTTGGTGATCAGATGGCACATTACTGATGGACTGACAGTTTTCTATATTAATTTCTACCATACACTCACACATCCGCTTCACTCTGACTTCTATCGCCGAGTGCCTCATTTGCACGCAGCTGCACAGCAAAACAAGTGTGTAACAGTGCATTTTGACACGACAGCTAAGCCCTATAGCTCTGATTACATTCAAAGCCTTATCAGTGATTCTAGGGGCAAAGAGACACAGCAGGGTCACTCAGTGCAGATGCTCAGAGACCCTTCTGAATTCATTAATGCTGCAGATGGACTAGGACACTCCCTGCTGCTAAATCACTAGAATACATAAGGGCAGTTATGTTATTATCTGTGATTACCCAAAGAGGAAGAAGCATGATATTGTAGATTTTCTTGTCACGTGTTAAACTTATGAGTATTTTAAACCATGACATTAAAAAACACTAGTTGAACTGGAGATATAAGTACACTTTGGTGGAGATTACATAAATTCACAATTATGAAACATAAGGAAAGAGAGATTAAAGGCAACACATATAACAAGAGGAAGAATTAGAGAAGAAAAGGGATAAAAATGTGACAGAAAATGGGAAAGCGATGTGAGAAGTGGTAATAGAGGGCAATGGATAATAATAATTGGTAAAGGTGACATTGTAGAGGTTTGTGAGTGTGAGAGGAGAGGGGGAGGGGAGCAGCAGATGGAGAGAAACATCATAGAATAGGACATCACAGGACAAAGCAGTCACCATTTCCTGCTGAACACACTTTCTAATAATAATCTAATCTAAAGCCATAGACAGCATGTGACCACATGTCACATTTAGTGGTTTGACTTTGAGGATTTTAATGAAATGTATTTGTTAAATTGCTGGAGTATATAAGTAGTCTTTTCCTGTATGATTTCATTTTTAATACTCTTATATAGGAAGCACATGGAGTATTTATGCTGCGTTTGGATGTTTTATATTGTATTGTTGTGAACTTCCTTGAAAAAAAATTATAGACATGTTCAAAGATATGCTATTACAGCTACCAGAAGCAATGTGTGAGCATGAACAAACAGCCCGAACCACAGTTACAGGATCCAATTTTCTTTGTTCACAAGCCTATAAGGGTATAAATGTATAGTGGCACAGGGCCAAGTCTGTTATGTAACAGTTAAATCTGTGGAGGCCTGGGTGGTCTCTGATCAGATTAACATATGGCACGGATTAAAGGGATGATTTATGTGTGTGTGTGTGTGTATGTATGTGTTTAACAGTTTTTGGTTAATTACTCACCAGTTAAACTCATTGTAGTCATTGTGAGCCTCCCACCAGAAGTAAAACCAGACCAACAGCAGACAGAAGGTGAAAAGAAGAATGAGGGACCACAGGAGCTCCCACTGTAATCATAAGTACAAACTGTTAATTATTTCTGTGAACACACTAATTAACAAAAGACAGATTATCACTCTTTAATGGGTCTTAATGGTGCCAAAAGACCATGTGATGCTACAGTATAATGAACAGAACTTATAGGCTGGACAGTACAAGTTTCCAACCATAAGAGGAACAGTTTATTAGAAGGCAACTTTCCAGAAACTTACATTGTCAACATAGCTGCTGACCTCCACATGGGGTATTCCCTAATTCTCTGTCCTCATTATCAAGGAATTACTTTTAATAACTTCACACACAAGGTAATTACTGTCCTCATCAGTCATGCACTTCTGTTCCTATGCCAATATTAAATTGGCTAAACCATTAGGTTGACAGTCACAAGCACAATTGTTCATCAGTATTTTTCCTGACTCAGACAAAAACTTTTTGACCTTTTCATAAAGTAAAACTGCTCTTAATTTAAGCAAAGTTAGGCTCTGTAAATTAAAGCCCAATGACCCTCTGATGCCAATGACTAAATAAAGAGACGGGGAAGTGCTTGTTAAACTGTTAGATAAAGAAACAGTCACACTTTTGACTTGTTTCAAATTTACAAAAATAGGACCAATGGCCCTGTATCTCTCCAGCATGTTCTATCAAGAATCAATAACATCTTGAATTTGTGAGGTTGTCAGGTTCAGCTGCTGTTAGAGTCCTGTGGCCTGGATACAGGAGATCAATCTCCCAATAGAAGTGGGTGGTACTTTCACTGGAGGAGAACTGCACTAATTAAGCTAGTGGTACTCAAACTTTTGAACAAATGCCCCTTTACGTTATCATGAGTCCCCTGGGTATCACCCGCATTGGAAAACACTGAATTAAACGAAAATCAATATATGACTTCCTATCAGTGCTTGATTGTAACTATATTGATATCTGACCATTTTTTTGTTATAAGCCATCAAAACATGGACCACCATAAGTAAAAGCAAATGTTAAACATTTCAAATTAGCAAAAATTTAAAATTTCTCAAAACTGTGACCAAACTTCATAGACATTTTCCCAAGGAACCTACATAGAAAATATTAAATAAATCTAACCAGCAGTTTTGTCAGAGAAGACAATATCGGACACAGCACTTTCACAATAGTTCATGGCCTGGTGAGCTAAAAACTGTCCAACACACACACAGAGGCAATGCTGTCATTAGGCCTATTTATTGTTAAAAATGTCAAACCAAATAATTAGAGTACCTCTCAAAGAGCTGCTGCTCTGCCTTTAACTATAAAAATCCAAGACTATCAACACGCTGTCAGTGTCAGAACCCTTATGGAATTTTGTCATTATTTAATGGACAGAACATTAATTCATAGCAGTCTTGACAATCAAGCAGTGATCATTAATCTGCACTGTTTCAGATGTCAAAACACGAGTTATTGTTGCCTTTTTAATTGCTTCATTTTGAATAATAAAAAAGTACTACATTTTTCACAAAGCTAAATAAAAAAAAACAAAAATATTTATGTGTGCGTGCTGCATTCACAAGATAAACATGTCACATTGAGCAACCTAATCACAGCATCTTGAAAGCACCATTGCTGTTTGTGCCAAGGATCAGATCATTATCACTTCGACCAGCTGATGCAGTTGATACGGCAAACAGGTAAGATGGTCTGCCCGACCTGTTTATTTTGGATCTGTTTACAATTGCAACATGTTGATGACCAAATCAAATGAAATACAAAAGTAGGGTGAGTCACACTCATCTGTCCATACTGTGATTATTGTGAGAATCACTTTGATCAAGGTTTTTATTTCAATTTGAGTCAAGTTGCTTGTTTATGAACTTGAACAGACAAACTAACACAAAACAAACACAAAAAATATACCAAAAAAAAGTAGCAATTTCCATCTTGCATGTTTTACACATTACCTCTCTCTCAAATCAATTACATACAATTTGAAAATATTACAGAATGGAAATTGTATTTACTTTTTCATCTTTGTGTGCCATTTGATTTAGATTTCTGCAATTTTGATAAATTTTCTTAAATCTGCACCTTAAATCAGAGACTATTGCACAGGCTAATATACCAGTTATACTCGGATTAATGTTGCAGCGCTGGTAAATGTTAACTGGACAAAATGGTACATTTGAGAAGTGAAAATCATGTGACAAAACCTTTTTACATCTGATAATATCAAGATTTAGCAGTAGTTCCTGAAAATCACTTCCTGCAACCCCAGTTAGAAAGATCTGAGCAGGTCTCCGTGGGAACCTATGACAGACAGCTCTGCTCATTGATGAGAATGCGCTGACCGTGGTTCCCATGACCCTTAATGACTGCCTGGAATTACCTGTGAGATTCGACCTTGCTCCTGAGAGGGGACATTGTTCATCCTCTTCTCTCTAAAGCCCCCCTCCTAGATTATGATGAATTAGATCCAGGATGCACCTGGGAATGCAGCATTGGTACGGTCAATATGTGCCAAATGCTAAGGTTTTGTCAAAGAGTTGAATCTATAATCAGACAGCCATTGATCGTCATGTCTAGTGTTTTTGAAGCCACACTGTTGTACTGGCCTGAATCTGGTATTTTTGTGTTCTTTCTAGGCAATGTTAAATATTTTAGCCAACTTTTTTTCTAAATGATTGTATGTGCAAGATCTGTTACTGCAGAGTAAAGCCTGTGGTTTATAGACTATTGCAATAAAATGTCAACTTCTACAACTGTTGCTAAATACAGTATTTTTCTGCTTCTATTTGGTATAAGGCTCACCCTCTTCCCTTTTCATAGCTCTTTCTGCTGTAGGACTTCATCCAGCTTCACATAACTTTGCCTGCCCTGGTGACATCACATTACCATTGTGCATGGCTGGCATTCTGGATTCATTGCTGCACAACACCCAATGGCATACACTGAGAGTGAAGCAGCAACAGCCATCAGAACATCACAAACTGTGAATCTGTACTGGCTTCACACACCCATGCATTGTTCTGTTAATCACTCCAGCTAGTTTTTGGTTGATGTGGTACCCTTGGAGAAAACCTGCAAACTGACAAACTCTCTATGGGAATACTCTGAAGACTTTGTGAATTTAATTTAATTTTAATTAAATTATGTGGTTGACTGTAATTAAAAGCTAATTTAAATACATTGGATCAACATTAAAACCATCAAAGGCTCTTTTCTGAAGCTACTGTGGTTGTGGCAGCTGCTATTAAACATACAAGTAGATACAGAAGATAAAAAAACATCTGCTGTGTAAAGAGCAAACACTGAAGTGCTCTTGGAACAAACTAAAAATACAGGTTTCCAAAGGATCAAGGAAAAAATGTGAGTGTAGGATTAAGCAAATGTTAATATTTAAAAGGATCTCACTGCATTCATAGTTATGCATGCTATAAACAAATTATTCTAGGGAATGAACTGTATGTTCACACAGAGTTTACTCTGACAAAATGACAAAAAACAGGAACTGCTAAAAACACTAAAACTGATTTATCCCCCTGACTCACCACTGTTCCAGTGCAACTTAGGTCAGTGTTCTGAGAAAAGCAGGAGGAGAAAGTGCTAAAGACTGACACACAATTGTGGTTACAGCATCAAGTCTTTGCTGAACCTCGACCACTTATTAAAGAACAGTCGTACTCCTCCCCATAGGGAGGGAACATTCTTCTGCACGACAATATTCTGACACATCGAGTTAACGAAGCATGTATGGGTGTGTTCCGTTAAGATGGCATGAAGAAATCGTCCATGTACTGTTAATTACCGTGTGCTGTGACAGATTTGCAGCACTTACCCACACTAACAAAACAACTTATAGCATATTCAGCACTTTTTGGTAGAAGGCAAATTACAACCACTGTAAATCTACTGAGACATGCTAAAAATGTCACATAGTACGTAAGCAAGGAGATGGTGTAAATAAAACCAACGTTTTGCCTCTGCTTTTAAAATAATGTGCTGCACTGCACCTCATACAGACAACAACAACACTTCTATTTCCTACACCTAAACCAAAATGCTGTTACAGAAACATACGACTCTGCCATCGTTAAGACTGATTTAAATACATTTGTGGCAGGATTTGACTGAACCAACCAGACGCTACAGAGATGTACTTCTCAAACTTGGGTTCAGGGCCCAAAATGGGTCAAATAGCTGTTTTTATTAGGTTGCCAATTTGAAAAAGGAAATGCATAGCAGTAATATGATATGAAAATTAATTTTGCTAATTAAAAACAGAAGAAAAGTGTTCACTGGAAGAGTTTAGAAAATCTGATCCCACAAAGTCAGTGTGAAATATAAAGGAAGCCTCAATTGTACTTCATAAGACAGAAGAGATGGGATACATGAGGTATAAAGGATACAACCCCCCCCCAAAATTGGCAAAAAAAGAGACTTTAGAGGCAGTATTTTGACAGTAGAGAAGTTATTACAAATGTAGGTCAATAGGAATTCATGATGAGTTTTTGTAAGTTTGGGTCCCGGGTCACCTCAGTGAATCAATGAATTTCTCCTTTGGGTCTTAACCTGCAAAAGTTTGGGAACTACTACTAAAGACACTCATTTATGCCTAAGTGTGGACCTCTCCTCTATATACAACCCATTTAAAACATTGCGTCAGTACTGCTTGACGAGACACTATAGTTAAAAACACCTCATCAGACGGTCCTAAGTCCTCTTGCTCTTTAATATAAAAACAGCTTTAAATGGAGCATTAATGAAGTTATAAACTCATTTCACTGTAAAAGCCAAATAATGAGGTCCTGTAGCCCTTTGTCTTTTGTAGATATGACTTCTTTTCCTGCACAGCCTCACATGCCTCTCTCTTATTGCTTCTATCTTCACTGGACTTAACACCTCAGTCCCTTGTCACATTCCTGAGCATATCCAGATAAGTCCCTGGCATTTCACACATGGTGCACTGCTCTGCTTTATAGTGCAGCTGTAGCATCAGGACGATAAAGCACACCTTTTAAGTTCTTTTCCCAAATAGAAATACGGTTACAAGCATAAAAAGGATGTAGAAGCAGGAAGAGAGAAAAGTGAAAATCTCACTGGCTCACTGGCTTTTTTTTTTTTTTTGGCTTGTTTGAACACTCAATGACTTAACAGATTAATTCTGTTAATAAAAAGCATGAGCCAGTTAAAACTTTATTTTTTCCTGACCTTTAACAGTTCAGAACACTAATTAGAGAGGTTTCTGCTCAGATCCCTATGAATACACATACAAACTTTAAAAATGAAGCAAGCTGAAATATATTCTACTTTGCCAGTCAACCAAAAACTATTTAAAAACAAGGTTCTAAGGATCAGTAAAAACACATGAACAATCATTCTAGTGCATAAAAAAAAAAATCTCATCTTTATATCCAAGTTCCCAACAAGCTATTAATAAAAGACACAGGCATCAAATCCAAGGCAGATTGGCCTCATCAGAATCTCCTCACATCTGATATATTGAAGCTTTTGACCTTTTGCGTTGAGATCTACAAGGAAAAATACTTGCCAAAGGTTTAGGGGCACAGAAAGGAGAGTAAAAGAAGAATCCTAGATACTGTTAGAAGCTCTAAGCAAATACAAAAACATCTCTAAACCAATTATTCAATCTCTGGCCTTTTCAACTGATGCTATACAAAGTAAATTAAATAGACTGTGACCAGGGGATGGTAACAGCTAATGTTATGCAACTCATGTCTGTCCTGTCCATTACATCAGTGATCTATGCCAACAGCAAACAAGACCAGCTACAAATGAAGACAGGAGCAGCTTTGCTTCTATTTTTGCTCCCTTTGTGTTAGTGAACGCTTAAGACTGGCTAAATGGAAATACTTTCAATTATTACTGAGAGGACAGATCACCTTGCACTGCGTGACGTGGGCCGTCTTCCTACAAAGCACCTTGAACAAAGACAGAAGCAGCTCCATAAACCGACCTAGTCATCCTGAACAGCTCATTTCAGTGAACAAAATTAAGAAAAAGAGAAATATCCCTATGCATCTGTGGGTTATGGATATGTCTACAGCTGCTTTAACAGGAGATTCTCAGTTCTCACACTTCTGTGATTTGCTCAGGTCCCGTTACGTAGAGCTGATACCTGTCCTTGATTGGTCACAGTTTGTTTACTGGGATCGTTAAAGATGTAGCTGTATGTGACATCACCTTGAATTATCCTGGAAAAGAAACTATAGCTCTGGATCTATAGGGAAAAGCACACTCAAAGAGCGACACGTAAGAAGGCACAATACAAGTCATGAAAAAAATATGTCATAAATTGCGATATTTCATTTCATTGGCCTGAATAGAAATTAAACAAAGCTGAAAACTCAGTTCTACTTGTCACAAACAAAGTGTAAGAAATAGTAACAATAAAAAATGTATTATGTATTTAAAGCCTTTCCTTTGTGAGGATTCACTTAAGCAAAGTAGAGCCCCAAACTGATGGTCGCCAAACAACAGGTTCAACCACAATGTTCAGAGCGTATAGAAATCTAGAAGGATAAAACAATAGTGTGCTTATTGGCCATAGCCAATTATTGGATCTGATAATTAGCATACTTACCTCATCTATATTTAAATCACCAGTAAATTAGAACATTTATTTGCCAGGGGTTCTAACAAATGATAAATCCTCATAAATGACACGTTATTGAGTGGATTGAGATGAACTGCATTTTGACTGACTCAAAATATTGATGTCAATATTTAGATTTTTACTGGAAATGGATATAGATTCCAAATATTGTTTTTAGGTCTCCCCAATGACTAATAATACAGACTGCCCTTAAAACACACACACACAGGGCCCTAATGCTAATTATATTCCCACCTTTGTTTAGCTTGTTAGCATGCAGGCAGAAGATAGATGTGAATTTATACCAATTTTACCATAATCCTTACTAGGCAGGACACTCAAAACCACTAGGAATAGCCTCAGCGACTGACTTGTTTTGATTCATTCTCTGGGCATGATGACATTTTTTAGTCAAGTGTCCTGCCTAAAAAGATAATAGAAAAATGAATAAATACTGTCCTGGTGACACTACCAAAAACAAAAAAGGGGGTCATAAATATCAATAGATTTTATTGTCAACCATCTTTTCTAGACACTCCATAATCATTAAGGCAACATGAAGAAAAAAAAAACAAAACATGTATTTTTAACCACTGTTGCAGACAACATCACTTGGAATAAATCTATTTCCAGTCTTCTCTGCTCATAAAATTAACAAGTTGGAAGAATGCTGTGGGACACAAAATCATCTCTGTGAGTCATGTGAGTGGTGATGTAGAACAGGCTGCAGAGAGCATTTGGCCCTTTTGAACGTCTGTCACTGAGGTCAAGACAAGTGCTTTCCACTGACATGATCAAAACAAAGGCTGGGCAGCATGGACACAGAATGCTGACTTGGCACTATCCTATCAGTTGGCCTGAAAGACAACCACTTGCAAGAGGAAACAGAGATATATGGTGTCATATTTCCTGCAAATGGGGGGGGGGGGCAAATCAATATGTCCTTATTTAGTACACTACAATGCTTTTTATATGATGTAAGAGATATCAAATATAATCACCCTTCCTTAACTTTCAGATTTTTATCTGATTATTTACAGGTGTAATACAGTTTTAATATGAACCATACGTTTTCTACATGTGCATGTGCTGAGTCACATGAATCTACCGTCTGTGTCCCGTTTGCACCACAGGATGGTATGTGCGCACAAATAAATTACTGAAGTTAGCTTTTGCATGCCTCTGAGTTGAGAAACACACCTTGATATGTGTTGTGTGTTTAAGTTTGTTGCAGCAACATAACCAGTGTGTCCTCCTCAAATACTGAATCACAGATAAAGGGAAAGGTCAGGTCAAATGGCTCATCTTTTGTAGACTGCAATACTGACTCTGCTATGGGTTTATTAATAGACAAAGTAGAACCAAACTGACACTGGATTTTTGGAGCACATAACAACATTAGGGAGTACTACACACAATCCATACATGTCCTTTAATTTCAGTGTTGACGTATTACTAAACACCGATAAAAGCAACACTTAGTAAAACACCTCGGTTTTATTTTTTATATATTCTCTAAGTGACAAGCAGTCAGGCCTTTGACGATGAATTTGACCCTGCAACCCATCAGAATGGTGTTTCATTTATTGGAAAAACTAATTAAAAAATGAACATGAGAGCTGACAGACAACTGGAAACAGTGGGATAATATAATGGTAAATGAACCTCTGTGTGGAAAGCTCAAGGTTACTATGTACTGTGTACTATGTAGAGGGCAAGCCTGGAGTGACATTTTGTTCAAGATAATTGTACTTAAGAAATCAATGTTGAGACAAACATCAGTGTAGGTATCTTGAGACATGTGATGTGAGTGCATGCTGAAAAACACCAAGGTCCTCTAAGGGTTTCTTCCTGGTTTGCTCAGTGACAGAATTGTTTAAAACAAAAAAAATAAATAAATTTTAAAAAAAAACAACAACAACAAACACACACACACACACACACACACACACACACACACACACACACACACACAGGCTTGTGAAAGTATCAACAATAATGTAACACTATATACACACACAACTAGTTAGCACAGGCAGGAAATCTGAAATCTCTATTTATGCTGAACATAAATCTATATTTAAAAAAAAAAATAAAATAAAATAAAATAAAGGGCTGATAGGATGGCACATTACCTGCATTGCAATGTCAGTTTGTGCAATGACATAATGACAAAAGTCACCAATTTAAAGGTACATTGTATGTGCAGTGATGTTTTTGATTCAGTGATACCAAGAAGTTCTGTGCAAATGAAGGCTAATAAATGTCAACATTATCTTAGGTATTCATATTATTGACGCTAATTAAAGTTTGTGTTTGTGTGTGTTTTTTTTAAATACACATTTACACAGACACAGACTTCAAAATGTTTTCCCCAATAATTGCAATAAACACTTTGTTGCCAAAACGTGCCAGCTGTAGATGAAAATGAGTATCACTGCTGGACCATCAAAAATGACCTCTAACAGATAAATTTGATGTAGCTGGGGACTATCCAGTCTCCTTCACTGCCATCCTGATCTTAGCACAGGAGCATCTGTTGACAAACTCTAATCAGTTCTTGTGAGGTAATCACCTCAGTGAGGGCAGCATCTACTCTGTTTCTAACTGTAATGGATAAAGCATCAAACCATTAAGAGGCTTTCTAAGCAGGGAAAACATTAAATATACAGTGGCCTCTATGTGAATGCAAAATGTTCCTGACTCAATCAAAGCCAGGCTAAAATAAAGGCCTTTACATTATGGTCTGCATGAGATGTAAAAAATAAAGACATAGATCTACTGTGAATGTTGCAAGGTCAGTGAAATGTCATCCTGTGGCGCATTAACTGATTGGCTATTGAGGGAGCACATGTAAATCAATCCTTACAGGCACCAACAGTATTTTATGGAAATTGACCTGTGTGTGGTCTTTGATCATTGACAAGCACGTGTTCAGCAGGTTTGACTGTGGGGGTTTTACTCTCACCTTTGTGGTATCATCATGGGAACGCTGGTAGCGTTTCCAGCGGCAACCGTAGATCCCAGTGATGCATGACAAACACAGCTGGCGCTCATAGACCTGGAGAGGCTGGTGTTTCACCATGCTCCTTCAGTCAGTCCTTGTCCTGCTTCCAGAGCACTAACATCCCACTGACTACGAATAACCCTGTAAGGAAATATACAAGTTTATGTCAAAGTAAAGCACAAAGTTGTTGACAAAAGAGAAATTAAGTGTTGACTATTGTTGGTTTAATAATGCTATTTTAAAAAAGGTTGGGTGCTTTGATGGAAAACACAAGCATAATCAAGGCTTTTTAGTCCAGAGCTAAGTTAAAAGTTTTCATTGACAGCTGACCCTGTAACAAAATGTGAATAACATTAATAATAGCAAAATGAATATTAAAGTGGTGTGTGAAGCAACCAAATACTGAACATCACATTAACTCAGACTTAAAATCAATATATTAGACATATTGACAGGATATAGGTTCCGCTGGCCCCCAGATCAAAGATCAGAAGTGCATCACTTATCAAGGATGTAATGCAACAGTGACAATCAAGTGGCAGAAAAAAAAAAAATCTATGCATGATAGTTTGTCATATTTAATGGTCAACATGACATACATTAGTGGAAAAAAGTTTCTGTACACCCTTGAAAATTTGACACAATCTCAAATATAACCATGAAATATTTGTAGAAAAATCTTCTTTGTGTTTCAAAAGGTGTGATTGCATCTGACACAAACAAATCAAAAAGATTGTTTAAATGTTTTTTTTAACCAAGAAAAGATAACAAAACCAAATTCATCACAGTTTCAACATGTTATGCCCGGGATGAGTTTCATTATCTTGCTGAAACATCCAGCTTTGACCTTGATGTACCAGAGCACATGCAGAAGTAATTGGGTTCGAAAAATGGAACAATACTTGGTAGAGTTCAATTACATAAATATTGATTGTAAATGCAACATATTACATTTATCACAAATACATGGGCTGTCCAAAAACATTTTTCTCCATCAAACTTGCAACATGAAATATCAACATCAACTGTCTGTTGCAATAATATTTCATTCATTTTTGATTCACTTAAACCATTTTTTGTTCTGCTTCAAGGCTCAATGCTGATAAAGGTCAAAGGCATCCATATTTTACCCCACAGACAAACATACTACCATAATGGAGGCTGTAGCTCTTCTGACAGAGCACTACCCTACTGCCTGGTCTCTCACATGGTAAAGCTATGGCAGGGGTGGCCAACCCTGAGCTATGGCATAAACAGTCACTCATAACCGAGTCAACCTGTT
>JAQQZY010000006.1:14857084-14880549 GCA_030068375.1 Ostorhinchus rueppellii | reverse complement strand
TCTGTCTGTTTTTATGTCTGTATGTATGTATGTATATATATATATATATATATATATATATATATATAAAAAACTAAAAATAAGTTTGTCCAGCCATTAATTTTTATTGACCACATCAGAAGACAAAGAAAAAAATACCATGGAATTTTATAATGTTTTACTCACTCGATCAAAATGAAGATCAAATGCTTACTGAACCCTGTTTATTTTTAATAATTGCAATAAAATTATGCACAGAAATACAGGGGGGGGGGGGGGGGAACAGACCTACAGTACACACCGTACCAACGACCTTTGCCTATGTTTGTTTAATTTTATCTCTCAGCTGGACTATTATCTAGGGACCATGACATGATAGATCGAGATGTTAATTTTAGAAAACCTGACCTGGTAGAGCGGTCCATGATTTTATTTTTTCAATAGAACTGCACTCATAAAACTATACTCCACTGCATTTCCTTTACATTGAAATTAATGAGCTCCAGGCTTCTTATGTAATCAAAGTAGTATCCTGCACCATTAGTGCATTATTTCTTAAGTTAAATTTGTTTTTCTTGGCAGTTTATCACAGATCAACTGGACTCTTTAGAAAGCATTTCATCTCTCATCAAAGAGACTTCTTCAGTCCAGTTGAAGAACAACCAAGAAGAATCATGACCTGGACAAATGAGAGCCTACACAGACATATTGAGTGTAATCTTCCTTTGCTTATTTTCTATTATCTTTTATGCTGTTTATCAATGTTTAATGTGTTTCTTGTACAGCATGTTGTATCTAAATAAATCATTTATTTGGTGAAATTGTAGAATTATATTTCCAGTATTATATAATCTAAAAATGTTCAGCCTCTGATCAGACAGTGGCAGGTGGTTACAAGGCCTCCACTGTGTGAAGTGTTTCACCAGGAGATATAGAAACCATGATGAGAGCTTTTGTTTCACTTTATATGAGATGGATTTAATTAGTTAGAGTTATAAACACAAAGTGGAGGCAGTGTTATGGTTAAGAAAGTAACCCTTCACATGTATCACCAAGGAAACAGGCAGCATGGTGATGTTGGGAATACATTTGCATCATTCTGATGGAAATAAAGTGTCTCTGATGTGTATGTGTTGCATCTGGCATCACACCACATTGGGTACAAACAACAATATAACCACTCTATCATTAAAAATAATAATAATTTTAAAAATGTTGCTTAACATTACACCCAGTGAAATGTTCAGATGCTCAGATCACATGACAGCTTGACTCTTCGTGTGCATCACCAGGTGGGGAAGCAAAGGGAAATGTTCCCCTCAGGATGATTTCCTGTGGCATATCCCTGTTTGATGTGGCTGACCCAGGCTTCCCTGCTCCTCTCTCCACAGGTTGGCATTAGTCTGCAGTTCAAGCTGCTGCTCTTTTTTGAACTCCACCCGTTTTAAAATGCCAACCAGCATTCACCGGCAGGAAGGATTGGACGGTTAGTAGGAGTCTCCTCAACAGGTGGTGATACACATAATGGCAGGGACTTGCAAATTCTTTGTGACTGATATTTTCTGAAAGGAAACATGAACACAGAAGAGGGGAACAAAGCAGAGATAAAAACAACAAAGCAGTCAGGCTGACAGGCTATCCTAAAAGCCAATCAAACAACAAGCTGCAGTATCAAAAGGCTCACTTCACCTCTTGACTGAAAGAATCAGACTGAAGCACAATGTCTGCCTTTGATCAAATAGTTGGAAAACACATGGCACGATTTTCCCGTAGGTGTGCATGTTGAGTTTCTATCCTTCAGTGCATCACCATTGCCAGGTGGACTATAGGCTCTCTCTAGATAGATAGACTGTAAATGATCTGGATGCTTTGCACTCCATCTAGTGGTTATAAGTCCTCAATACAGGGCAACAGTCAATATATTCTGCTTGTATTCATAAACCAATGCCAATATTTCTTATAATGTACACATTTTCTCCATGTGCATGTTAATCTCTAAGTCCACTCCAGTCTCTTAAACTCCAGAGTAAGAGGAAAATCCCCAAGTATATTTCAAATGAGGCCATAAAATAAATGGCAGTTAATACTTTTCATCCTCCTTGTGGCACTTATTAAATGTAACAGACTATGACATATCAATTATTTTTAACCCTCCACTAAGATTATGAACATGTAAAAAAAAAAATACTGGAAAGAATCAATACAAAAGGCAATATAAAAGATCAGTACAGTTTATTCATGTCTTTATAATCAGTGACATTTTATTAACTATCATAACAAAATTAAAAGTAATATCTACATATAAGAACTTATATTTAAGCAATACCATATTGTATCTACTCATCAAACATAAAATATGGTTGCTTTATTAATATTTCAAACAGTTTTGATAACATTTTATCACCCATGATGTACTACTAAATGCATCAACACTATAAATGTCACTATAATCTATGCAGTATATGATCCAGTAGATTTTATGCAAAACCTTAAAAGTTTACATCATGCAACACTGAAACATTTCTGGGGTCTTGCATCATGAAAAGTGCTCTTTTTCCTTGAATGGAACCTCTGTGTGCCTACATTCCTCTCACTCAGTCACTCATTCACTCCTCTCAGTTTGTCATCTGTGCTTTTATATGTGTGTGTGTGTGTGTGTGTGTGTGTATTGTTGATAAAAGTGCCACTTTTACATTCTATCACGATGGTAAATGGTAAACTGTTGTAGCACTTTTGGAAAGCATAGCATAGAAGAAACTTAACACCGTTTCTTCTGGAGG
The DNA here is from genome assembly GCA_030068375.1 of Ostorhinchus rueppellii. Classification (NCBI taxonomy): domain Eukaryota; kingdom Metazoa; phylum Chordata; class Actinopteri; order Kurtiformes; family Apogonidae; genus Ostorhinchus; species Ostorhinchus rueppellii. The sequence continues at coordinate 14,877,790 of JAQQZY010000006.1, read as the reverse complement.
AGATAAGTTAGAGGAGAGGTGCTGAGAAAACTTGTGAAGAGCTGCAACTTAGTGCCAAAACTCCTGCTGGTCTTTTTGTTTAGATATTAAACACATGTCCTGTTGGAACAGTGATGTTGATCTGCCTTTACTGTGACAACTGAGCTTCTGTATATACAACTGAAATTTAGTTTAACAAAATGAATATCACAGACTTATGACTTTAAGGTTCTGGATAATAGTAAGAATCATTACCTTTACAGTCAATACTGTCAAATAAAATCCTGATAAATAAGATTAAATAAGATCCTGTTTTGTAAGACTTGCATTCTTTTAACTGTAGACAAATACGTATCATTTGAATCCAAATATACAGACAATAAACTAACGCACAAGCAAAGCAAAAAAAACCAAAAAAACAAAACAAACCCAAAAACAAAAATCTGACGAAACTGAGGAGTAATGAAATGAGATCCAGATGATGAACAGATGCCTCCTCAAGTAACATTTCATTTTTATGCTGATGCAACTCATGCTCCTCCCACTTAGATTGGCTATTTTTACTCTTACATCTGACTTTAGGGGGAAAAACACCAGACATGGCTTCCTGGCTGGTTAAATCATGTGTGCACTCACAGCAAAAAACTAGAACCTTCTTTACTCTTATACATATATATCTTGGCATTATAAAGGATATTGTGAGCAACACAGCACTCATGTTTCTGAATGATTCCTGATGGACTTCCTGAAAAACCTCAACAATGACTGTATGGTTCTATTGTTCTACTGTGGTTCACAATATGTAAAAATATCTAACCCCCCAAAGTACATAATATAAAGGATGATGTTTAAATGGAGATTATGTGCATTAGGAAATTTGTCAAGACTTGCTTGACCCACAGTTTGTCCTCAAGCCACACAAACTGTGGAATTTCAGTGTAAACTGTTGCTCCTGGGGATGTTTAAATGACAAACACCCCCTGAAGGGAAGGAAAGGGCTGCAACTCTGTCACACCCAAAGCAGAAACAGCTACAATAGATGGTGTCATTCGTCTCATCACAATACTCTTATAGTAACACATTTCTATCATGCACTGATTTAATGTTAACCTGTCAATTAAACTAAATAATGAGGTTATTACGTAATTATGTTTTTTTTTCTTTTGTAGAATTTTCTAGATGCCTCTGGTGTCCGACTCATCACCTGGCAAGTCTGGTCAATTTGCAAAAGGTTGGTAAAAGAAGAGGAGTCTGTCAATAAGACATGGGAGAATTCCACTATCTGCAAATTAACATGTGGCAGACACAATGATGAATTTCAGCTTCCATTTAGACAATTTTGCAAATATTCAATCTTAAACTACTAAAATATGGTCTATCCTTGTTCCATAGATCAAAATGGATTTCTGACAGGCTATATTTTACTAATAACTGAGTTTACTAATGTCATACTTCACAGGATGTTACCTCTGCAGATACAGGCAGTCTTGTAAAGTATAGATGGTATGGATCTGTATAAGGAATTACAAATAACAAAGGTTCTTGCAAATGTTGGAAAAACAGAATTGGGTGAAATGAGGCTACGATCAAAGTGGTTTTAAAGCAGTAGCCCTCCTTTACACCCCCATCCTGTAGCCATGCTTCAACAAGCAGCTGCAGAGTTGGACAAACGTGGCAGTGTGGAGGCGGGGGTGGGGCTGGAGAATTCTCTGAAGAACAGCTACTGCGTTGTTTTAACCCATAAAGACCCAAACATCCATCAGCGACCAAAACTATCTACTGATCTAAAATGTTTAATACCCAGTGATCCACCAATCCTATCAATACATGACATCAATACATCAATACACTGATGTAAAATACAGTTTGTCATTTTTTCATGGTCATCAGATATGATCCATGTGGACATTCAGAGGCTCCGTAGTGAACGTGGAAACACCGTCATCTTCTACAACATTGATTCACCAGTAAAACCATGAGAGTTTGATCAAAAACAGTGGATGGAGACACTTGTTTTGCATTCACTTATTGCTATATATGCTGAAAAAGTCACTTTTTCTTCAGTATATTTAAGTTTTTATGTGTTAAAGTTCTCCATCTGAAATTAAAATATAATGCATTTGACTTGGAAATGGAAGTTTAACTTGAAATTTTGTCACTTGCAGTGTGAGTATTTCTGCTGACATTTCTTAACTGCATAGATTATAGAAGAGTGTTGTCAAAAAGAGGCTCATGGACTCAGATGTGACAACTGCTCTAACTCCATCTTTAACATCTATGAACAGGCACATAAACTGCTCTGATTTTATCAAACAGTTTATTTCTTATCTTTTAGATGTGATGAAATCGGTGTTCAAGATTAAGTCAGCTAGCAGGACCTAAAAACTGAGCCCAGACTGATCCAAAATCAGATTTTTTTCTTGGTGCACATGTGCAGAAACTGGTGGGAAAGTTGCAGAGCTGAGTCCAGAGCAGCACTGATGTGTTGTTAACTTAAGTCGACCACAGCATGGGAGGGGGACGTCCCAGGGAGTATGCAACTTCCTGAGCAAACCCAGACAGCCTCATTTGAATATCCCATTCCCACTTCCAGAACCTTCTCTCTCCTAGGATATATAAAGCAGGAGTGTGAATTACAGTTACATTATCAACTGGACACAACTCAGAGGAGAAAATCTGCAAATCTGTGCCAGGTAAGGATTAACTGGCTTTGATTTCAGGAAGGAATGCACAGTGTGAATGGGCTGCTTTGTTTGGTGGTTTAAAGTTACAGTGCACCATTTCACCATTTAGTTTAAAATCTCTGCTAACTTTCTGGCTGTTTGGTCTGTATACTCACCAGAGGAACTGATTTTCTCTGTGTCCAGGAATCTGCTATGACTTGTTGCAGAGTTTAACATTTCCACAGAACTTACTTCAGCATAAGACAGTTTTTGGCCCTTGCATTTCACTCAAGTGCAAATCATTTAAAAGCGATGGTGAAAAAGGAAAATATTCCACTTCAAATCAAACTGGGGCTTTTGACTGAACTTTAATCCACTAACTTTGGAGAGCTGACTGATTCAGATCTCTCCTCTTGAAGAACTGTATGGTGGCACTGCTGATTGGCCAAGGGATTTTTCTAGGTCACACAAAACCAACTGAGTGATTGAGAATGAGTTATGAGAAACTGAAATTCTAACAAAATATTGAATGTATAAAATATGTTTAAAAAGCTTGAATAGACTGATAGACTGGGGAATTTAGAGAACGTTGACTTTGTAGAGAGTTATGTCTCCATCAGAGCTTTAATGTTTCACTGCCTACTCTGTGGAGATTACTACATACACCTCTTGTCTTTCAGAATGAAAATCGCAGACATCAAAACATCTCAAGGTATTCAGACATGATGTAAAACCATTCTTCATATCACAAATATACAGGATGGAAACAGAGATGCTGACATCGTATCTTGGGTCACATTCAGAATGGAAAAGAGTGCATTAACATCTTTAGAGATGCCAGTGCAGCCATTTAATTGCAGCCTGAAGTGTTGGATTTGGTCCTTTGTTTGAACAAGTGATGAGATGAGTTAAATAAAGGCTGCAGGCACACACCCTTCTTTTTGAAAAAAAAAAAACCAAACAAAAAAAAACCGCAAAGGAGCAGCTCAGACCTGCCACAAAGGCAAAAAATGTAAATGGATAAAGCTCAACAGACTTTCTCTTTTTATATTTATTGCTTTGCTTTTCATTAAAGTGCAGACATGCAACAGTTTGCATTCATTACAGTAACTGTGGAGAATAAAGAGGTGTCCTATTACAGTTTCGAGTCAGCACATAGCTGCTTTCTGTGTGGACAGAAGCTCCAGCTGTGGAGTTACTATAGGCCTTAGCTGCTGCTGACGTGGCAAGGAACATGTCTGCATGAAATGGGAGGCATTCTCAAAGCTTCTGCGTGGCCTGAACCAACCCCCTCCCCTGCCACTTAACGGCTTCTCATCCCAATCAGAAAGGTTCCCCCCGGCATTTTCTTTTTCCTAGGCATCAAATCAGTTCAACAAATGAATACAATTCTGAATAAGTTTTGACAAGATACTCTGACAATCTCAACCAATACACATACATGTCGTATCAGATTATAATAAACCACCCAGTGTTAAGAAATGTAACCATCTATTTCTAATATTCCTTATTTACTTATAGGCTGCTGTAGCTGCTTTTGGAGACAGACAGGATGTGGATGACTAACATTGTAGCTCTCTGTCTGCTGGCCATCATGGCCTCTGGAGAAGACAAGAAACTGAGCAGCCATGCCACCACACTGGCTGATAACAGTGCCAACCTGGCACTCAGGTCTGACATCCACATTTTTCTTTGATTATACTATGTTAAAGTTGTTCATTTTTTCCCCTGTTGGAACAAAAGAGAACAACTCTTATTGCATTTTTAATACAGCCTGTACCATAACATGGCAAAGGAGAAAGACGTTGAGAACATCCTCATCTCTCCTGTGGTTGTGGCCTCTTCTCTGGGGATGGTGGCGCTTGGTGGTAAAGCCTCCACTGCTTCTCAGGTCAAAACAGTCCTGAGTGCTGACACGCTGAAGGACGAGCATCTGCATGCAGGTCTATCAGAGCTGCTCTCAGAGGTAAGTATATTAAATATATTAACCTTAACTATAACATTAATCTTTTATGGTATTAAAGACTAATCTTATCTGCTACCAATTATTATTCCATTAAAGCCTCCAAAACGACTCAACCTTCAATTAATCCTCCAGTTCTGCCAAGCATTGCATGTTTATCACTATTTTTCCATTCTTTCCACAAGGTGAGTGACGCTAAGACACGCAACACCACCTGGAAGATCAACAACCGTCTGTATGGCCCCAGCTCTGTCTCCTTCGTTGATGAGTTTGTGAAGAAGAGCAAGAAACATTACAACTACGACCATTCAAAAATTAACTTCAGAGACAAGAGGAGTGCAGTGAACTCCATCAATGAGTGGGCAGCCAAGTCCACAGACGGAAAGTTGCCTGAGGTGACCAAGGATGTGCAGAACACCGATGGAGCCATGATTGTCAATGCTATGTTCTTCAAACGTAAGTGAAGACGTGGCTGTATTTCTTTATCCTTTTATTCACTAAACATAGTGCACATAAAAACAATGCATTTTAGAAATGCATACCTGTATATCTGACTTTTTTACTTCATCGTGCAGCCCACTGGGATGAGAAGTTCCATGAACAAATGGTTGACAACCGCGGTTTCCTGGTTTCTCGCTCCTTCACAGTCGGAGTTCCCATGATGCATCGCACAGGTCAGTTTCTTCATCATCTGTACCGTTACATTTAATTGTTGTCTTAACATAATCTTTTTGTGAATTTGGTCACTAACTACTTTACTGCTTTTTACAGGTCTGTATGACTTTTATGAGGACACAGAAAACCGTATCTTTGTGCTGAACATGCCTCTGGGCCAGAAACAGGCCTCTATGATCCTCATCATGCCCTACCACCTGGAGCCCCTCAGTCGCCTGGAGAAACTGATGACCAGGAAACAGGTGGACACCTGGCTCAGCAAGATGAAGAACATGGCTGTGGCCATCTCCCTCCCTAAAATCTCATTGGAAGTCAGTCACAACCTGCAGGTAAATTAAGTCAAACTGATAATCTATATGTGAAGACGTAGTATTATTTATTTTTTCCAAGCAATTTCATGTAATCCAAAATTTTCATTCTGCTGCAGAAACATCTTGCTGAGCTTGGGCTCACTGAAGCTGTGGACAAAGCAAAGGCTGATCTGTCCAACATCTCTGGAAAGAAGGACCTGTACCTCTCCAACATGTTTCATGCTTCTGCCTTGGAATTGGATGTTGCAGGAAACCCATTTGACACCTCCATCTTTGGTTCCGAAAAGCTGAGGAACCCCAAACTTTTTTACGTAGATCACCCCTTCATTTTTCTTGTGAAGGACAACAAAACCAACTCCATCCTGTACATCGGTAGAGTCGTTAGACCTAAGGGAGATAAGATGCGTGATGAGCTATAATGTTAATGTGCTGAATCATTGTGGTAGGAAAAAATTATGGCAGGAAACTATGTGTCTGTCTGTATTTTATGGTTTTCGTTTGGTATGACTGTTACCTCTAGAGCACATTCCAATAGGCAATCTGTGGACCTTTAGACACTAAAAACCTTCACAGGGACCAGTTTTACATAAATGTTAGGTCTCAGTTTTATTCCCCCTTAGAATGAATCCCACTGCAACAATAAGGCAGTTGACACAGCAGACAACATGCTTATATTAAGTATGATCTCTTCTTTCTATGTCATACTTTGCCGGTATTGGTCAGGTGCGTTTTCTTCTAATATCTTTAATGTTTAAAGAAATAAGTTCTTTGTACAAGCTTGTTGCCAGTTTTGTCCCACATGTCTACACGCACTCAGTTTTTATTTTCCTTTGCCTCTAGTCTGCACTGAATTGTTCCTCTGCTTGCAGTGGAAAGGTGGTAAATATCTGGGGCCTAATTTATGTTCACTTGCCAACCATACAGTGTCTTTTTTGTCTCCATAGATATTTTCCAAAAATAAGCTGTTGGAATTGTTTACTTGCATTCGAAAAAAAAAAAAAATTGTAAATTTTTCAATAAAATCAAAAAAGATGATCTTTCTTTACTCTGTTTCTATAGAACAAGTCTGAACACCATCCAGACACAATCCATCTAGACCTGTATGTCCTCTGGAATGTGATCTCAAATGAAAAGGATAACAATCTTTCCAGTTCGCTGGAGGTCAAACTGTCCTCTCAGGTCTGGAATGCAGGGATTTGACAATGACAGCCCTTTCCTCATGTCACTAATCTGATAAATAACCATACAGAGAATTTTGTGCTTCACTTCTCAGACAAGTACCAGCCTAAATAAAACCACCAATGCAATGTTTGACGGAAAAAGACTGACATGGCAGCACTAAAACTGGAGGTCAGGGCTCTCATGGTGATAGGGAATTTTTTCAACTCGATTATAACCTTAAAAAAAAAAACCTCAACTCAAACATAACTCAAGTTAAGCAATGCATCATCTCTAAAAACATTGAAAACTTTGAATACAAGGTGACATAACCAGTCTGTGAATATTCAAAGGTTTGGTTCCTCTCCATGTGAGACCCACAGTGCCACCCACTGGTTAAAACTGTACAATTTACTAACAAAAAAAGAGACGAGTTTTAGAAATCAAAGGTTAAATTTATTTTTTCTTATATTTACATAAATGCAGTTGTTTGCATTTTAATGATAATATATTGTACAAGACATACAACAACAAACAGTATAAATTACATGATGTACAAGTGCACATAACTGATTTTATTTTACATGGATGAATGAAACTATTCTCATAGCCAGCCTTAATATTTTGAGATAAAAGGGAATATTCCAAACATTATAATTAAAATAAATATATGGCTAAATATCGTGGTTCATCAGGTTCTTACATGTTAATAAATAAATAATTAGGTTGGAAAATATACTTTTACAAATATGCCCCTAAAAAATAACAGTTTAAATATTTGTTGATTTTTTTTTTTTCTATTATTCATAGTTTGTAATTTGTGCTCACAGGAATTCCTTTTACATACACCTACATGGCTTTATAAAATACAGTGCAGCAAGCATCTACATACTGTAGCCTGCTTTTTTTCCCCACACAAAAGCAGATCCATTCAGCACTTAATTGCAGTGTCTTAGTTTGAACACTAGATGTTACTGTTCAGCAGTTACTTGGCCACAGCTCTAATAAACTGCAACTGTGGTGGAAACTGACTCTGAAATGCACTGACATGGATCTAGTCTGTGCAAAAACAATTTGTTTGTTTTTTTTTAAACAAAAATTAAAGCAATATTTTAAAGGGTTAATGTTTTAAAATGACATTAAAAATGAATAGCCAAATAAGCCTGCCTAACACATGAAATATGTGGAATTTTATGAGACACTGAACTGCTTTTTACTAATTGGAACAGAATGTAGCAGGAGTATATTATGTGATCCTAAAACGTAGGTAAAACAACACTGATCTATGCTGAAACCCAGTGACACACTTTTCACATAGTGATTTGTTTTGCTAAAGTGCCTTAGTTAGTCAGTGTACTTTTATTTCGAGTACATAGAATCATCCGATAACAAAGACCGAAATAACACGGTCAAACAAAATTTTTCTGTGCTCGAAAAGGAGTGGGAAGAAGTATAAATTCTAGACTCCCACCCCTTTTTACAAAATAATTAAATTAATTCTGCTTCCTTTGGTTTGTTAACACACGTTTTTCCCACTTCAAATAAATTCAGATATATTCAGTTTTTGGAAAAAGAAGAAAATATTAGAAAGCATTGCAGTCTTTTTCATTTCTTTGTTTTATATTTTTTCTCAAGCACTGTCATCCTTTTATTAGGGTTGTTATTAGATGATTAATTACTTAAGGGTTCAGGGAAATCAACATTGATAGTAATTTGCAGGACTGGACTCCTGGACAGTTCTGACAGTTTCCTTGGATCTGTGCATGAAGTACATGTCATCAGTTATTCACTTATTCACAAAATAAGAAATACCAGTGTAAGGGGTCTTGCTGCATGCAGACGTGTAAGATTGTGCTTCAGTAGCTAAAGCTGTGTGATCTATTCAGTACACTGGCATTTTTCAACATACAATGTGAACAACAGCAGATAAATGATACTGTACTTAATGACTGGGCCCTGCTATCATTCTGCTTTAACCCTCTGTTCTCCTTGAACAGTAGAAATTAAAGTGTCAAGTGTTAACATTCTATCCTTGATAATTATATACATTAGCAGCCATTGCCTTCAACTTTGAAGGACTAATAATATGTAACATTCAGCCATAGCTAAGAAACATCCTCAGCCCCGCATCTGTATTCTGTCTGAGCAGAACCTTATGAGCTTTCAAACTGAACTAAAACAAAAAAACAAAACAGGCAAGATATTGTTGCCAGGAACAAAAAAACTGAAATAGGCGTTTGGGGTGTTCAATCTTGTGATGGGTGAACCTCTGGTTTCCCTGCAATAGATGACCACTCAGTGGTCAGTGAGGGCAGAGAGGAGTGAATGAGTGCATCCTTCATTTAGGACAGTTGTACCTTCCCCGTGTTACCTTCGGTAGGTGCATAGGCAGGTAATGCAACAGTTCTCATTACATTAGCACCGTCATGTTCTGCTGTGCTGGCTGCAGGCAGATTAGCCAGTCCATGGACAATCCTCTTAAAAAAGTCTGCATTAAGCCACAGTGAGAGGCTGGGAGGTGTTCTCTGTCCTCTGCCTGCTCCTCCCAGCCCGTCTTTGTGTTTGTAAGTCCCTCTCATATTCTCCTCTGAATTGTTTCTTTACGTCATTTCTTCCATTCCCCTCATTCAGATCTTTTGTTTGTCCACCAGCCGATTGGCTTTGCGAAAAAGTGTCTTGATCTCCTCTGTCACCATCTCCTGCCAGTTGTCCCTGATAAAGACATGTTTGTTTTAAAGAAAAGCTCAAGTAAACAAAATAACACAAAGATGCACAAAGACAGTATAGACAGATACCACAAAGCTCTAAAAAAAAAAAAAAAACCCAACCAAACAAAAAACACCCAGACAACGTGACCACAAATGCAATAAATCACAAAAGCGTAGCAGCAATGTAACTGTGAATGAAATAAACAGAGGGCTTTCCCCAATCTGCTTAAGAAGATGTGAAAGGTGATAAGATCAAGAGATTAACAAGGCAAGTTGATCACAAAACAGTCAATAAGATTTAGAAATCAGTGAGAGGAAATTGTAAGTACAGGCTCAGGGGCTGCGTATGAACTGCAGGCGCTAAAATCACTGCTCGTATCAAAGTGACAGCCACAGTAACACAACACAACACCAGCTGGTATGCAGGTTTCTACCTCCTGCGTTTCAAGCCTTTTTCTCAGCTTTCTTTTTCCTGTAAGCAGCTATATCCTCAGGATTCAGTCCGTGATTGTCTTCTCTGCAGTCATGTGGATAGTTACAGTTTGTAGTCAAAAGTATATCATTGGCAAGTAATTAAAAGTCATGAAAAATGTCTTAAAAATATATTTGACTTATGAATGAGGTTACATGATATTTACAGTTTTATCTCAGAGTACAATGAAATTTTAAATCAGACTGGGAATATATCCCATTCTTTTCACTATTATTAAATCATGGATACATACAGTATTATTCCATTTTATAATTCAGTTTGAGAATACGAAGAGAATCATTATCCTCTTACCCTGGTTTAATTTCAGGCGGTTTTGGCAAAGGCTTTGCAAAGTCTGTTTTTCCCACCAGCCAATATGTTTCTTCAATCCCTTTACCCTAAAGAAAAACACACAGCATCAAATATAGCACAGAAATATGTAACACATCTTACTGTGGACACGTGAAAGGGATATAAAGCCTTACCTTTAGTTCTGTCTTGCCTCTGACTTCTATTTTATAACCCTCATTAAGTGAACGAAGGATTTTCACAGTAGTCATATTTACATGGATTCTATAAGCTGAAAAAAGAAAGAAGCACTTTACTAAAAAAATAAGGTAAAAAAAAAAGATTAAAAAATAAAAACAAACAAGTAAACAGTAAAATATGGTATGGGTCTATACAGAATACTCACGCAGCCCAGTGGATTCCATTCGAGAGGCAGTATTGACGGTGTCACCAAAAAGGCAGTACCGAGGCATAGTCAGACCTACCACTCCAGCAACACAGGGCCCTGTGCAGAGACAAATACAACTCCAATACAACACATTCTATATTTAATGTAAGTATTTAAGAGTAGGCAGGAATCAATGCTGTAAAAAAAAAAAAGTCAGATAATAAAAATGCACACCAGGTATGACCTAGAATACTTATCTACGTATTGTATGTTTTCCCATCACTCGTTTTACAAAAGCATCAAAACTACATTTAATTTGTTAAAAATGTATAATGAATATTCACCCCCTGAGAATTACCGACCTAATTCAACAGAAGTCCAGCCAATCGGTGCTAATAGTCTCAGAACTAATAAGACAGAGATCACCTGAATGTGAAGAAAGTGCCTCAAATGACTGTACTCTGAAGACCCCTGTGTTTGATAGATAGATATACTTTATTAATCCCAACCAGGGAAATTCTGATGTTCCTGCAGCAACATTAGACACATATAATAAAGTTAAAATAAAATTGACTAAATAATAAATATATACAATAAAGACTATAAAAACTAAAAATGTACAATAAGGGCTAACCAAGAAAATGAGATTTAAGATGTGAAATATACAGATGGAATTGAAGTATATACATGCTTGTATAGCATGAACTAAAATACAGTGTGAATATGTATTAACCTAGGATGGAATATATAGATAATAAATAATAAAAATATAGATTTGATTAGATTTGGTTCAGTAACTGGTTAATTCCTTGCGACAGTTACATTACACTGCAAATTATTTGGCTCTTACCAAGATATAAAAACTTAGATTTAGAAGTGTTAGATAATTTATCGTGTTTCAAGAGTTAATTTCTTATATTAAGTGTTCATCCATCTGTAGACATGCTTATTTCTAGATTTAACAATCTTAATTCAAGAAATCTTGTTGCATGGACAGATGTTTCACTTGTTTTGAGGACCTTTCCCCTCAGATTTAGTGTTTTTATTTTATTTTTAGACACGCCTTTTTTGCAGTGGATCAAGAAAAAAAGACACTTCAGAGAAAAAGAAAGTATTTGTGAAAACGTTTTCCTCATCTCTGAACATCAGCTTCAGTTCATTAAGTCCATTCAGAAATGGAAAGAATATGGTTCATGAACAAATCTGCAAATGTGTGATGGAGACGAGTGACAGAGGCTCCCAAGACCCCATGAGGGAGTAAAAAGATTCAACAGCTGAGGTAAGAGGAACTGTGGATAGGACAATGACTGGTTCTGCACCAGTCAAAGCTTTATCAGAGAAGAAATGATGAATGTTGAAAAAAATCAAGCTAGATGTACATCACCACAAACACACCTTGTTTGGGTTGTAAATGCCTAGTGGAAGGAAAAAAAAAAAAAAAACAGGCAGCAAAACAAGAAGATCCTGGAGGACAATCTGACTCAGTCTGCAACAGAACTACAACTTTGGACAAGATCTGGCTTCTAGCAACACAACAACCAGAATCCCACAGTGAAAGCTACAAGGACACAGTGGTGTAAAGACAAAGAGGTGGATGTTCTGGTGTGACCATTTGAATTTTTTTTTTTTTTTTTTTTTTTTTTACAGCAAACTACATTGTAATGATTCAGTTTTTACCATACATTTGTTTTTCTAAATTGGTTTATCCTTGAGGGGTGCAGGAGCCTATACCAGCTACCATTGGGCAAAGGCGGGGTTCACTCTGGACATGTTTCCAGTTCATCATGAGGCTATATTTTTACTATTGAATGTGGAAAACAGCCTAGGGGGTGAGTACTTTTTACCCTCTCACCAGACAGCAACAGGCATAAGCATTATAGAAGAGCCAAAAGAAAATACTGGACTCGGCACAAGTCTCCTGTCACAGGTTTGGTTTTCTCAAATAAAGTGGAGTTTTAGAGAGTTGGTTTCCCTTGAACTACAGTATGCTAGAAGGTTACCATCAAATTTTGGCCCAATGGTAAAAAAAAAAAACACCTCTCTTCATACACAACTATAGTATTTCTCATGAGAAGTAAGACTGTAACAGTTGAATTAGTTAAAGCAGGATATTACAGACTTTGACCCACCTGAGTGGATTCCTATGCGTATCCTGACGGGTACATCTGGCATGTGCCGCATATGAAAGGTTCCCACTGAGCTGAGGATGTTCAGAGACATGTTGGCGACTTCAGCTGCATGTTTGTTACCGTTTCTCTTTGGCAAACCCGATGCTACCATGTAAGCATCACCAATGGTTTCCACCTGGATAACATCAACAGATTTATGTCATTCCAGTCATGTATGCATAAACATATGTTGGTAATTGTTCAGTCTTGTCATTGCCATCTCTGACCTTGTAGACATCGTGGTTACTGAGAACAGCATCAAATAGTGAGTAGAGGTCGTTGAGAAGGTCGACCACCTCAATGGGATCACTGAGCGAGGAGATGGTGGTGAAACCCACAATGTCGCTGAAGTAGATTGTTACTTGGTCGAAGTACTCTGGCTCCACTGTCGCACCAGTTTTCAAAGCTTCAGCCACAGAGCTAGAAGTCAGATGACCAGACAAATGCAGAGTTATATAATTAAACTTTTTTTTTTTTTAGGAATATTAACCCAAAAAGGCTCAAATATCCACCATCAACCAAAAGCATCTACTGATCTAAAATGTTTAATACCTGTTGATCCACTAATCCTATCAATCTACGTAAAAAATTGGTGTAAAATACAGTTTGTCATCTTTTCATGGTCATCAGATATGACCCATTTGGACGGTCAGAGGCTAGTGAAAGTATAAACACCGTCATCTTCTACAACATTGATTCACCAGTAAAACCTATGGAGTTGGATCAATGACAATGGATGGAGACACTTGGTTTATTTTTGCTGAAAAAGTCACTTTTTCTTTAGTTTTCTCTGTTTTTAATATAATAACCCTCAACTATACTCTGAGGTTACATTGACATCTATATGAGCAGTAAATTACATATAGGAAAAGAGCTGATTTTCATGCAAAATACAGAGGATAATATTATAATAGATGATGAAAAATCACCTAAGAAAGGTTAAATCTAGAGAAAAATTCCTTTGGGAACTGCCACAAAAGTAGCACTGGGTCTTTAAGGGATAATGTGTACCTGTATGTGTGTGTGTGTGTGTGTGTGTGTGTGTGTGTGTGTGTGTGTGTGTGTGTGTGTGTGTGTTGTAACTCACGGTGGAAGCATTTCAGAGAGGAGCTTCTCTGTTCTCTGCTTTTCCACCTCCAGCTCCTCTGTTCTCTCTCTGATGAGGTCCTCCAGGTTAGAACTGTACTGCTCCAACATCCTCAGCATAGAGTCGATGATGTTGGTCTTCTTACCCTTATTAATTATCTTGAACTAATGCATAAAAAAATATCAATATGGTTACAAAACTCGCTAAAAAGGATAAATGAGATGAATCTTTAAATGCTATGATGTTGTAGACCAGGCAGAGTTGGCTTAGTCTAATTCTGTTGTTTTATTAGATACAGGGCACATGCAAATGCCACCAATTTTGATGAATTTATTATGAATTTATTTAATGTTTAATGCTTAATGTTTTCCTGACTAATTATCTAATTGGTTTACTTTTAACAGACTGTGATCTACAGTACTAGGAAGTTCAAAACAGTTCCTATGAGGCCTCTGAAGACTTACCCTGTCAAAGATCTCATCAAAGTTTGGTCTGCGGTCCGGCTGTTCACTCCAGCACTGTTTCATCAGCTGGATACACTCCAGAGGAGCCTGGTCTGGGGCCACAGTGGGGCGGCACATGGGAGGAGGCTTCTTCACCTTACGGATAATTTCTGGGGAGACAATGAAGTAAATACTGTAGTTCAAACTAGGTTATGTGTCAGAATACTATAACAGTTCTGAAACTGGCTCTCCATCTGTATCTGACCACGTCTCTAAAGTAGATGTCTGCCATGTACACACCCTCAGCAGGAAGACCCAGCATGCAGTACGGTGGCCCTCTGACCACCACCTCTTGAAGGATGATAGAAAAACTATACACATCCCCTTTGTAGGTTCCTTTACGGACACTCAAGGGGTCTCTGAGGAACTCTGGAGCTGTCCAAAATAGCTCTGAGAGGAAAAAACGACAAGAGATTGAAATTAATATCTATCGTACAATAATGTCCTCTGTGATGACACTAAAAACATAGTCTGGGTTTGATAGAGAATAAATCTGATCATCAGTTTTACATTAAAAAAAACAGTTAACACCGGATAACTTTTTGTAATTTTTTTACCTTCAGGTAGGGGTTCCTCAAAAGGGGCTTTCTGAGTCTCTAGCAGCTCATTGAAGCCATAGTCTGTAATTTTGAGGACAAAGCGTCCATCTACCACACAGTTACGCGATTTTAGTCTTCCATGAGGGAAATCCCTGTGATGGAGGTATTTCATGCCCTAGAAGCACAAACATGTTTCTGTCATTCAAAAATTGCTCAAAACATACCTGCTAAAGTGCAAGCTGAGTGAACTATGGGTAAACTAGGTAGTAAAACCTTATCTTTACCTTGATAAGGTCGAGCACAAGTGAGGACTTGAACATCCAGTCTAATTTAACATCCTCATTCCTCAGCAGGTCTTGAAGACTGCCTCGAGAGCAGTGTTCCGTCACAACTGCAAACATGGATGAATCCGAAAAGAAGCCCAGGAATGGGTTGACGTTTTCATTTCTTAGATCCTTCATCTGAGAAAATAGATCATTGGAAATACAGAAAAAAATGATGCTGCAGTAGGCTAATTATTAGTATTATAGGAGGAAAAAGGCAAAGTAATGTGTTGTTTATTAATAGTATATATGTAGTCAATAATATGTAGAATCAAGTTTTTGTATTATTTAAATCATTAGTTTAAATAATTTGTGAAAAACTACCTTTGTGAATATCTTGGTGGTGCTTTGTTTCACTTCCTTGAAATGTCCCTCCTCAAATTTCTTCAGCCACACCCAGTCACCCTGGAACAGAGGTCATAAGATTTTATCCTATTGTTTTTCTAAAAGACGACAAAACTGAGCATCTGTATGAAAGGAATACAGCAGTTCATTAAAATGATTAACTAAGCTACCACTTCAACATGTGGTTCATAAGCTGAGCCAACATGAAATTACATATTAAATCAACTATTTTAAAAGAAATGGTTATGGAGCATATACATGACCAACATCGATTGCCTCGTCTTCCTACAGACATGGTACAGAAAGGTTTTTATTTTTTCTATTTTTTATTATTATTGATGATGATCCTACCTCATAAACAGCAACATTAGTGGTCTCATGAGTTGCTGTCTGCATGCTGTTCACAGAGTGTGAGGGGTCTCCAGACTTCTCATCCAGTGCACTTTTAGACTCACTCAAATCTTCCAGAGTGATTTTCTGTGGGACATCAAACACCAGAAAAAGACTTAAAACTTAAAGATGCAAAGGGAATGTAGAATTAAGTTACATAAGACAACACAACATTTTCTGTTTAGTGCTTTTTGACATTGTTTCTGCATTTTACCTTAAAAGTTACTTACCTTTTTGCTAAGCTGAGGATTAATAAAAGTGAGATCCTCTAAGGTCAGGATGATCCGATTGGGACCCTTGACCAACTGGATTTGTTGAAGTCTCCTCCTGCCAATGAGATTCAGATATGTTAAGGAAATCAGTTCAACTAGTGGTGGTGGATTCAACTAGAATATCTCAGAGAGCATCTTGTAATCATCATTCTTAGCACAGCAAAGCTTTAGTTTATTATTTTCGTGTAGCAGTAGGAGGGTGGGATCAGCAATTCAGCCTGTACGTCAGAGGGGACCATGCTGTTTGTTTAATCCTAATGTATTTAGAAAGGACATTTAATGATAAACCTATCTACTTATTAAAAGGCAGAAGAAGTGACTAAAAGAAAAAAATAGGGTATTGGAGCAGTACCTTATATAAAAACTTATACCGATCCCTGCCAGAGCTAGAGAGAGGGTCACAACGAACACCACAATGATGTAGACAATCTCCACACCTGAGGACAAAAGCAGGAAACATGGCAGGAAATGAAGTGGATAGTAAAATGAGTATGTCTTAAGGCTTTGAGTATCCAGATGCCATAACAAAACCCCTTTACCTCCTGTGCATACGGCTGTTGGATCAAACCAGCAGGCCGAATCAGACGGCGGAGGTGATCCCCCTGGAAAATTAATTGACCTTCCTCCAAAGCGAAGCTCTTCAGACATTAAATCCACTATATAGGTCTGGTAGAGTCGACTTCCCCTGCTGTCAGAGTCCAAGATGACATAGTTGGTTTTGATGTCCCCGCTCTTATCCACCTTAACCACCTGGTTAAAGCCACTGAAAGTTGTATTCCTAGTGAAGTACGCCAGGTTTGACGCTGACAGCTGTACTCCAGATTTCCTGGCATTGTGGATTGACTGGGCTATCAGGTAGATGCTGTTATAGATGGTCCCAAAAAGTGGGTTTACCTACAAGACACCAGTAATGATACATTAATGCATTCATTTAATTGTTTTAAATGCAAAATATCAGTGGTTTGATTAACAAATAAAATAATTTGAATGGAAACTGACAAAAAAATTGCTAACAGAGAAAAAAAAAAGCAGTAAGAACAGTATATTTTTGATATAAGAAGTGAAATAGTGATATATACCATTGGCCAAATGAGGTTAAGGGAAAGATATAAATATAAATACATGTCTAGATAAGATATATATCTATAAAGAGATAAATATTTACTGATTTT
Source organism: Ostorhinchus rueppellii (assembly GCA_030068375.1). Taxonomy (NCBI): domain Eukaryota; kingdom Metazoa; phylum Chordata; class Actinopteri; order Kurtiformes; family Apogonidae; genus Ostorhinchus; species Ostorhinchus rueppellii. The sequence continues at coordinate 14,860,386 of JAQQZY010000006.1, read as the reverse complement.
CTTTAAAAATCTTAATAATAACCACATTCTGAGCAGTCAGGATATTGGGGATTCCCAGGATGTGTTCACCTGGGCTAAGATGTGATGGAATGATATTAACTATAAAAGACAATTACACTAACTTTTATCAGAATTGAGAATACACTTTGGTTCAATACCAACAGAACCTGAACTTTCAGTTTTTAATCCGAGTCTTACATAAGATACAGTGGTGGTTCAATCCCATTCATGCTTACATCAGTGACTACTTTTTGCCATTTTTTTCTTGGAGGTTTAATATTTGGGAAATAAAAGGAAAATGATATAATAAATTATGTCATTCCTTGACCGTGGGTTTAATAATTGTCATTTAAGTAGATTAACTACTTTTTTTTTTGTAGTTTTGGATAAAATACTACATTTTCCCTGTGAAAGTTTAACTGTGCTTTAGCTGCTTCCTGGTGAGGTAGTTGATTTCTCCAATATACGTTAGCGTTGCTTTAAGACAAACTGACCACAGTAAAATCATTGTTTAATTCACTGGATTACCAAATAACCCTTACCTGCTCAGGCTGCACAGCCAGGGTCACTTCCTCAGATGTTTTTGCAGCGTTGAACGCCTCATTAAAGGACAAAGGCTCAGATGCCACAGTGATAGTAAGCACAGCATCATAAGCTTCCCTCAGCTTGCTGTTGTTTTGCAGGGGTGTGTAGGAGACGCTGGTGTAGGGTATACTGTAGTGGAGAGTGTCGTAGGGCACATACACATACTTTCCTGATGTTAGCCCCTTTTCTTGTGCCTTGAGAAGGAACAGAGCCTGTTGCTCTCCTCCGAGCAGGACGGAGTGCATGCACATGATGATGACTGAAACAAACACAAATACAGGGTTGGAATGCACCAAATTAAATATGTTTTGAAGAAACTCAGTGCAATGGAAATGCTGAGGGTAGTATTAGGTGACTTTTGGACAAATGTATTGCTAGAAAGAGTATTTATGTCCTCAATGTTAATAATAAATCAAAAAGAGTCACATGAGTGAGAATGAATGCAGTAACTCCCAGCACTTCCTGTGGGCTAATGACATATTTCTTTAATAATCAGGATTATTTTTCTGGTAGGAATCACACACACATTAACAGTCTTGCTCATTTCATCATCTTCACTTCAGACTCACCTCTGATCTCTCCTGCAGCCTGGATCCTCCTGAATGTGCGGTCCACCTCTGTGTCATTAATACCCATAGATGTAACCAGACCCACTGGAAGCCCCCTGTTCCTCAGAGCAGTAGCCACCCTCCCAGCGGCATCCATCCAGATATCCTCATTGGACGAAATCACTGCGATATTAGCCCACCTGAAGTGCTTGAACACGGTGAACAGCACATCAGTGGGAATCGGCACCGTCCTGGAGAAAGTCGGGTATCCAGTTACGCGGTCCAGTTCATAGTTGACACAGCCGTAGGAGAAAATGGCTTTATCCCAGTTCTGGGCCAGCAGTGAAGCTGCAGCACAGTATCCAGGGCTTGTGGGGCCCACAAACGCGTCCGCCATTTTCTCATAGTAGATAAACGCAGTGAGAGCTTTTGAGGTCTCACAAGGCTCCTGAAGGATGATGAAGTCCATTTTCAGGCCCAGATCCAGATTTAGATCCCCGTTTATTCTGCTTACAGCGAGTCTGGCAGCGGCAGCCGGCAGCGCCCTGTAGTAGATGGGGTCGCAGTTCCAAGGCCCCAGGACCCCCACTTTGAAAATTAAGGCTCGAACACAACAAGGGAACGTCAAAACCCCAAGGAGGATCCATAACAAGAAGTTATAAAAGGGCAGTGTCGTTAAAGTTGGTCTGCTTTTAATTATGGGCATACATGGATGGTTGGACTCCCATAGTGCCCCTCTAAAATTAGGAGGAATATGTTGCATTGTCCTTCCAGTGTTTCCGAGGCAGTGAAACTTTGTGTTCACTGGTGAATTGTGTTCACTTCAGACACCTGCGAAAGAAATATACAAACCCTAAACGTTCTCCTTATTTATGACTCCATTATGTATGACTTGCATTTGAAACGCTGCACTTACCATTTGTAATGTCATTTCAGGACAACTTTAAAGTCCGATGAGACAATCTTGCAGGTGTCCTCCAGGGTCTTTCTGTCCTCATGGAAATAGTCACCTAACCATGCTACAGAGTTCACCCCGAGGATCCCGGCGCCGCATCCAAGTCATTGTGTTTGGACCAAGGACTGGAAAGTGACAGGCAACGCTCGGCAGCTGCGTCTGTCGCGTTTGGAGACGACTTCAGCACCCTGGAGAGCTACTTACGTCCCGCAGTCAGCGCCTCTGAAGGCTCCAGTGGGTTTCCACGCACAGCCCTGTTCACCGGCAGCATATCTGCTCCTGAGGCTGCTGTCACTCCAGTAGTAAAGACAAAAAGTCACATATTCCAAATGGCTGAAGCAGTATCCGAGGAAAATGCTGTATTTGGCCTCAATGTTAAAAATAGGATAGCATTTAATTCATTATCAATAAAGGAGCCCAGTGTCAGCAACAGGCCCATTCAGTTAAATCCCTCCAAAGTGACCCGGGGCCAAAACGTAGGTGATACTCGCTAATCCATTTTCAGTGAGGCACACAATAAGAGGATTGACCACAGGCCTTAGTCCACTCTGAAAGCCTTGTTATCATGCAGACTGGTGAGGCCACAGAGCCATATCCCGTCATTCAACACGGGCCTGTATCATGTAGAAGAACTAGCCTGAAGAGATCAAATAAAATACATAATTTAGAGTAATTAAGCATAATTCATTGTCTCAATTTTCACTGATCTGAGTTGCTTGCATAAGGTTCAAATACACTGAACAACACAGGCTGTGGGCAGATGAGTATATTTATTTCATTAGTCATGATAACAAATGACAAAATTCAGCTACATATCAACATGAACATTAATGTGCTATAAGTCTGTGTTTGTGGACACAGTGTCCCAAAAAAGACTTTTGTATTACAGCTAATAAAACCTGCCCTCAGTAACATGTCCTGTTGAAATGGGAAAAAATTTAACTTTTTATTTATTTTAGCAAAGCATTCCTTATTCATATTCATATTCATATTATTATTATTATTTGCATTTCTTCCATTATCCCTGAACTATCCTTGACATATAAGTGAGAAAGAACCAAGATTAGATCACCTCAGACATTTATGGTATAGCTTTTGTACTATATTCTTTCCCCATTACATCATTAATAAAGAATTTCCTTTTTCTTTCTTTCTTTCTTTCTTTCTTTCTTTCTTTCTTTCTTTCTTTCTTTCTTTCTTTCTTTCTTTCTTTC
>JAQQZY010000006.1:14837089-14851851 GCA_030068375.1 Ostorhinchus rueppellii | reverse complement strand
TATATATATATATATATATATATATATATATGACTTCTTCTTCTTCTTCTTCTTCTTCTTCTTCTTATTATTATTATTATTATTATTATTATTATTATTATTATTAATTGTAATACTGCTACTTAGACAATAGGTGTCTCTGAATTGAGTCTTCATAGAGGATTTTTGAGGAACTCTGCAGCACTGGTGCCATCTAGTGGACAAACGTGCCAGCAGCTAAATATTAGCATATTTAATCCTCCCATCTGTGATGTAACAAGTAATCTTGATTTCTTTCGCTACTAAAACCAGGGTATTTTCCTTAATAGTTGTTAGTTTCATTCACAAAATTTTCCATTCATTTACTAATCAAAGGTGTGGATCTGTGAGCTCTGATGTGGCTACAGAAATATGTACTCAATGCACAAAATAATACAAAAAAATGCAAGTGTTAAAGCTCTATTCAGGAGGATGCGTATGCATGGATGTAGTGATATGTGATTTCCTTCATTGTTTTTGGCCATTATATTTTCTTTTACAGATATGACTGTTTTCATTTCACAAAATGGCATCAGGGCTTTATCTATACAACCTTGAAAATTCCCAGGCAATGCAACAATGAGGCCTACGTGAGTGTAGACATGAACAAGCAGCTACATGTAAATGGTAACAGTAAGTGAGATTTCAAAATAAGTTGTCCTTTTCATGAAAATTAGTTTGTGACTCTTTCAATGAGACAAAGAGCAGTCAGTAACTGCATGAGAGTATGCGTTTTTAGGTAGAGCCTACATTTAGCCAGGTGAAATCTTTACTCAGATAAACTATTTCTTCTAGGAATGATCTGGCCAAGAGAGTAGTCAAATAGGAAAATGAAGTACAAGGGCAAGAATGATTTGGGTTGAGATTTAGAGGCAATCACACTGAGCAGGAGAATCTTTTTTTTATCCTTTAAAATAGATTCAAGTCCCCCCAAAGAAACAAGTTCTCATTGCCTTCTCAGTCCTTCTGGTAGTATAAATTTGTTTTACCAAACTCTGTTCTGACTCTGAACCACCAGGACGTTCTCAGAGCACGGCCCATATTGCTTTTGGTTTATAGACATGTATGCACAGAGAAGATGGAAGCAGTCCAAGGAGTTATTTATAAATAAATACCCAGCATTGTGTGAGTCTGCAGATATGCAGAGATGGAGCCTTAGCAACAGCAGACAGAGTACAATAGTGAACATGATTTCCACAGTCGGTAATATAATTTAAATGTGTATCCAACTTGTTTAGATGTGTTCAGGTATATCCATAAAGAGCAGATCACAGTCATGCAACAAAGGTAAGAACATTACAGAAATGGATTCCTTTCCAGGTTTGCTCCAGATGAAAAAACCCTGAATCTACATATGACTTAAGAGAACTCTGATCAGTAATAAACCCTTCATACACTCGTATCTATGAGCATGGGTGTGTGATGGTGTCATGTTCCCATGAGGAAAATAATGGCCGAGGTGCAGATGTGAAGCTGAGGCCTTCCAGGATTGTGCAACAGACATTAACCATAATACATCACTTTTTTTTTTTAATCAGTCACTGTTATAATATCTGAGGATACCTGCTAAATCTCTATGGATATGATATATGATAAGAATGGGATTTTATGTGAAGTTGGGTTTGAGATTGTCCCTTCACTGCCACTGATAGCCATTACTGTTACCTCACTGTTGCAAATGGCTTCTTATAAAATAAAACAAAACAAAGACATTTTGATTAGGCTTCTTTCTATGTAACAGCAGGCAAACAGAGTTGTAAGATAACATGAATTTGGCTGTTTATTTTGTCAAGTATCTGATAGACACAGATATCAACAGGAAAGGTCTGCCTTTCCGTTCACATTACGTTTTATCAGATTCATCAAAATGTAAATTTCAGGCCAAATGAAACAAACCATCGCCTTCTTGCGCAACACTAAATTTCAGCTTCCCCTTTAATGTGGGCTGTTATGTGATTTGAGACGCCACCACTAGAGGACGCACAAACGACGGCGCGACAGAGCCGGAAGTAACACGTCTGTGCTTTCAACAATAAAATTACAAAGTTGGCGAGGGTAGTATAGCGTGACATTGTAGCTAGAAATTGCTTTTATTTTTCATAATAATACACTTTAAGTGCTAAAATTAAAGGCAATGCAATCAGGTGGTATATTTTGGGTATACATTGCCCGTTTTGCGAAAAGTGCTGTGGGAAAGGTTGCTTGACTAAGCTAGCGAGCATAGCAAAAAGCACCAAGCTAAGATGGAAAATATGTAACATGAAAAACGAAACACATGTATAATAGACTAGTCTAGTATATGTTAAGACAATTGCCCGCACAGGTTCAAACGGTTAGTAAGTACTTTATTTTGTAAAGTATTGACAGGAAGTGCTTTTATATTGTGCATCGACCGCCTTGACTGTAGTAAAACGAGCCGAAGCCAGACAGGACTTTATGGGATGGGAAACAGACGAGGGTGTCCCAGTCTTTCCAGCTTCTGACAGTTTATTGCGGTGGATCAGACACTCAGAGGGCTCTGGAGCTCATGTGGACCAGCAGACACCCTCACACACCGGGACACGGGAACGCCACGGGCTCTGGAAAATGGGAGCGGTGAAGTGAAAATCTGCCGAAATGTGGACTGTTAGGATGAAAGGCACCAAAGTAAGTTGAAACACACTGTGCGAAGTTAATCAACTCGAGTATGGGGGTGTTTTGTTATTTTATTACTTTTCCGTACTGCATAAACTTCGAAATCTTTGGCATTGTAGTTTGGGACAGAGGCAGACCAGCGGACCTCTGTGGTCAGATCAGATTTCACATTTGCCTGTGTTTAAGAAACCGCCCCTGGTGTCCCGACTGAACTGACCAGCCTCTAGTGTGTCTTCACCACAAATGATTAGTGGGAAGAGGAAAAAACATTACTGAGAGTGTAAACTCCTCAGCGAGATGCGCTCAGAGGTGGCATGTGGAGTTGTGATTGACAGCTGAAAGGGGCGGGGTTGACGGTGAAAGCAGTAATACTAGTACTAAGAAAACCCTGTGGTGATTATTTTGGTATTTTATCTGCAGAAGAGGACAGAAGGTTCGTCTGCGTACCGGTTTGCCACGTACATTTAATGTGCAGAGGTGAGTGCATTGTAGGCAACTCTTCTGTTGAGTTCCCACAGCAGCAGGGTTCTTGTGGTTTGCTTTGTGGTTATGCTGAGCAAGCATTGACAAATTTCTCACAGTTGGTCATACTTGGACGATACTGATGGAGAAATATTGCAAACCTGGCACACAGGAAAAGTGGAAAAATCACAGAGGAGCTCAAAGAAACTGGCTTATGGGGCAGAACACAGCAGTGATTATTTTCATGCACACTGTCATGAAAAAAATGTCTTCGGCTTAATCTATTCCAGCCCTATTAAAATAAGATAATAACAGAAAAATGTTAATCACAGCCCATCTTTTATCACTCTCACTGAAATGCTTTGCAGTAAAATTTACTTTGATAAATGGGATCAGGCTCATTGGTTGTGAATGTATTTACTTACCATTCTTAGTCCCATTGCAGCTTAATTGTTTTAAAACACTAAAGTACCATCAATTCAATTTTAACTGCCTGCTTCCTCCATGGTGTCACGCATTAATTTGGCTTAAAAGGATTAGTGTGGCATCCATCTTCTTATTACACACTTTTCAGCTTTGAACTTAAAGATTAAAATGAGAAGGAGCAGCTTCACTGACAATACATTAGTGCCTCTGAGAACGGTGAACAAACTGAGAACTAAACACAGTTTAGGGTAAAAAGCAGAATTAATTAGATATTGTGTTCAATACTCTCCCTGTTTTCTACATTAAATTGGTATGATCATTCTTTCTTTTTGCTGGCAGCTCATTTTCACACTACTGGATCAAAAGGTTTAAATAATACTTTATTTGTTTGTAGATATGTTTATTGCTGCAGGTAATTAGACTACCACAGTAGTGAAATTGGTCAAACATCTTGGTGTGATGTGACACTCTTTTATTTAGTAGAAAAGCTCTAAAATAAATTATCTGCTGTAATAAATCAGTACATTTATAAATGAACTGTTTTTAACACCTGATGCAATGACAGAAAAGGTCATTTTTCTGCTTTCCCGGGATTAAACGGTCTGAAAAGACCTCTGAAAGTGAGAAGGAGTTGGGGCATGATTTCACAGGCCTTTGCCAATTGTCCACTCGGGGTTTGCAGCTCTTAACTGCTGCCGCTGCTGGGTAATTGCAGTAGTTAGAATGTGTCTGATTTGAAGGCAGCGCCAGCAGCGGTTTGCTGTTAGATGAGATTTATTGGTGAGAGGCTGAGAGAAACATCTGGTGCAGAAAGTTCACAATCACCTCTGAAGCAACAGATGGAGCGAAAGATGCAGGAAAGGAAGAGGGAGAGACGAGTTAAGTGTGGCTGCAAAACCGCACAGAGGTGATGAGCTGCTGAAGACCAGTGGTAGACGTGTAAAACTTATGACCACTTGGTTTTACTGGCAGTTTTCCCATGTTTAGTCTTCATATGGCTTGTGGTTTTCTGACAGGGAAGACTTCCAGGAGACCTCAGTTTTGTTGGAGGTTGAAGCGTTCTAGGCAGCAAGAACAGGAAGAGGACCTGAGTAATATGTAAGAATTATGATAAGAAAAATGCATGTTGTCTGACATTTTTTCCAAAGTCTAGCTGATTCATTTTTGTCAAGGTAGGACACGTTTACTGATTGTATTCCAAGATGGACCGTTTTATTTCTAACGAGTTTAACCAGAAATCATAGTCCTGTTAGGTTTTGTTCATTTAATAAAAGATTTGTGTACTTAGCTTAGTTTGACAGGATGAAACACATCCATTCCTGTTTGGTCAAAACCTGTAGTTGAGAACAACACACTCATGTTTTTAGGGACCTTGGATGCAAACTAATCTTTCTAAACGGGTCTTTTCAGAAGCCTGTTTGGTGTTGTCATTATTGAAGTCTTAGAGAATACATTACAAACTCTATTTTGTATCTGAAAAAATCAGGCATTAACTACCACTTCACTTTTTTTTTTTTCTTTGCCATTTTCCTTCTATTGAGGAGGTTATGATATTGCTTACATCTGTCAGATTACGTATAAACTACTTCACTGGTTTCCATCAAACTAAGTGGACCAGTGGGATATGGGCCAATAAGGAACCCATTAAGTTCTGGAGCAGATTCAGAAAAAGCGAGTGAGCCTGTAATGAAAACATGGTGAGACTGGGCCTAGGTAGGAGTATGCGCCTATAGAATGTCCTATTTGTTTTTAATTGCTTCATCTATAAAATCTGACAAAATTATTAAAGCTGAAAAACACTGTATCCATAATTTAAAGTAGGGGAGGGGGATATATTGAATATACTCGATATATCGCGGGTTGTGTCACGTGAGATGTATGAAATGACTATCGTGACCATCAAGTACAAATTGTCACGTAAATGTTTAAGACGTCCGTATGTAATTCTCTTTGAAGTTTCGCTTCTTTTACTCTGCTGTGGCTTCTCACAGCAAAGCAGCACACTTGCCCCGCCCATCCAGAAAACTCATGCGCACATGCATTTTTGTATTAGGAGGGGTCTGTTTAGAAGTCTGCTTGAATATTTTTCTGGTGTCATTTTATGCATCAAAGGGTTAAATTTAACATTTTTATAGTGCTTTAGAGGAGAAATCAGAATATCGAGATATGTATTGTGTATACCTAAAAATATCGAAACTGGTTTTAGGCCATATCATGCAGCCCTAATTTAAAGATGGAGTCTCTCTGATTGCTTTGTCATTGTCACAAATACCCAAGAAGCACTAACTTTGACTAACTGGTTTTCTAAGTTTGCCCTTTTTACTGAAATATGGAAATGAGAAAATCACCATACATTGTCTGTTTTTGCGGCTATTCAAGTGACAAACTGGTGTTGAATCACTCAGCTAACTACAGGACTAAATGTATTGACTTTCCTCCACTGGTATTCACATTTTTATTGCATTGCAGACACTATTGCATTTTTATTGAATGAAATACATCAGTACTATGTATTACATCCATCAATAAAATAATTCATGTACTCTCAGCAGGTTGTAAAAGTTTAGGGTTCAACGCAAATGAAACACTGCTCAAAGGTGATCAACTTTGTCTGAGTAGACTTTAAGCCATCGAAACAGGCCCACACTGACCCACTAGTAGAATGCAGCTATGTAACCTCATCCTCTTATGTAACTCTTAAACCTTAACCCGTATAACACCTGATAACACAAGCCAGAGTCGCTGAGTGCATCTCTACTGAGACGAGACTGTCGGAGTAAATTATTGACTTTTTTGGAAGAACATACTGACATAGAAATTTCTCAGAAAGTGGAAACATGTTTATTAAAGTACTTTGTCACGCACTTTTCCAAAACCATACCCATTCATTTTGTTTCATTGGGTACATCATGTGAAATACAGCCTTAGTAATCCTCTCCTAATTAGTTTGTGGGCTAGGAATAATAGCATTTAAAAAAACAAAACACAGACATACAATCCATGTCGTTTTGTTGCTGCTAAACCCACATCGTGTTTTCACAAATTAACCATAACTCTAACTGCATTACTTGCAAGTTCATTTCTGCTTGATGCGTAACAATTTGACCGTTGACATGTTTTCTGCTGTGTCATATCTCAGTGACTTGACATAACTGTTCACTTCCAGCTCTTGCACAACTGTTAACCTCTGGCCAATTTTAATACTACTTTTAAGTGTTTGTCTGTGTTTAAGTACACATTGCATATTTGAACATTGTGAAGTGTGCTCAGTTTTCACTTGCACGATACAGACACACAATAGAGGGACGTAGCGATATTTTGAAACAACAAGGATTAATGAGCATTTCTGTAAGTACATGTCTTGAGTTTATTTATTCACAGCTTAAATAATAGACTTTTGTAATTCTTGGTCGTTCTATGAATGTTGGTTGTTTATTCAGTTATTTGTTTTCAATCCACTCGTGATCACAAACTGGCAAAAAGTAATATTTAAGTCCTTGGCGTACAACATATTGAAATTAAAATTTTCCTTTTAACTAACCTCATTGTAGTGAGCAAAAGAAAGTGCAAATGAACTCGTTGATTGAAGAAGAAATTGGGTTACACCCGCTGGGAAGCTAAGGAGGAGAGAAAGTGAAGCTGCTCAAGTTGCACAAAAAACTTTAAAGTCTTGCCACAAAGTTTTACAAAGCAGATGGCATTGGATCAGAGAGGCTGTTCCTCTAAAGTCACATTTTTTTTCTGTGAGGGAGGTTGGATGCTGTAAGGTGACTGACTCTGCAATACGAATAATAATAGAATCAACATTTAACACAATAACCATGGTTTTCCTTAGAAACCGTCGATCGTCCTGACCTGAAATATTTTTATAATCAAATGTACGTTTGATTTTTGTGTGTGTGTGTGTGTAGGACATAATGGCTCTCCTGTTATGGCTTGGCCTGTCACTGCTGGTCTCTGTCCAGTCCAGCGCCGTCAACAACTGCCACCCTGGTTGCCGCTGTGAGGTGGAAAGCTTCGGCCTGTTCGACAGCTTCAGCCTGACCAGAGTGGACTGCCGAGGGCTGGGTCCCAGCTCTACCATGCCGATCCCAATCCCACTGGACACCACCCATCTAGACCTGTCCTCCAACACCCTGGGCCCACTTAGTGACACCATGTTAGCTGGTCCAGGATACACCACTCTTGTCAGCTTGGACCTCAGCAGTAACCACATCACAAAGGTCAGTGTTGGAACTCACTCATACTGACTTTTTGTTTGAGCATAAATGTATTTTTCATCACCTTTTTATCAGCTTTGCTCCTGCACCTGCAGTCAGTACTCTGTCTGCAGCTACTGCAGCTATTTAAAAACAAAGAACAATCACACCTTAAAAGTAAAGCTAAGGTGGAAGTATCATCAAGCATGGCACCACTGAGATCTGCTACATAATGAGTTCTTTCTGAGGAATTATTTGGAAGTATTCTGGTGATCGTTTTGTGATTTTATTTATTTATTCATTCGTTTTTTTTCTCTCACTATTAATACGATTTGTAAGTGTGATTGGTAGCTTGGTCATTTGCTGATGTGGCCTCTCAGAATTTGTGTTTATTTTAAAAACAACAACACATTTCAGCTCTACTATAGTTGTGATTAAAGTTAAACTGACATGAATGTCAAATGATTTTGTTTCGCAAATGTTTCTTGAAGATTTACCTTGTCTTGAAGTTAGCATTAGCTCAACTGTCCCTCCATAAATTTCCTCAGCTCCACTACTTTGTCAAATTATGGTCCCTTCTAGATCCAAAAAGCAGAGCTGTGATTCCTAAACCAATGGGATATGTCACCATTTCCCAGTTTATGTTTAACATGCTTTAACCATTCATGTGTCTCCCCATTACTGATTTACAGGTAAGCCCAAATGCCCTGTCCAAGCTGCGTTACCTGGAGACTCTGGATCTGAGCCACAACGACCTGGAGGTCCTCTCCATAGACTGCTTCTCTGGCCTCCCTCTGGCTGAAGTTGACCTCAGCCACAACAATTTTCAGGAGTTTGACACAAATGTGTTTGCTGCCAAAGTCAATGGTGAACCAGTCAGTGTGGATCTGTCTCATAACAAGCTTACGTCAGTCTTTACGACTCCGCATGGGAAGGTTTTACACATTCAAAGCTTAAATCTGACAGCAAACCAATTGTCAAATGTGCCACAGCTGGGCAGACTTCCACTGAGGTACCTCAACCTGGATGGTAACCCCATCACCCGCATCAAGGAGGGAGCCTTTGGTCAGCTGGAAGACCTGGTCTATTTATCTATCAGCGGCCTCAAGGAGCTCCAGGAAATCGAGCCGTATGCCTTCAAGGGCCTGCAGAGCCTCCAGGTTCTGGATCTTTCCAACAATCCCAAGCTTACAATGTTGGACCCTACAGTTTATAGTGGTCTGGACTCCCTGCAAGAGCTAAATTTGTCCAAATCTGGGGTGGTGTCATTGCCAAATGATATGCTGACCCACCTGCCCAGTATTAAAAGTATCACACTAGGACAGAACATCCGCTGCAGGAAGACACAGAAGCAGGGACAGTTCCACTGGCAGCTGGGCCAAGTCCAACACAACGAGGAATTGAACTGTAATGCTGACGGCATTGTGTTGTGAGACTCCACATGTTGTAATGGACCACTCCCTGCGATGTTGATGCCAGAGCCGTGCCTTATCTTCTTTGATATGCAAAATACCTGTTTCATGTTCTCACTGAATTACAACTGTTCCAGTGTCTCATACGTTTAAATTCCCCTTTATGAAATCTTTATGCAAATACCATACCATAAATGCTGTGTCATTTTTTTTCCTTTCCTATGAATGTCTTTCATTTCATTTACAGTCCATCTTAACCCATCATTTAACTGGGTAACAAATAATTATTTCATGAAGCCAAGACATTAACTAACTATATTACGCATTTAATGTACAGTGGGACCATATTAAGTGTTATTTGCACTTATTCTATCAGTCACATTAATGTTTTTTTTTTTTACAATGCACTTACACCATGCCAAACTGTTATTCAGTGTAATATCAAATGCTATGCATTACTTATATCTACTGAAGAACATCTTAACACTTGTGACCACTAAGGCGCTCCTGTTTTAACTTAGAATGTGTGATGTTCTTTGATTGTGACTGATATAAATGATCCGCTTTGTCAGTCAAAGGTCATGTTTCAATTTCACACATTCTTTACAGGAGACTGAAGGCACTAAAACAAAGCTGAGTTTAAACATGTTATAGTCGTCATTAAATCTTCAAGAATGACGTCATTAGTTGAGTTTGATTCTGTTTAAACATGCTCTCCATTTTTAGGTAATTGTCGTTTTTTTTTTAATCAAACTAAGTTTAATGTAAAACCCTTATACAGGTTGACATGGTGCTCGGTTATGAATTCTCATTGACCTGCTGTCAGGTCTGTGTCCAGTTGAATTAAACTGCTGTTGAAAATGTGTTTGACCAGTGAAGTCTGACAGTTTCCACGTATTTTGTTCTGGAGTTCTACAGTTCTACAGTCCGCTTTTATTGTTCAAACACCCTTGTGCTCAGTGCTGTATAATATGTAACTTTACCTTGGCATTCCTGTGGTATTTCTGTGATGATTAGACGATGACCAGCCTCAAGACTGCATGTTTTGGATTTGGAATGTCAGAAATTTGGAAAGGCTTGGAAACATTGTTTTCAGCTGGTTTATTGAAAGTCAAATGGTTACAGTTGAAGTGAAGAGGTTTATATTTGTATGTATGTATATTGTATATAATAATTATATGTGAGTTGTATGTATAATAAATTCTGTATTCTCTCATTTTCTGCTTGTCTTACTCATGTTCTGTTTGATTTTTTTTAAATGGCAACAATTGTTAGGTGTGTCAGCTAAGGAGAGTAAACAACCACTGGAAATGAAACCACATAAGGAAAGACTTTGTCAGCGTCTACACTGTAACATTTTGCGAGAAATCCTGTTTTTAGGGCCTTGTGTGATTTGTTTCTCCACACAGAAGTGACTCAAAACAGGGTGTGTCTCCCCACAGGATAACACATTTTCTTTACTTGTACAACTCAGGAACATGTGGTGTATATGCTATTTTTTTCTTGATTTGCTTGAAAGTGTCAGCACACAGCACTAACAGACACATATGTACACTCGTGGCTTTGGAGCAGTTCGTAAAAAGACTAAAGTGGGCAGACATGTCAGGGTTTGGCAGGTTACTATGCTACACTGGGCTGGTATCCTGCCAAGAAGGAGACAACTAGAAAACGAAGGAAGAGAGGGGGAGAGCTGGGTCATAGTCTCGGCAGCTCACAGATCTCCTGTGTGAGTGTTTGGCATTGAGTGTTTCTCCTGTGAGACACAGAAAACATTCACATCATGCCCTTCTTTCTGTAACATATCTTCTCTTAGACTCAAAGACCTCCAGAATGAGCCAAAAAGGGCTCGAAATAAACCAAAGGGGATTCGGAGATGTTGTCACGGCGGTTGGTTGAATCCTTACGACGGTGCCTGAGAAAACAAAATCAGCTGTTCCTCAGATTTTATTAGAACCCACATTTATATTAACATTTCAGGCCTTTAAAAAAATCTGCAGTTGTTTGAAGTTGTAGTCTATTTATGCCTGTGTGCACAACTATTCACTTCTGCTTTGTGGGAGGCAGTCTCAGTGGATGACCCCGTTGCAGAAAACACTTCCAGATGTGTGTGTGTGTGTTTTGTCCATTTCCTGAAGCCTTGGCGTGTTGAGACCTAAGGAACTATCCATTCATCAGAAACTGTCCGGCACAAAACGTTCACTTCAACACTGTGAAATTGCAAAGTAATGCAAGGAATGCAACAGCTAAACAAATCAGGTTACAAAGTAAAAGTAGGGGATTTTTCCTCTGATACTTTTAATGAGGCTTTTAAAGTCACAGATAACGGTGTCTGCTTTTTGAGATACAGTTGTTGTGCTTTTGACTGTGAGCTACATTTCAGCAAGAACTTAATGTGAAAGCTTCACTAAAATAACACCAGGTCACATATCTGTTTACCTATCAGTCACTGCATTTCTATAGCAGTCAATCTGCACGGTACATTGTAGACTAGATTAGCTACCTGATAAAAATGAGAATGTCCTGTACGTACTGCACAGCAGGAATGTTAGTGATTTTAGTTAAGGGGCCACATTCTGCCTAATACAATATAAAGTGGGACAGACCAGTAAAATAATATAAATAATAGGATAAGAACTTATAAATACTGTCAACTCCAAAGTTTTCTCTGTGTTTTTGAGTGAAAAAAGTAAAATTCTGTAATGAAAATGTTTCCATCTAAGAACCGTACTTGAAAATCACGTGAACAAAAATGAACAACCTGAAAATTCTTAAGAAAAATAAGTGCAATTTTAACAATATTACACCTTACTTTGTCATTTATACATGTCCATTATAACTCACAGATCATAGTGGATCTACGAAAACACAAAACATTTAGTAACAGGCAGAATATTGGAACAATTCTACATAACTTCTTCTAAGAAGTATGTTCATATTTGTTCAGGGCTAGTCTGTAAATGTAAACATGTTTGTGTAATTTTCCTTTTTTTTCAGTAAAACAAAAAGAAAAAAAATGCTTTTTACATGATTTACAGCAGGAGTGTCAAACATACGGCCTGGGGCCCAGAAGCGGCCCGCCAAAGGTTCCAACCTGGCCCGCAGGATGAATTTACAAAATTTAAAAATTGCACTGAAGACATTATGTATTCTAATTTGTCAAGAGTGTCAAATTACATTATGAAAATATTTACATTTAGAAACTATTGTCACAATAAAATGTAAATATCCTGAACAATTATGAACAACTTGAAAATTTTTAAGAAAAAAGTCAAATTTTACCAAAATAATAGATTCACAGTGATCTGTATGTTGTGCTATTAATAAGCTTAGATATAATGTTGTTGAAACTTTACTTATTTTTCTTAAAGGGAACCTATGATGCTTTTCCACTTTTTTTAGCTCTTAATACTGTTGCATTGTTGAATATAAGCGTCAGTCGATAAGAAATTGTCAAAAATGACGTTCATGCGTTCGGGCGTGAGCCGTAGAAGTTACTTGGCATGTCTAAAATCACTCTGTTCACAAACTTGTTCACTAAGTGACATCACTTCGCAGCAGACTTGCCTAATATGGTCATGCTCACAACTACTCTCAGACTGACTCCACCCTCCTTCGCACTGCCCCGGAAGTTTTATTGTTGAAAATGAAGAAAGTGCATCTTTGGGTGTGAGGGAAAGCAGTTTTTATTCAGCTTTCCCAAAGAGGCAAGCAGAAGGAAGAAATGGACGGAGTTGATTTTTCCCGGACAGCAAAAAAAAAAAAAAAAAAAAAACACCTATGTTTTTGTTTGCCATCGGCATTTTAAACGGGCCAGTTTTTTTAAACATGGGCAGGTACGAGGCTGGATTAGCCACAAAACTCCAATTGAAAGAGGGAGGCTTGCCGACGATACTTGCTCATGTTGAAGAGTCTGAAGCACAAGCTGTGAGTAAAAACCTGTTTATTTTGTGGGAGTAATCAGACGATGGGGGTTGGGTGGGGGTGTACACCAACAATGCAGGGGGTGGAGTGACGTAAAACCGAGCGCTTTGACCGGTTGCAAGAAATATAGTAAACGAAACATCGACAGACACACTTCTACAAAGTTTTTAGTGCCGCTAATCATGTGTTACTATTGTGGAAGGGCAAGAAATCAAATACAGAGGGCCGAAAAGTAGCATCATCGGTCCCCTTTAAAATAGTGTTATCCCTGTTTAAGCTGGAAGTTCCAACACAAAGCAGAAGAAAAAGTGGTTAAAAGGAGCAGGGGCAGAATAAGGTGAATATCAACATAACATAGGTGTTTTCTCCTGGTTCTCCTCGTCTGGTTCAGGTGGGGGTCATCCTCACTCTTACCTGTAATACTAATGCAGTCTGGGGTTTAGATCCCACAGATTCACACAGGTTTTTCTGAGTTGAAAAAGGACAAAAAACATCGTAGATATGGTCATAAATCTAAGCCCCGCCCACCTCATTTACATACTTTTATTCATGTTTCTTTGCTAAGTTTCAAACCGTCATATCTACGGTTGTATTTGTTTTATCAACATCAAATAAAAGGTGTTCGAGGGTTTCCAGTCCACACTTTTAGAACAGTGATCCTCAGTGGTCCAAGAGATCAACTTCTGATGCAACGACGTGTTGAGCATGTCATGTGATTCAGTCACACAGCCGTAACCATGGAAATCTAAGGGTTAATCAGGAGGATGGATTAATCTGAGTTAACTCGTTAATTTTGACAGGCCTGTTATTATATTATTTAACCTGAGATTAAACTGGAGCCGTGAACTAAAACCAGTTCCACATCCTTGATAACACTCATATCATAATATCACATATATCTTCTGTATAAGTTTTCATCCCGTGGACCAGACCCTTCAGCGGGCCGGTTTTGGTCCACAGGCCTTATGTTGGACACCCCTGCATTAACCTGAAGCCCATGTGATGTTCATGATCAGGACCCTCATCTGCAGTCTGACGGCGTCTAAAACCCATTGTGTGCTTGTGTTGTTAAATTCCAGCGTCTGACTGGACTCCGTGTGAATCCAGAACCATAAACGTGTTGACAGTGTTATTGGTGGTGATGTTACTCTGGGACTGAATTATTAAATACATAGAATGTGCTTGAACAGTGTCCATTCTCCTAAAGGTCACAGAGTTCATTAACTGTGGCCTGTCATTGATTGGATCCCAGTGTATGTCTGAGCTGGTGTCGGTTTACCATCCGGGTTATGGAGCAGAACCACAGCTGTAGTTTAGTCAGGTAACATAGAATAGAATAGAATAGAATAGAATAGAATAGAATAGGAAATAATAGAATAGAATAGAATAGAATAGAATAGAATAGAATAGAATAGAATAGAATAGAATAGAATAGAATAGGAGTTTATTGTCAGTGTTTGCTGTTAAATCCATTTTGCAGAAAACACTGAAAGTGCATAAACACTGAATAGAAATATCACACAAACTACTGACACATATAAAACATTAAATATACAAATACCATTAAAATAGTCCTAAACTAACTCTATAATATCTATAACTCTATATAGATATAAGAAATATCTATCTATCTATCTATCTATCTATCTATCTATCTATCTATCTATCTATCTATCTATCTATCTATCTA
>JAQQZY010000006.1:14767400-14782500 GCA_030068375.1 Ostorhinchus rueppellii | reverse complement strand
AGCGTTGTGATTGGATCGGTTAATTTGTACCGGACCTGGCTGAGGCTCTATGGAGCGTGCCTAGACCAACGATTCAGTGGCAAAAAATATTTTTTGCCACTAGAGGCGGGCTAGTTTACTCGGCTAGTCACCATTAGTTGCACAAAGCACATCAAGACGGTACTGGATTTCTTGCCAGTGCTTATTGGCTGTAACATCACCTCATCATTGGTGTCAGTGGTATCAGTGATCCTTTCCTTCAGGTGCTTGATGTCCTGTATCTTTGTTCAATACACGATAAATTTAATATAACCCCAATGACAAAAATCCAGGGCAGTGGTATCTGGTGAAAGAAGTGTCCAGGGAATTGGACCATCCCTTCTAATCCACAGGTCTGGAAATGTTTGATATTGTGCCATGTTATGACAGTGGATGTCTTTCATTCTTAATCCCATTATTTTGCTGAGTCTGCGTGTCTGATGTTGTTTTAATAAAGCACAGTGCACATTGTGAGTTTTCTTGAGGAGTAGCCATTTTTTTTAGGGGTTTATTTAACAGAGACTCTTTCATCAACAGGGTACCTGAAATACACAAATTCAGTGTGATTAAAAACTTTGATAACTACTGAGTACATAGAACAAATCTGATTAACATATCTCATTAATTGCTTTTGTAATAATTTTTTAAATTGTAAAGATACTTTGTGGACTCCCTGCATTTCCCTGTGAAACATTGGGTTTATGTGTAGTTTATCAGTATTTATAGTCTCCCGTCTCTTTTAGTTCCAAGAAAGATGTCCAAAAAGAGAAAACTAGCAGATGGTTCCCGCAAGCTGGTGCAGCCCATTCCTCTGGACTCATCTGGTCGTCCTGTCTTTCCCATCGTACTGGGAGGTTTAACTGTCTACAGTCTGGGAGAGGTGAGAGTGTGAAATGACTCACATTCTGTACATTTGTTTGTCACAGCATCACAGTCAAGAACAATTTCAGATCTCTTCTCCAACAAACTCTACTGTCCTCTTGACAATAGTTTGTAGCATAGTTTTATCATTCTGCTCTGGCTATAAAGATTATACATGTCCATAACCAAAAGCTGAAAGCTCACACTAATCCAATACTCAAACCTGTGGCTGGTCTCCAGATCATCACAGACAGAATGTTATTTCATGACGAGTGTGCCATCTATCCAGTGGGCTTCTGCAGCACACGGGTCTTTGCCAGCATGAAAAGTCCTGACCAGCAGTGCCTCTACACCTGCCAAATCAAAGATGGAGGAACAGGTCCACAGGTACATGGTGATGGTTGTGTCCATCATTCCACCACATATTTATATTTGTAACTATATATTACTGTTACACGCTGTTAATATTTTGTCTATTCATATTTTATGTTTATTTTTATGTGATTCAATTTTACTTTTAGTAAAAGTTTCTTCTATTTTCTTGTCTTGTTTTTAGTTTTGTAATTGAATACTTATTCTCTGAAGTTCTTATTTTTTGAAGTATTGTTTTTTTTTTTATTAATATTGTTGCACTGACTGATGTTGCATTCTTAATTTCATTGCACACACAATGACAAAATCTATTCTATTCTATTGCATTTGCTCTATTTTATGTAGTGTTGGTTACTGACCTATACACAACCTCAAAAAATCAATTTAGTTCTATTTTCATATATGTGCAGAATTGAATGACAATAAAACAACCCTTGACTCCTTGGATAGATCATTGGATAATATGTGCCAATGAAATGTATGAGCTTTAAAATACTTTTCCAACATTGTTCCCCTAGTTTGAAATTGTACCTGAAGAAGATCCTCAGAATGCCATCGTGGCCTCCTCTGCTCTGACGTGCCACTCCAATCTCCTCAAGGCCATCGCATCAGTCAGGTATCAAAAGGTTTTAAAATATATATATATTTTTTTCTTCCTAATGAAGGCTTGACACTGAAACGCATTGAAGTGTTTTTTAGTAGGTCTATACATGACCCTGCTGTGAGAATAGCAACATTTTAATGCATAAAGAGAGTGCCTTGGAGTTTTCTTCCTGTTTGTCAGGTATCAACAGATGCCTGGTGCTTTTCTGCAATAGGTTATGAATAAAAAGTAGGTCTCGGTTTGGTATATCATGTCTCGTGTATATATATGTATTCTCTGGAATCTATGTTTTTCATCTCTCATCACATCCAATTTAATTATGCCCTCTTTGAACCTCTTCCAGTTCCAAGTCTGTGACACCCATCGTGCCATCAGGAGCAGACTTCTTCGGCTTCTCTCATCCCACCATCCAGAATCTCATCCAGAGTTGTCCTGGAGCACGGAAATGTAGCAAGTAAAGTCAGCCTCTTCACTGACTGACAACACTGGGTTCACTTGACATCTCTGA
This sequence comes from Ostorhinchus rueppellii, assembly GCA_030068375.1. NCBI lineage: Eukaryota > Metazoa > Chordata > Actinopteri > Kurtiformes > Apogonidae > Ostorhinchus > Ostorhinchus rueppellii. The sequence continues at coordinate 14,780,137 of JAQQZY010000006.1, read as the reverse complement.
GTGTAAATTATAAATTAGAAGGATACAAGGGCAAAGAACTGGGTGACAGTTGTGATTTCATGTTGACTTTAATCTTTTATTTCTGTAAGTGCAGTGCAGGTAATGTCATCTAAATACAATATATGCACATATTCCAGCAAAACGTAACTATGCAGCACTGGGAACATTAGAGTCATCCAGTCACAGTAGTTATTAACAGAAACATATTTTCCAGTCTCCATATGATTAAGCTCAGTCTGTCCCTGGGTGAGGTTTACGCTGTTGAATCATTTAAAACTTCCTACACTGGAAAACATGAACAAGCCTGGACAGATGTGAACTTTGTTACAGTGAGCACTGAAACACAGCCAAAATAGCAGAATATTTTAAAACAAAGAACGCAAACTCAGCTTTTCTGCACCAAAACTTCGTGTCCTAAAACTATAATGAACACTGGAACCTGATTTATTGAGCATTAATTCAATGGAAAGAACTAAACTTTCTAGCTGAACATTGATTCAGTGTTTTATCAGATTATCGGTGCAGTGAGTGTATATTAGTAATGTTATTTATGTTTCTAACAATAGGGTTTAAAGGCTTTTTTTCTCGTTTAACAGCTACCGATGGATACGTTTTGAAGTCTGTCGCCCCGGTGATGGCCAAATCCCTCACAGCCTGTCAGAGGACGATGCCTCGGTCAACTTTGAGGCCTATCAGAGACACCAGGGCTTCGATGAGAATATGAAACCGGAGCAGATGGCAGGTCGTTTCATTTTAGGTTTTTCCATCCTGACTGAATTTTTAAGTTTATATCGATTCATACATGTACAAGAGGAATAACTAGGTAGACGTACATGGGATGTTTGTATGATGTAGCTTCTAATGTGGAACAAATGGGGGCAGCGAAGGACAAGAAAAGCAAAGAAAAGGTTTAGAAAGCAGAGGATAGAGAACCACTGAGCAAAAATAGTGAGGTTTCTGTTCAGATGCTCACTGAATACTTATGTGTCTGTAACCCTCCTTACCCCAGCAACTGATCCTCCAGGCTGCCGTAGTAAATAATGTATAGTATATCATGAATGTAAGTGACTAAGCTAGTGCTGGAAAATACAGGTATATTTCTTACCGCAGTCAGAGAATGTTTGTGGCAGCACTGAATGTTCAGCACTTACCATAATCATTACATTGACTGTAACTCTTCAAACTTCTACCTTCTTTCTCCAGGTCAGACACCGCCGTCTCCCAGTTCTTCACATCAGCACCACCTTACCTCCCCAACTATGAAGCCTTCTACCTCATATTTCAGCTCTTGAGATTCTGCGCTTCAGCAACTCTGAAATGAGTGTCAACAGATTGTAATATCCTGGAATATTCAGTCATTTACAAGGCTTACCTATGTTTGTTTTGTCAGTAAGCCCCATGCACAGCATACTGAAAATATATATATATGCATGGTTGACCATAATATAGATCCAGCTAATTAGTTTGAGCAGTTAAATTTTTAGAGCCTGTTTAATCTCAGACTGCACCCAGCAGCTCAGATGGGTGCGATAAAGAGCAAAGTTGTGCTTTTTGGTCAATTCTGCTTTGCATATAAACAGTGGCACATCAAAAACTGTGGTTGAGAGGTCATTATTATAGGAGGCTTTGCTACTGGACAGATTATACCAAACAGTGTTAATACAATGTCAGGTTTTTTTGCGTTCAGCTGTTATAAAACATTCAAAGTTCACATTACACACTACATTTGTCTGTTGTATTTTGACAAATGTGTTTTGCTTTCAATGAAATACCTACATGCATTGAGGATTTGACATTTTATTTGCAGTTATACTTTATATTATACAAGGCACCATTTATTTATTTAACAAACAATCAAAAAAAAAAATCACTCACATTATTAAAGTGCAGAAAATGAAGGCAGTTTTTGCATAGTTTAGTACTGAAAACAGAGTAGCTCCCTTGAGTTGATGTTAGAAAACCGTTTTTTTTTTTTTTTTTTAAAAAACAAAAAAAAAAAACTAACAGTAAACCTGTTTTTTGGACCAGGGCTCTGATAGCCGAACTATTGTCTACATGTATAAAAACTGCTTCATTATGATTACAACATATCACAAGCTAACCAACATACAAATTACATGCAAGTATTACATTACATAAAGGGCACTTTCATAGTTTACTTTAGGAAAACAGCATTTCTTTTTATACCTGACACAGTTTAAAGGCAGTGAGAAGTAGATACATTTTCAACAGCAACACTTGATCACATTGATCAGTTAAAGCACCTTTTTTGATTTGAATTTCAACTAAAAAACACAAACTTGCATGTTAGTCAAACACTTAAACAGCACTAGCATTCTGTTTCTTTTGTTAGACAGCCACAATAATTGAAAAGCATTATTCTATGTTGATAGTCCAGCAACTAGAACGGCATTAGTTTTTTTCCTCTAAACACCAACAATGACTCGAGTTAAAACTTAAAAAATGTAAACTTTTACATTGATATGGTCCAGCCAGCAAAGGCAGTAGTTTTTTTTTTCTTCTTTAGCAGCATGACCAATTGAAAATCAAACTTTTACATTGGCTATGCAGCTGATTACGACTACGCAAGGTAAAGGGTCATCTTCAAGCTTTTGTGTTTACTAGAACTCAGTAACGTTTCCAAACCTTTTCTTTGCCTGGAGAGCAATGAATCTCAAAAGGGGGTGCAGGCAAAACCCTACTGCTGCTATAAATTGGACAGGCTTTGAAGTCACAGGGCCAGTCCATCCATGCATAGCGAAGGGCAGCTATTTCATCCAAAGGTGAACACATAGTGGTTGATATGGAGACCGTGGTCAGATCCCAGTGAATGATGGGAGCTGGCACCCAGCAGGACCCTTTTGCCAATGGAGATGGAATACTAGAGCAGCAAATCTTTAAAGAATAAGAACACAGAAAAGTGAACTGAAGTTATTCACACTTTATATTAATGACATAAAATGAGGTAGAATGTGCAGATAAACCAGTAGTTTATCACAGATTTGCAAGCAAATATATACACACACACACACCTATCTCAACTGCATTTATGTCACCGAGCCCTTTTCCATACACACCAATGATCTGATTATTATCTGATTTCTGGAGTTATCAGATTATTGAAGTCATTGTGTAAACGGGATAATCTGATACATTTGATCAGTAATCTGATTAACACACCTGGATTTCACAACACTGTCTTCCTGCATGTGTACAGGTTAAGCAGATTTTTATTTAACATCTGCATGTGTAAGCACAATTAAAATTGTAGAAGACAGAAGTTGTGTAATCAAGTGAGCGAAACATGACAGGACGTTTGATTCCACCATCACTACATAAATATGTATTCCAAACAAAATTTGATAATGAACTGGAGTGTCTACATCAGGGATTTTGATGATCACATTTCTTAGAATCGATGTAAATGCTTCTGATCCGAGTATTACAATAATGTGATTTCTCCTTCTTATTGGATCGTATGGTCATATGAACAGGCTCGTTGAAACCATTTCCTGTGACAGATTAGGATTTGCTAAAATGCGTCTCCTGGCAGCGCACCTGGAAAATGTCCTTGGAAGGAGTGACCGACACCGTCTGGTCATAGGTGATGTTTAGGTAGGTTTTAGTGATCAGTATGCGATCAGGAAAAGGTCCTTGGAAAGGCACATTCTTTTCATTATAAGCCACTGCCCTTGCTCCCAGTGACAACCTTTCAGCTACGTCCTGCTTATCTCGAGGATGGATCCTGAAAAGAGAAGATGGAACATGTTTACAAAGAAATCTAAGAAATTAAGATGTGGCATATGGAGAAAATGTTTAAGACATTTCATGATAAGAACATAGACATGATCCTGACGTTCCGTAGGGAGAGTTCTCATCTGGCAAATCCAGAGCCATGGCCATGAATGTTCGCTGCATCTTTTTGTTTGGGACGAAGCCAGTGTCTGCAGTCTGGTGCCAACGTATCTCAGGAAAACCGTTCTCTACAGGCCCCTTTTCATGTGTGGACAACTGTATGAACAGAGGAATGACCAACTGCATATCAAATCAATTAAATATTTATATAAGATGTCTTGCTCTACCAGCTAAAATTGCTAATCTGCCACATTTACTGGTACTACAGCAGCTTCATAAATACATATGATTTCTGCATATTTGTGGAATGTGTGCTGTGAACTTTGCGTGGCATTGAATGTATTAAATGTGTAATTACCTGCGTTTATTACAGACAAGACAAATACATTCAACATACCTGGACAAATCCAAAGGGGAAGTCTATTGCTGTCTGCCCCCCTGTGGCCTCGTGAAAAGCGTTCCTCCAGTCATTGATCATAGCAGGGAATGAACAGTTGTACTGGTCCCTATGGTAGCCTGCATTGGCCTCACCTAAATGTACAAAACCCCTTAGATTTACGTACGTACGTGTTTTTGTCTACTTAAGTATTTTGTGATATTTGTTATTGTATTCATATCGGAGTTCTGCTACACATCTATCCATGTATGTGATACTGAAGTGAGCATGTGACCTGTACATGTAGTCTTACCTTGGTACCAGATGGCACCTTTCAGAGTCATCTGAAGAAATGGATGGATCATTGAATTCCACAAAACAGAATTCTTCTTAGAAGGGACGCTGAGATGTCACACACACAAAGGACAGGTTAATCCCTACCTGTTGGGCTCATGCACCGAAGTTCAAAGCTTAAAACTGTTTTATTTATATTACGTAGCGTTGTCCTTCTCAAGTCCACACTGCTTGAGTGCTTTCAAAGAAGACCAGGCTTCGACAGGTGTGCCTCCCCAACAGGACTCCACTAAGCCAATGGGGTAATTCAAGGTCTCATACAGGTGATGACCAAACATCCAGCATAATGCAGAGAAATTGGCTACATCTCCTGGGAATAGAGCACAGCTCTGCTTCAACCAGCGGTCAAAAAGCACCATGCTCACCATCTGACAAGCAGTGCTGGTTTTGTGTTAAAGAAAGAATGAAATTAGCCTTGAACCTTATGGTGCTACAGCCATACCAAAAGAGCAGCTTGGGTTTAGGAACACAGGTATGTAAACAGCAGGGTTCCTACAAGTTAAATTTAAGACTACTTGGAATAGACTTTAATGCCCATTTCACAGGCATATTGGCAAAAATTTGTGACTGCTAGAATTTAAGTAAATGCATTTAATCCAACTCCTTGATTCCCCATTATTTCAAGTAATTCCTCACTGGGGGCTGCAAAGTTAACAATAGTTGGTTCCTAATTTAAATATAAATTGTCAGGTTGGAACAGAGTTGACTAACATTACTTTCTTTGCAGCTTAGACATTTCCCAGGCACATTTACACACAACAGTGAACAAGTTTATGGCAACATGACTTAAGACCTACCATATCAAATTGAATACCTTGTAAAATACTTTTTTAGGGTATTAAATGCAGATTTGTAAATTCAAGACTTAAGATTTTTTTAAGACCCTTTAACAGTTTAAAAATTTCACCACCTAATTTTCTATTTATGATAAAAACATTAATAGAAAGCTTGGAAACTGAATAAGTGTGGATTGTGCTACTGCAGTAGTTTATCAATGTAATGTTTGAATAGGTGTCATTAACAAATGCATTTACTACAAACCTCTGAACCAGTTAAATGAGTCCCAGTTAGCATTAAAAATGACTAAACTCTCATCTAGGACAGACAGTCTGATTTGGATCTGCGGTATGTCTTCCAAAATCACATAGTAGCCAAGTTGGTGTCATACAGTTTTGGATTCACCGTTGTTGGAATGACTGATGTTAAGAACTCTAGAATGAGATCAGACTCCACTGAAGCAGAGCGATGGACGTGTTCTTCTCTACCTGCATCAGACCTGATGGTGACAGATCTTTTTGTTGTTTGTAGAAATAAGACACCAGCTACTCTAGTATGGTAAGAAAGGACTGCCAGCACAAACGAGTTCAAAGTTTCAGATCACATATCATATTGTATTTTGCATTGAGCATGAAACCACTAAAATAAAATACTTAAATCTTTGACATTTTGAGGTTTTTCATCCAGGCTAACAGGCTTGAACCCCAATTTGACAACATTTGGCCATTGTTTTAGGCTGCACATGTGAGGTGGTTTTTTTTTTTGTTTTTTTTTTTTTGAGTGTGTGATAGTAAATATTTGATCATGTGTAACTGGTTCAGCTGCCACTGAATCAGCACCAAAAAGTTTTAAGATCTAAACAAAACTTTCAGCAATTCAATGAATTCAAAAGAAAATCAAATCATTTCTTACGTGCTGAGGGCACAGACCAGGGAATTTCCACTTCAATCAAGTCATCCAGCTCAATTTCAGACATCTTTAAGGCTGCCATAAAAAACCTCACATGAGGATATTTGGCGGCAAGGGCAAGCTCATCTGATGCATTGAAAACCTTGGAGGGAACAAGTAAATTAATAATTGAGCACATTTTATAAACCCATACTAAAATACCAGAGAAAGTGCATTCCCCTAAATATGTACTTCGTGTTAGTGTTGTGTTGTTGATGGCTTCAGTTTTGCATCTTTGGAGTTTCAAATAAAGGCTGAGATATATTTTTAAGTAATATTGCTTTATGTTCCACAAAATTCATAAAGACTATTCCCAAGAATCCTTGCAAAAGCACCAGTCTGGTTAATCTAATGAAAGAAAAAAAACTGAGCTTTCTTTGTAATATGATCGAAACTGTTTTTTGGAATCACCTCTTCAGGTAAAACCTACCTGATATGTTTGAAAATACATGTTGCTCTGGCCTCCACACAACCAAACATCCCCAAAAAGGACATCTACCAGAGTGGCTGAGTTGCTCTGAGGGCCTTCTGTCACTATGGCTGTCACATTGTAAGGACCCCCAGGATCAACAGGGTTGAGGGTGACTTTCCACACTCCTGTATGTATAGAGAGAATGTTTAAGATGTCTGGACTGAAAAATACAGCTTTTAAATCTTTTAAAGTGGGGTAGAGGTGATAGAGCAGGTCGTCTGAAAGGTTGGCCGTTAGAATCCCGCTCTCTCCAGGTCAGCCGTGTGTCCTGGGGCAAGACACTTCCCCCTCCTTGCCTCCAGTGCCACTCACATTGGTGTATGAATGCATATGAATGTTTGGTGGTGGTCGGAGGGGCCGTGGGCGCGAAATAGCAGCCACGCTTCTGTCAGCTGTTGATACAGATGTAGTTTACCACCACCAGAGGGAGAATGTGAGAGTGAATGAAAATGGATCAATTATGTAAAGCGCTTTGGGTGACTTAAAAAGCGCAATAAAAAGTCTAATCAATTATTTATTATTAAGTCAGGACATCTTATTATATCAGCTTTACCCAAAATCCCATCTACAAGTAAGAACCCCATTATAATTTCAAAAATGCATTTCCATAGTCATTTTCAAGCTGTTATATAAAAACAACATTTTGCTGCTGCTGTCCTTTTCAGGTTCACTTAGTTTGACGTCATCCATCCAACATCCAGCAGCAGTACAGTATGTGCAGATGTCAGCACAAACTCTTCATTTGACAAGAAACTGTACACACCTTTTGTCACACAGACTGGTGAGGTTATCTGCTTTGTTGGTCCTGACAAGTAGACGACAACCTGGGCACCCTCTGGGCCATAGCCCCACACCACAGCCCCCTCTGGAGACCTCTGCAGCACCATATGGTCTCCATAGTAGGAGGCAAACTGCAGCTTTCCAGCTACAAACACACAGTTATACACACAGTCACGAAAAAAATTAGACCACCCTTGTTTTCTTTAATTTCTTGTTTCTTTTAATGCCTGGTACAACTAAAGGTACATTTGTTTGGACAAATATGATAATAACAAAAATAGCTTTTAAGAGTTTAACCCTTTCATCCATGAATTAGAAAAACCTTAGTTGTGATTTTTGTCCTGAGTGTTTTTATTCCTCTGTAGACATGGAAACAAAATGCGACTGGAATTTTTTTTTATGAACCCATTTTCATGGAGTTACAAAAATGTCCACATTTAATTTTTGAAGCAGAGAAACATGCATTTAAAACCGATTATCAGAAAGTGAAACTGTGTGAAAATTATTAAATAAAAAAAACTTTTAAAGCACCTAATCCAGGGGTCAGTAACACTGGTCCTCAAGAGCCACTATCCTGCATGTTTTAGATGTTTCCCCTCTTCCAGCACCTGATTCAAATAATAAACCTACCGTCAAGCTCTGAAGAAGCCTGATAACAACCGGCAGGTGTGCTGGGAGAGAGAAATATCTAAAACATGCAGGGGTAGTGGCTCTCGAGGACCAGGGTTGCTGACCTCTGAGGTAATCTGATGTTTTCTCACATTGTTTCATATTCTAATGCTACTTATTATTCCATGGAGATAATATGCAAAAAGAGACCCGTTTTGATTAGAAGACTATTAATTACAATCTATTAAGAACAACTGATTTACACTAAAACGTACTACTACAGATAAGGTTTATCAAGAACATAAAGTTTCAGAAGTGGTATGAATTAAAGCAGGGGTCACCAATCCTGGTCCTCGAGGGTTGGTATCCCGCATGTTTTATGTGTCCCTCTTCCAACACACCCGATTCAAATAATAAGCCTATCATCAAGCTCTGCTGAAGCCTGATAATGTCTGTCAGGTGTGTTGGAAGAGGGAAACATCTAAATCATGCAGGACACCAGCTCTCGAGGACCAGGATTGGTGACCTCTGCATTACAGTGTATGGCAGGGGTATTCAAATCCAGTCCTCGAGGGCCAGTGCCATGCATGTTTTAGACATTTCCCTCTTCCATCACACCTGGAAGCCATTACATCATGATCAGGCTTCTGCAGAGCTGATCATTAATTGAAGCAGGTGTGCTGGAAGAGGGAAATATCTAAAACATACAGGATACCAGCCATCAAGGACCGGATTTGAATACCCCTGGTGTATAGTGTCTACTGTGTTGGCGGATATGCAGAGGTGGACAATCCCAGCTCCAAAGAATAAAAGTCCTGCCATGTATTAGTTCTACCTGTTCATTTAACACAGGTGATTCCACTGATTATCCGTCTACTTGGATGAGGAGTTGTGCTCATCCGAATGGGCTGGTTCAGTGAAAATGGTTGGAACAAACACAGCAGGACTTTTACTTTATGGAGCTGGGATTGTCCACCTCTGCTGATATGCAACTAAAACAACAAAATCCATGAAAGAAAAAAAAAAAAATAGAACTTAAAATAAATAAAGTGTAGAATAGATGTCCACTGTAGTGACCAGTATGCATGAAAGGGTTAATTTCAGAGCTGATATCTAACCATTTTCCATGTTTTCTTGATAATAACCAGTTACTTCAGTTCTTACATTAATACCTATGGCATTGTACTGACAAAAAAAGTGCTTTTAGGTATTCCACTTTTCTGTCCGTTTTGGTCACATGATACACACAAGAGTTGGTACTTGATTGCATAACCATTGAGATCGTTTGCTGGTCTAATTTATTTATTTACTTATAAATATATTTATAACAGTGACCACTGATTCCATAAGAAACATTTTCAAACAAGTTTACTACAAGGAGGAATGACCATTTCTATTTTCAACTGGCTAAACAGACATGCCCCCCCCCCCCCCCTTTCAGTTGTACTGCACCGGTTAGCTTTCCCGCAGCAGTACACCCAGACACACGTGAGATGAGAATGCAAACACAGACATTTACTCACCACAGCAGTTAAAACAAACAAAAAGCACAATAGCACCACACAGCATTGTCATGAAGAGGCAACCACACACGACACTGAAATATGGATAACGTTTGACAGTCATTTTATAGTCGTTTTGTCACGCTTCCGATAAAATTTAAAAAGAAAAGTGAACAGTGTATACGTAAACCTGACGTCTTCCGCGCACGTTCGCGCCTTCAAAATAAAATGAAAAATTATTACATGTTTATTTTTGTTCTAATCTGCCTTTTAAAAAAGCATACAGAATACGGTGCTTGATTCGACACTTAGCATAAAAAACAAATGAGCAATTGCAAATAAATAATCTTTTAAATCTAACAATATTGGCTTTAATATAAATGCTAATTATGTTGAAGTTGAAACGCCAGAATATTAACACATCCTGTCACTAGGGATTGTTTTGTTTTTTCTCCACCTTGTCTGCGTCATGTCCTCAGGCACAAATTTGTACACAACGTCCAACACGTCTCTGCCAGTCATCAGTCAACTTGTTTTTATTTTATTTTGCACACATCAACAAATCAAACGTGAACAAGCAAAGGAACAGATTCTGCTTGGGAGATCAGAAAATAAAATCATCATTACAAAATTAGCACAAACACAATAAAAATTAAACAATAATAGACAAAGTAGAACAAAAGTATAAACAAAAAAAGAAAAGTTAAAAAAAAAAGTTAAGTAAATAAAGCATCAGTACACACGGTGTTTTCCTCCTCAGGTAGTAGCCCTGCTGCAAAGAGGAGAGTGGGGTAGGTCCAGCCTGTGGGTAACCATGGGAAAAGCACTTACATAAACACAAACGAATTATATTTTGCAATCCTGAATCCATACTGTGCTCAAAAACATTCACTTTACTAAGCAAACAAACTTTGTCATACCTAGTGAATCATTTTACTCAAGTGTTCAGTCTTGTATCTTACCTGAGATCGAGACTAATAAGCCTATATAAAATTTTGTGCACGATATCAAACGACGCCCTAAACTCAGCATAATTATGGATTTGACCCACTGTGTGAAACTGTTTTATCAAAAGGGAGGCTGTGAAGTAAAACATTTAAATAGAAGGTTTCTGGTATTACTTCAACTACTTCCAAGGTACAAGACTACCGAAACCTGTAAACCAGGTCTATAGGTTTATATCTACAGGGAAATAAAGTTCTTCTACATAATAAGAGCATGTGGAGTAAAACATGCCATAGGCTGTTTCCATAAAATGTTAAAGGAACACACCACCGGTTTTCCATACTGAACTATGTTCTTCCCTGATCTTACACGAGTTGATACATACCTCTCTTACCTCTGTGTGTGCACTCAGTCGCCCTGGCGCTTTGTTAGCACTTAGTATAGCTCATTATTTCCTCCAGGACCAAACAGACATGAAGATAGAAGCAACCAAGGACTTCCACTTTTTCTCTATTTAAATACGGTTACATGAGTAGTTACATGACCCAAGTATGGTTACACAAAATAAAACGTAGCCATTTCTAAGCAGATAAAATGGATAACTATATTGTATGGCGGAATTACAGTTCAATGTTGGAGCAGTAATATCATCAGTCCTGGAAAATCCTCTTTTCAGGAGTGACGATAGCCGTGCACCAGGGCAATTGAGTGCATGCACTGAGATAAGAGAGGTATGTATCAACTCGTATAAGATCAGGGAATAACATAGTTCAGTATAGAAAATCGGTGCTGTGTTCCTTTGAGCACGTTTGAAGCAAATTTTGCTGAAGTTGCAAAAATAAAAATGGGAATTCTGTGTGTTTCCATAAATGGGGCTGGAGTAAATAAGATGTGTTGTGTTGTCAGCAGGTGGAGCTGGAAGATTAACTGGGCTCGAATAAACAGAGTTGTTTTTTGTTTTGCATCTGACATGGTAGTGTTGTGTCTTTTTCATCGATGAGTCAAATGAATTTTGTGTCCTCACCACAATCTGTTGGATCAGAAGTGTTTTCACACTTTATTGGAATATCTGCGAAAATAAAGCTCATCAGTCACCTGACCAACCATGAGTTGAGTGTTCGCTTCAGAATGTGTTAGAAAAAGTGTTTCCATTTCCCCGATGTGCATTTGCTTTTTTGGTGAAAAGTAGGTAAAACCCCCTTAAGGTAAAATCACTACAATTTGGGAAGTTGCTTTTTTTTTTTTCCAAATGTTGGTATTTTCATAAACATTTTGCTTTGGAAAATGTGGAAGCAGTGAAAATGCATAAATAGAACAACTCCATACTTGAAAGTCATCGCAGTGATGCCATCATAACTATCTTTCTCCACAGACTGGTTAGAGTTTCCAAAATGTCCCTGGAGCTCCAACATGACCAGACTTATGATTTTTGCCTTTTCCAAAATTATTCCTGCATGCTCTTGAATAACCAGGTGAGATATGTCGAGGTAATGGATGTTTTTTGTGTTGGGATGTCTAGCATGCACAATGAGTGGTACAGTCCAGTCAATTAAGCTGTTTAGCCCAAAAGTAGATATAATTTTTTGTTTGTTTGTTTGGGTCATGAAAAAACAGTCAGTCCAGTACAGAGTTCATCGCTCTAACTCCAATGCGGTAGCAAATCAGAAGTAAAATAATGTAAAATACCTTCAAGAAAAAAACAAACAAAAAAACATTGTTGACTTTACTGTTTTTATGACAAATTCAGACTTTTCTTGACTTGTAAAATTACATTTTAAAGTGTTAAATCTCATATGTGAAGTTGATGGCACAAGTGTACTTCTGTAAATTCCATTACAAATTAATTCACCTGGGATTTACTACAGCTTTTGGTTACCTCCAGGCACAGACACCACTTGGTGCAGAACATGAAAAAAATGTAAGGTTTTCATTTAATAGAGCAAAAGTCCTCAAAGACATAAAAAAACCAGAAAAGCACTCAGAGAATGCAGACCTCCACCGAGATAGTGTTTGTATTTTTTAAGGTAGTGTTTGTACTTTTATAAGGTAGTGTTAGTACTTTCCTCCACTAGATGGCAGTGAATGACCTCATGCAGCTCTGTGCCACCATGCCCTATCT
>JAQQZY010000006.1:14744624-14760670 GCA_030068375.1 Ostorhinchus rueppellii | reverse complement strand
AATTTGTTTAGCACTAAAAGGCAGCCAGACTACCATTCTGCTGTCAGGATGCTGGACAAGACAAGTTTAAAAAAAAATTTTAAAAAAATGTAATACATTTCATGTTGTCTGAACAAAAGGGTTAAAGACATGTTAAGTGCAAAGCCAAGTCTCACTGAACATCATCACTTTTGATTATAGAAGCTGTTAAACTTATGTTTTCACTGCTGTACACATTTCACATATATACAGATTAGATTTTAATACAGACACTAAGAAACACATATGTGTGGTCATTAGAACTTTACTAAATCAGCAAACCTAATGCTGGACTTTTGCACAGTCCTGTTATTGTCATTATATAACACTGATATGAATGACGGCTATAAAATACATTATTATTACAAAGTATTATTTTTACCCTTCACTTAACTGTCTAGGCATGCAGTGTTACCAAGCAACCAGAAAGTTTTATAAGAAAACAACAGACTATAAGTATTTTATAGCATTAACGGTAATGAACTATACCACATACTGGGACAGACAGTTCACCCAACTGTAATTATTTAATCATACAACTTGTTAATGGCTGCACACGCTTGACACTTGTTTCCATTTATGCTGTTACCATCTTATGTAATGTGCTCAAGAATAAAGGGATGTGTATTGACCGCAGCATCATAAAAACGACACCTGAAAATGTACGTCTGAAAGACTTTGTCTCTACTGCTTTCCTTTCCCATGCAGACTTTTCATATCATGGCGGTTTCTAGCCCTACATTCAAGTCTCCTGCATATAGTTTATAAGTAAAATGGAGCATCTCTTCAGCTCCTTCATCCTTAATAGGCTGCATCAAAGACACTGGCAATTATACACTTGGTGCATTCAGCGCCTTTCTGCTCTCATATTTTTCACTACCCTAATGATTAAAGAGCTTTAAAATAAACAGCTAGCAGACCTAGTGCATCAGCATGATAAATTATTGTAGAACCAGCTGTAGGTGCAGTTTTCCTTTATAATGTTGGCTGTGTTTGTAGACGTAGGGGCTGGTGGTGTCAGGTGGATGCTGGACATGGTTCACATCAGCAGGTGGCACTCTCATGACAGAAAAATACACCCTCCCTCCACACTCTGACAGTAGGTAATGGTGATTTTCAGTGGATGAAAATGTGCTACACCAAGGGAGTAAATGTGTTTGCCTTGAAGTTTATCTTAAGCCTTTCAGAGAGGACAACTCCTGCCATCTGGATTAGAAGGAGGTTTCAAAGATACATCAAATCAGACCGAAACAGATGGATTTTCTTTTTCATTTTATGGACAATTGACACATGAATATAGTTTAATACTCAAGCACTCTATTTAAGAGTCGGTGCATGTAAATGCCACTACTCATAATGGCTTGGATAAGCTCCAAGGCCTTTAGTGTGAAATCATTTTAACATGATTGTTGGATATTGAAGCTGGAGCTGAGATACAAATGCACTGTACAATAAACACAGTATCCTTTTCTTCTTTTCTGTCTGGCTCCTTTCTAACATGAATGATTTATTTAAAAACAGTTAAATGAGTCAGGTTGAGGTTTGTGACACAGACTCATCTCTGCATGGCGTCATTAATTATTATAAAGGCTTTTGCTTTCGGTCCAATTGTATAGCAAGGGCATGCTGTGTTTACATGTTAACGTTCAGTTCTGCTATTACTGTGATACATATATGTATAGACACACACATATATACAGAATATGAGACTGCCTTTTGTGTTAATATAAATTTTTATGACAAAAAAAAGAAAAATGAAGTTAGTATATATTGTAATGTATTACACAGCTGTGGAATGCATTCAATTTGTCTGACAAAATAGCTGCAGTCTTGACAGCTGTGTCTCCAAACATATTAATTAAAATGTGTTTTAGCTCACCTGTACAGATCACAATATGTCACATAGCAGATTGAACAAGTTAATTTGTCTGTTAGGTGAGCAGGGTTTGCAGTTTACAGAAAAATAAAACCAAACTACTATTCTCAACAGGGTTCTGAATACCATGGGGGGAAAAAAGAGTTCAGCAGGAATAATTGCCTTCAACTCAAACCTTGATGAATTAATGGCAAAGGTCACACACTGAATGAAATAACTAGTATTTCCAATTTTACCTTGGACCTAAACACCTTTTGTTAACGGGGGAGGTCATATACACTCCTAGCCTGTTTGCAGTTTTCCCTGGGTTCAATTCCCACGGGGCCAGTGGAGCAGTTTCCTTCATACTCAATCAAATGTGAGTGAGGTGTAGCAGAAAGCAAAGAGACTCTTTGTCTTAGTCAAAGATTGCTTAAGATTAATAGTCTGGTAACATGGGGACTTACTTTTTATGAACAAAATGCACCTTTTAAAATCAGGCCAAAACCTGTTTGAGGCATATACTAGTAGTTTGTGTATTATTAGTATGACAAAATGCAAAAATACATACAGGAATAAATGCCTTCTAAAGTGATTTAAATTTAATACTATGCTGTGTAGAGAGATGCACATTTTTAAGGCAGCACGGCGAAAGCCTGTCTCCTTTAATTTACAAAGTGGAAGATTCACTCCCTGCACACACAGAATTTTATTTATTTTTTACAGCATGCTCATTTCTTGTGAGATGTGATGGGAGTGTGGTTTCAGAGCAAGAGAGGATGCTAATAGCTTTATCTAAAAGACTGACTTTGAACTACATCTCCTATGAAAAGGCATCTTATCACTCACATACTGTAGTTTTTTTTTTCTTATTGCAAATGAAATTACTATCAAAGATACTTGCATTTATAAAGGAAACTCTCCATATATAGAAATATGACCAATATGACTGTTATGTGGTGAAATTGCCTCCGTGGCTAATGGATCAGACAACCTGTCATGGATTTGTGTATATTCAGACCTCCTATAGAGCACTAGACTAAAGCACACAGGGTATTTCTTTGAATGTAAGGCTCATGGGTGAGTAGAATCTTTATAATGCTGTTCAACCATGTAAATATTGAAAAGAAAAAGGCTGAGAATGTGTTATTAAAAATCAGTCTTGCAGTTTTGACACAGTGTGTTTGTTCATTCGAAAAAAGGGAACCTCTCGCTATAATTTAACCACATGCAAAATGTGACTTTGAGTATTTTTCTTTATCTACATACAGTATCATTTATTCTGGTGTGATTATGGTCCCTGGTCCTGCTTTAACTTGACTTTGACCCTGTTCTGCACCTGCTGTGGGATTTAAAATGGATCGTTTTATAAAATTCACATTCCCAGACCTGCAGCACAGCAACATGGAAATGACATTTGACTGAGTGAAATATTTTTATATTTTGCCTTCTGCATTCCAGGTTTCTGCTATGCCTGGCTCTTTTCTTATAGTCCACAAGGAGAATACAGTCAGAGCCTATTTCCATTGATTTTATTTTATTTTTCATTCTGAGGGCTGCTGACTGAGCAAAACTCCACAGAAACAAAGAGTGGCAAATGACACATCCTAGACATAGTACGTGTTAAATACAATGCAGTATGTAAACAATAAAGTAAACAGAAATAAAGCCAATGTCTGTGAATATAAATGTAATTATCTCTTAATCATTAATGTTGGAAGAATGTGAAAATGCAACTCTCAGTTGTTAAAAGAGAGCAACAGAGACATTAGAACTGTACTGAAAAAGCAGCTATGAAGTTCAGTTGAAGACAACTTTATGAATTTTCAGCCCAATATATACCTGTTTACATGGTAGAATTATCCAACTTCAATGTACTTAAGGAGTTTATAAAGTTCTCCATCCATTCCAGTGACTCATCAGCTTAAGCAAATTTAGCATAAATATATTTCCCTGAAGTGGATGAGAAAAAAACAGAGTAAACACAACACCAGGTCTCCATCTGCAGAAAGATAGTCAAGTGACAGTCAAGTGCTGTTTTAAGTCAGATCAGCTGATACCAGTTCATCCCTGACACAAACATCACCATCCAATGCCCCAAAATACAAAGCATCCTGCTGTTACACTAATGAAAATGTCACTCTTGTTGTTATTATACTATAGGATGGTCCTGGTAAACATGAAACCTCCATCATTCAGTCAGTGTCTGTGTCTGTGTGTGTTTCAGACGCTGGAGAAACACAATGAACAAAGACTAAAGGCAGTTGTTTTGTATTTATATTTAAAGCAAATCAAGTATTTACGTGAGACTTTCTAGATAACCATTTACATTCCATTTACATTTCATTTAGTGGTTCAGAGTCAGAGCTGAAAGAAGTTTCTGAGGTCAGTAAGTTGACAACTATAATATAAAAACATCTATTAATTGGTCCTGAAGTTAAAACATAAACAGACCTTTTATCCTGAAATCATAAAATATTCTCTTTAAATCTCTGAGGTGGATTTATGAAATTGTAAAAATGGGATACAACTTTCATAATAATGATGTTGTGTGTAATCACATGAAAATCAGATTTGGGTTGTGTTATGTACATGACCAGTCAAACGTTTAGACACACCTTTTCATTTACATGAGATGGACCGCAGATGAATACGTGCTCAGCATCACTGGGAGCTCCTTCAAGACTGTTGGAACACATTTCAGGTGACCACCTCAGCACATCGAGAGAATCCCAAGAATGTGCAAAGCAGTAACAAAAGCAAAATGTGGCTATTTTTTACAAAAATAAAACACGCTTTGAGTTCTGTCACTCATAATTCCAGATGTGTTCATTCATAGATTTGATGCCTTCAGTGAGAATCTATAAATAGTTATGAAAATAAAGAAAAAAACAGGTGAGTCCAATCTTTTGACTCATAGTGTATGTTATTTTAATAGTATGTTTTATGTCATTTTAATAGCCAAACCACTGAGAGAGCTGAAGCCTGTGGGTGGATTCAACCGTTGTCATTCAAACTGTTCCTGCACATAATAGGCCAGTTCTATGACCAATGAGAGCAACCGACAGTGTGACAATGAAGGTTTTCAGTAAGCCCCAACCTTTCAGCTACAAGCGGAGCCAGCTGGTATATTAGACTTTTACCGTAGCCAGTCGGCAAAACAGCAAATACATCCTTCTTTAAAACGAATGACTTGAGTGCTTGTTTCTGTTCAATTTTCAAAGAAAAGCTCAAGTCTAACTCTTCCACTCTTCGACAACAAAAGCTGATTCAAACGAGTGCGGTTCATTAGCCACCATCTCTGTTGCTCTCTCCATTGGTCCTTTGCCACTGCACGTTTTTGTAACGGCTCTACTCGGCACGGTTCGACTCCTCCCCAATATGGCCTTTTTCTACTGGGGGTTGGACCTGGGACCCGCTAAGATTTTTCGTACCTGATTCAGAGGTGGGTCTTACCATGCCGAGCCGGCATTAAAACGTGACGTGAACAGTGCTGTCCACTGATTGGTCAGAGGAAATGTTGTCATACACGCGACGAAGCTCAGGATCTTAAATAATCACCTGCCAGACAGACCTGCCGTCTATCCAGGCGTTTTCAGTGACAATAAACCACAGCGCAAACAACAGCAGCAGTACCCCCACCAGTGCCTCCATCGTTGTTCTTTACTTTACCGACTGCGGTGTGACACTTTATTAGTCACCTGAAAACAACTGTGTCGACTCTGCCAACTCCACCCACTTCAACTAGTCCCAACTAGTAGCGGCTGGCAGTGGAAACACAACCGTGCCAGTCCGACAAGTGGGTAGAGTTGTGTCGTGCCGAAGCGTGCCGTGTAAAGTGGTGTAGGGTTCACAGTGGAAAAGCGCCATATGGTAGTTCTGCTATCTTGCCGTTGCACAGCCCTGTCATCATCGTGCAAAGCCCGCCCCAACGACTCGCTACACAGACAGAGCATTTTGATTGGTCCGACATACTTTGTGTTGGAGCCAGGATTTTCTCCTATCATGTGATGCTAGACCACAAGCTAGGTAAGAATATTTTCTGCCGCTAGGTGGTCTAGATTTCTAGGCTATCATTTAAATGCTTTATTAACTTAAATGTACTGTTTGTGTTCTATGCCACCCTGTACTTCTATTGTTAAGCACTTTGTCATTTTATCTATGAAAAGTGCTGTAGAAATAAAATTTGTTTACTTACTTACTTAAATTGAGTCATTGATATCTACAGAGGCAGTGGGAGTCTGCCAGGTTTTTACTGAGCTCCATTTTATATAGTTGGTGCCATCCACTGTCCTGTATTATCTGCTATGTTTTTAATGTAGGCCAGAGTTAATATCCTCTTACCAAAAGGGCTCAAAATGGACAACTGCCACTTTTCCATTGATGGTAATAAGTCAGCTCTCCCAGACTTTTGCTTTTTCTCTCGCTCTCTCATTTTCATTACATTAGAGAAGGATCCACCGAGTTCCATCATAAACTATGTCTAGTGTCACCTTCACAGAGGTTTCTTGCAATCCAAAGTGAGATCAGAATCCTGCAGATCATAGACTGGCTGATGTTTGTCATCATGAATAGAGATCTTCAACACCAATGCCAAATTAATGGGAAAATAACCGAATATAGTGGTGGAAAAATTACAAATAGGCTCTAAAAATCTTACAGTAACCCTCAATTTCAGGCATTCTTACTTAGACTTTAACATTTCTTCGTTGTGTCACTGCAGTCACACAAATGTCACAGTGAGGGAGGAATTCACCTCCAGCAGAACATCAGTGCGGTGGTGCCAAAACTGATCAAAGGAAGAATAGATACTGTCAGTGGAAAAGTGGAAAAAACACTGGTTCAATAAAGGACTTGCTCTTTTTTTGTGTGTGGCTATTGTAAGTGAGACTCAATAATTCATCTGACTGTATGTCTCTAAATATCACACACTACACCTTTAACAGAGCACCACATTAATCACTCCAGTATCAATGCATGTCACACATCAGTTTTATTGGGAAATACAGCGGAATAAATAAACCGTAGGCCTCATTCATTTTTACTAATCACTGAGAGTGTGTTGAGAAAAAAATATATATAGAGAGAAAAATTAAAGAGTATATGTAATTATTGAGCATCATTGACTGTATATTGCAACCCTGTGACTGAGACCTTTATGGGGTGAGGTTGCAGTCATAATATTCATGTGTATAAGAAAGAAATGTGTGCATATTAGTCTATAGCTGTGCAAAAAACACATATTTGTAAACTCTTGAATGAGCTTAGTCATACATAAAAATGCATTGATTACTTAACTATTTTTTTCATTGTGTTTTTTTTCTTTCTTTTTCTTTTAATTGAACAATTTCTGTAAAGCCCTCTGTGGCAACTTTGTTGTGATTTTGGACACTATAAATACAACTGAAATGGAATTATTGTGTGTATTTCATCAGTCAGAATACGAATGGATAAGTTTTGACAAGAGCTACAAGCACAAAATGCAACTTTATAATTGCACTTTTTCCATCACAAATACAAATTCACCAATGTGACTGTCAAAAATATGAGACCACTTCACAGACATTATTTAGAGAATAGAGTAGAGGAATAGAGTAGAGAAAACATCGATTCCACAGACAGTGCATCAGTTTAGGTTCCTTTTCTGTGGCAGTAAGATGGCTGATGAAGGAGCATTACAGTGTTTTATAAGTAGCATGAAATAAGAATAATGTACAAATAAGGGATGGGAATTGATAAGAATTCAGTGGTTCTGATTCCATTACTTATTGATCCAATTCCTTATCAATTCTCATTGGGTGAGGGAATAAAAGAGCATTAATTTTCTTTCATATTTCCATCTGCACTGAAACTATAAGATATGAGGTATGCACCAATAATAATAACAGATGATGATGGGCCTGGTTCAGGGGTGGTGGTCAGACTGCGTGACCATACAAAGTGAAAGTGAAACTTAAGATGCTGTACTATGTTTTCTGCTGTTGTGCACCTCATTTTCCTTTTCCCTACTTTTGGGAGCTTTTATTTGAGAGAGCAGGATGTAAACCCCCCCCCCCCCAGAATTGAGCCCGGATGATGCCCTGATCTTCTTGAGTCACAAGTATTGTATCAAATGTGACAGTCCTGCAAATCAGTTGCATGCTGTGTGGACAAATATTTGAGAATTTTGGTAGTATTTCCCCCTTTGAAGAAATGTAATCTTTGCAGGTGTTACAAGTGGCTCTGGTGTCATCGTTTCACATGAAATATAGCCATACTGCCGCAATGCGATATTGACACTGTTCTAATTCAAAACACTGCAGCGTATGTGTGACGGCGAAGGCAGAATCGATAAGCAGAATCGTTAAGCAGGCAGGCAAATGATTCCAAGGAATCAAGCTACTGGGAACCGGTTCTCAAAAAGAACTGGCTCTTGATTCCCATCCCTAGTACAAATGGTTAAACCTGATTTTGTTCTCTGACTTCATCAGCCATCTTACACAGTGATCCTGGCCGGATCTTGCCTTGATCTTGCCGTAGAAAGGGCACCTGAACTCATGCGCTGTCTGTGGAATCGATGTATCAGTGGAGTCATGTTGGTGAATTCATATTTGTAACGGAAAAAGGTACAAACATAAAGTTGTATTTTGTATTTGTAATTCTTGATGTCAAAACTTTTTCATTCCTATTCTAACAGACAAAATACACACATTTTATGTATGACTGAACTCACTCAAGAGTTTACATATATATATTTTTTGCATAACTATATTCAATTTTTGCATAACTATATTTATTTTTGCTTAACTATAGGCTAATATGCATGCATATCTGTTTTATGCACACATATATTTTGACAGCTTCCTTATCCCACAGACTTTGCCTTGTTGTGTAAATGACTCCAGTACCTCAACAGATGTAACCTTATTCTGGTACTTAAAGAGTAATATTTACATATTTGTAACTGAATGGAATAACAAAACAGTAGGAAGCATTTATACCTTATTTATGATATCCTTGTAGGTAATAACCAAGAAAAAAAAACCCCACACAACTAAAAGCACAGTGGGGTTGAAGTCACTACTGACCTAAGAAAGTAATATCTCTGTGTTTGAGCTCTTCTCATGTCTCTCATTAATTCATCCAATCTAAATTCTATTACACAGACAGAGAGAGATGCAGGGGAATAAAACCAGCGGCTGTATATTTGAGACAACAAGAAACTATAATCACACTGAAAATCCCCATAGACATGCTTGACATAGCGCCACCACTTTATCACAGTTATATCTGACAGCACTATCATGTAGGCAAATTCTACAAACAGAGAGGGTCCACTGTGAATCAGATCAGGGGAGATGGTGGTTGATCCCCATCTAATGAGGAGCTGTGCAGCGATACCTGTGTGCAGTGCAAACACTACACCCCTGCATAAACAAGACACACTGCAGTTATTTTAGCTTTCTCCTTACATTTGTTTTAAAAAAAAAAAACAAAACATACCACCATAGTGAAAATGTGTCCTTGATAAGTAAGATTCATAGGCTTAAGATATAATTCTTTGTTGAATATGTGAGGTCATATGCAGAATACAATACAACACAACAAGCTTTATTGTCATTGCAAAATATTATTGTGCAGGGCAACAAAATTTGGTTTTATGTTCAGTAAGGTGCTCAAGTAAAATGCACACAGAGTAAAAAATATAAGGATAAAACTGTCAAGTGAAACAGACAAGCTTAACTCGCCTTTAATTTACAGCAGTAAAGATAATCAGATCATCACCACATCATGCAGAGTTTCTTTACAGCTATATATGAGTACAATAACAACACAGAGCATTTTGATTATTACAGCTTGTAATGTGGTTATAGAGTTCAATTTTAACTGTAATATTCAAGTAATATCTTGTCTGCTGGTTCAGTAAAGTGCACACTAACCCAGGAATGGGAAAATTCACATATCCATATAATAATGTGTGCGTGTGTGTGTCTCAGGAATCACACAAAATCCAGAAAGTGCGGACTGCTGCAGTTTGGCATGTTTATGTATTTTTGGTCAAAGAACAGACAAGTGAAAACTGCAAGTTGATAGGACCAATAATTGGGAGATATTAGTCATTTTGGAATACAATAGCCTTAAAATCCCATCGCTATGGCCAGAATGCTTTGGCGGTAACTGCTGGACAAATGCGGTACAGCAGGACCAAATACACACCAGCACAAAAACTACCACATCTAGAACCAGTGGATCCCCACGGATCAATGCGTTAGTTGATATTATGCTTCTCACTGATCGAATGAATCAGATCAACCACTCTGAACCACTCCACTATATAGTGAATATACTCAAAGAAACAAATGTATACTATATATTAGTTACTTGAACCTTAAAACAAACTCTAAAGATTTTGAGTTTTCTGTCATCATTGCTTTAGACGGCACTTGTGATGGAGTATGATTTCAGGGTCAGTATTGTTACCTCTGTTATCAGACTGAGTACGAGCAGGTCTTAAATATTAATGAACAATGAGTGTAAAAACAAATATGAGGTTACTGTGTTCTAAAATCACATCGAATATGGTGGGTTTTAGAATGAAGTGGAAAACATGCTCTCAGCGCTGGATCATCCTCCAGATTGGTAAGAAATTGATCCTGTAGGTGTTGTTATGCTGCATATGTGTGCTATTTTCAGAGCAATAACTGTTTTTGTTTCTGAGGCAAAGCAAAATGTTCTCTATCACACAATTGTGAGAACTGAGATATGGTAAAGACCAGCCTCGTGTTAAATTTTCAACTCTAAATGCTCTTCAGTTTTTGAGTTGCAGAAGCAGACAGACGTACAGACAGACCTGATTGCAATATTGTTACAGGAGCGAGGGTAAGAATGACAATGAACAGTGATGACACAACAGTGATGGGGCAAGTAGGAGTCGTCCAATAACCGAAGGGTTGGTGGTTTGAAGCCCATTCTGTCCTAGTCAGTCGATTGTGTCCTTCGGCAACACACTTCACCCACCTTGCCTCCAGTGCCACTTACACTGGTGTATGAATGTGTGTGATTGGTGTGGTGTGGTATGGTGGTGGTCATAGGGGCTGTAGGCACCGAGCAGCAGCCACACCTCTGTCAGTCTGCCCCAGGACAGCTGTGGCTACAAATGTAGTTTACCACCACCAGAGGGGGAATGTGAGAGCGACTGAATAATGGATCAGTAATGTAAAGTGCTTTGGTTGCCTAGAAAAGTGTTATAAAAATCGAATCCCTATTATTATTATTATTATTATTATTATTATTATTATTATTATTATTATTATTATTATTATTATTATTATTATTATTAACACTGTTCTTTAAAGGGGCCATTTCAAAAACATGATCCATAACATAAAAATCTAGTTGCTCCATGGATATATTTATCTGAATCCTGAAGACAAAGGGATCTAAATATATGCTCCATTTAGTGCAGCACACTGGTAAGTGTCAATGTTCAGAAAAGACTATTATTTGAGTTGCTGCCATTAGTGGAGCCCATTCAAGCCTATGCTATCAGCAGCTGATAAGCAGATTAGAGGGGGGTGAGAGTGGGCGCCTGCTTGGATAATGTGCCAGCGTCTTTTAACAGTGTGAGCTGCCAAGGCTGATAATGAAAATCAGCTTCAACCAAGGATCCCAATGAATTCATAGATTTAGGATTTATAAAAGCCTGAGCAGAGCAGTATGGGAGGTGAGCTGTTCTACGTGACAGTTTCTTGACAGTTAGGAAAACTATACTTCCTAGAGTTAGCCATCGCCTGTCATATAACCAGCATGACTGTATAATCTAGAATAGGGGACAAGTAGTGGAAAATGGGTGGTTTTCAGGCAAAAAGAAGTGAGTTGAATTTTTGTTGGATAACTGACCTGGGATGGCCAATCATTAAAGAGTACTTTGGTTTTACTGACCTTAGAGGAAAAATGTTGTACTATTTGGTTCTCTACATTTGTCTAACAAATGTAGCTGCTATAATTACTTTTCAGATTACAGTTTTTATTGCTTGTTATTGAATTCATGTTGCAAAATGTGCTAATTTTTAATGTTTTAAACGTACCAGTTGATAGAAACATCTCTTACTTCTTAAAGCTGCGTATGACTTTCGTTGCCAATTCTTCATCAAATCTGTGAAACCTGAGTCATAATCTAAGTATCACAAATCAGTAAGTGTTTCCATGATTACACACCTGAATCTCTTCCCTCACAGTGAACAATTTTGAAGTGTAATCCACCATAAACAATCCATTTGTTTACAAATGCTGCAAAAATCAAAATCTTACCAAGTATATTTTTCTCATTTCTACTCAAAATATCTCATCACAGTTAAAATAAGACATAATCGCTTAAAAAGTCATTTTTCAGTGAGACATAAGAATTTATTTTCTTATTTCAAGAAAACTTGCTAAGATAACTTTCACTTGTTCCATTGGCAGATTCCTTTTCTTTTCTTTTTTTGACTCATTCAAACAAACAAACAAAAAATCTGCCAATGGAACAAGTGAAAATTATCTTGGTGAGTCTTCTTAAAATAAGAATTTCCTGATCTATTGTCTAAAAGTAAGTTCTTATATCTCACTGAAAAGTTACTCTTTAGGTGATTATGACTTATTTTAATTATGAGTAGATATTTTGACCAGAAATGAGAAAAATATACTTCCTAGCGTTTAGATTTTTACTGTGAACCGAGCTGGTAGGTGACTCTGGGATTTGCAGAAATTTGTTGTGATGTGCATTGTGGGAAACAGAACAGCTGCAGTAGCAAGAGGCAAGGAAGCTGTTTCTGTGTTCGTTGCTGCTGCGGCTATAATGCAACTGTGTGGAGCTCCGCTTCCCGCAATCCATGTCACAAGAAATTTCTGGAAATGTCCGAGTCACCTATCGGCTCTGTTTGATAACAAATGGATTTAGTATGGCAGAGTACACTTCGAAATTCACCGTGAGGAAAGAGATTCAGGTGTATAACCACAGAAAGACTTATGAATTTGTGATACTTAGGCTATTACTCTGGTTTTACAGATTTGATGAAAAATTGGTGATGAAAATCATACACAGGTTTAAGATCAATAAACTGTTAAAAAAAAAACAAAAAAAACCTTGTAGACTGAATGGAAAATGCATTGTTACAAAGCTGAAGAAAGGCCTTTGTTCATCATGAAAAGTTAACTTTTTTGAGAAATGTTGTAATCAGAGGACAGCCAAGCATGTGCTGATCTTAAAGAACATGATTCATTGTATGTAGAGTATTTCAAAAGAGCTCATGTTCAAGCAACTATTGGTTATAACACAACAATAAATCGTGGTACAACACCAAAAGAGACCATTTTACTGCTCAGTGACTACTTTTACCCTAAGATTCCTGGGAACACTGAAGTAAGTTCAAATGTTCTGATCCTTTACCACAGAGGCGATCTCTCTAAGACTCCAAGGGAAGCTGAGCTTCCCCTAAAATGTCCAAAACTAAATGGTCAAATATGTACAGTTGTCTTAACATTTCATTGTCTACAAAAGTGTTAGAACACGTTCATCTGGAAGACGAGTTTGTTCAGAATCAGCTACTTATCACAAATCAAAGTCCATGTTGTTCACTTCTCATTCATTCCCACAGCGCTACTTTCGTTGTCAGTGCTTTTGCCCATAAAACTTCTTCTTCTTTGGTTTAATGGAGGGTGGCGCTCAGCAGTTTAGGCGTTTGCACCCTCTAGTGTCTCTACTGTGATATGAACCAGAGCATTTGTCCATAGAACCTGAGCATCCATGCACTTCAATGGGACAGTTTCATTCATTGCCTCCGAACTCGACGGTTATTGGATAAATGCCACGATTTTGTCCCACCCCTGGACACCCAGCATCTCTGGGGGTGAATGGAGCTGTGGGCAGGGCTTCGGCTGACCTGGACGCTGGGGTTCCGCATGATGATTGGAGGATCAGTCGAAAGGCTGAATCCTGTTTTGATTGACAGGTTTTTTCAGATAAACACTGTCACTTGACTACTCAGCCAATCAGTCCCATCATAGATGGAAGATTGCAAGTGATTGATAGATTGCAAGTGAAGTTGTCAAGACAAACTGCGACCCATTTGTTTGCATTTTCTCGGTGAAATTACTTGTTTGTTTCTTACACTGTAAATCAACACACTCATTGTATTTTCTTGTTTCAGTTGAACATAATTTCAATAATTCCTTGTTCGAGTTTAATGTCGTTTTGTTAGATAGTTCAATCAGTCATACTGTTGGCTAGTTGTGAACTAGTTAGCTAACGTCACAGGGTCACAGACCATTTTCTTGAAAAGGAATGGAGGAAGAATTTATATATAAATAAATGGACAAAATTTATGATGTAAGCTGACAATGAGCTTCCCTTCTTTGAAAGACCAGCAGCCGCCACTGCTTTACTACATTTAATTAAGTAAAGCCTCTGAACATTTTAGCACTATTACCTCACAACAAGAGGGTCTTGGGTTCGATTCCAGCTGGTATGGGCCTGTTTGGAGGTTGCATGTTCTGTCTGGGTTTTGCGGCTTCCCCCTACTGTCCAGTGAAATACACCCGTGGGTGTGAATGTGACAGTGAATAGTAGTTTTAGGCTATATGCCAGCCCAGGGATGAACTGACATGTCCAGAGTGTACTCCCCTTTCACAAATGCAGTAGGTAGGTAGCTGGGATTGGCTCCAGCATCCCCATGACCCTCAGAAGGATTAAGCGGTTCAGAAAATGGTGGAACTGTTTGTTTTTTTGTTTTTTTTTATGTGGTCAGGTTTTTAGATCTCAGACATCTCATCACTATAACAGTTTTAATTATCTTTTCCACTGATTGTAGAAGCATTTCACAATAATACTGAAGCTTCTAGAATTGAATTGTTTTTAAAGAATCCAGTTGGGTGAACAACACATCACAAAATGAGTTTTTAACAAGTGCCGAGGTCTGATTTGCTATGTGACTAAAATTAATGGTAGTGAGTGAAGGTGAGAACTGACAGTTTGAAAGCACATTACTTTAGAGCAGAGAAGAAAAGAGAGGAGAAGCAATTCAGACTTTGAGTTAAGAAATTATGCACTGTTTTTAATTAAATTTATCCGCATGCTAAGCCTTGTTCGTGTAACTTTGTACATATCTGACACTGATGAGAAAACTCATGAAAGGGATGCTTCACTTGAATAGTCCCTCAGGACCACAGCCTCCCCGACCTGATGTTTACCAGCTAATATTTACTGATCACACACACATACACACACACACATGCACGCACACAGAACTGTCCGTCAAAAAGACAGTAAAATAAACAGAATAAATCACTCAAACAAGTCCTGCATCTGTCTGACTTATTTATTAAGTTATTTATTTACTTAATTTTGTTAAGCTCCTGTTTGTTCCCAGGCCTTTGAATTATTAAACTGACAAAGCATTAGAGGGAAAAAAAACATTATCTCTGCAGCATAGTATCATACTATACACTGTGACAGCGCAATAATGAATTGCTAGTGCAATGGGTACATGTCTTAATTGAGAGAGCTGTCAACTTGCTAAATCTCTCTAATGACCAAGAGGAGTCATAGCACACATGCTGACTGGATATCACAGCAGAGAGGAGACAGGAGGAGCACTTGGTCTTTTTCCAACCATCTGGAGTCACCTTGAAAGCTACAAATGACGAAAGGAAAATATGGGGGACAGGGAGAGTGTGTCTTTATGTGTCTGGTGTGTGTTTAGTGACTTTGTATATTGGTTTTGTAAGAAAGAAAAACAGATTATGTATGAAATGCAACATTTAAAATTTGACATTTATCATCTAATATTGTGTAGTGATGTTTAGAAAAAGACTTACAATGTGGGATTAAGGAAGCTATAGAGAAACAAACAGCTATAAAACATCTCAACAGCTCAGCTACATGTAAAAATGTGTAACTCAAAAACCACAAGCTATAACTTTAACCTTTGTATCATTTGCATTTAAAGGTATGGTGGGAGATCTTGGGAAAAACGGTTCCAGCAATTTAACGCAAGTGAGATTTTGAAAACATATACTCCCTCCCTCCTTCTTCAGCCCACCCCTCAAAACCACGCCTTCACAATTCATGAATACATGAGCGCGCACGCTGTCTCGAGCGGTCATTGACGTTCACGAGCATTCGCGAGAACTCACGTTGATTAGCCAACAAGCCAAA
>JAQQZY010000006.1:14616221-14627915 GCA_030068375.1 Ostorhinchus rueppellii | reverse complement strand
AGTAGCTGGGATAGGCTCCATGCGACCCCCGTGACCCTAGTGAGGATAAAGCGGGTATAGAAGATGAATGAATGAGCTAGCATCCTGCAAACATCAATAAAAATAATCAGCTGACTAGGGAGTATGCTAAATCTGGTAAGGAAGTCATCCTACTCAGAACACATTCGATCAACTTATGTACTGTAACTACCATGCTTGTATTTAAAACAAAAAACACACAAACACACCGACTCATCTCCATCAATGGAGCTGTTTTCATCATCACTTTGGGCTTGAAGTATTAGTCTCAATGCTTCAGCAGCTGTAAATCAGGTCTGTTAGCCATGGTTCACTGCAATACAATATAAAGTACTGATTAGAAGTGGAACATCTGAATAAAATCTAAAAAGCAATGTTTAAAAACCTATGCTTCTCTTCGGGGTCAAAAATGACCCCACAAGAGTTTGTGATGTCTATGCCACACCAACTGGCTGATCCTTGCAAAAAACGATGAAAGTGTGCAGGATTAGTAGACTGACAAACTTATGGTAAGAAAGAAAATTCGGATAAAAAATAAAGATATGGCTGGGGTCGTAAATGACCCCACACTGTCGCTTGAAGGTTAATTACACTTAAGATATTAACAATCAGTGACACCAAAATCAGGTTCCATTTACAGATCAAGATGAGCTCAAGTGAACCACACCGATAAAATATTATCATAATAACCTCTAAATAATGACAAATCCAAAATCTTCTCTGTAATTTTTGTGTAAAAAGTCAAATTATGTTAAACATCCTTTCACAAAAATGTGAACATTAACAAATACAAACAACCTTAAATGTCTTAAGAGAAATAAGTGTAATTTTATCCATATTCTGTCTGTTACTAAATGTTTTGTGTGTTTGTAGATCCACTGTGATCTGTACCTTGTAATGTACATTTGTAAATGATAAACTGAGGCACAATGCTATTAATATTGCATTTACTTTTCTTAAAAAATTTCAGGTTGTTCATGTGATTCATACTAAGCGTGAGTACTTGTATTCATACTCATAAAAGTACTTTGATACAACCGCAATGATACCACTTACAGCAGAGTGGCATTCACAGTTCAGTGCAGCAGGTACGGAGGAGTAATGTCAGCAGTGTGGAGATTTTTCAAAAGAAACAACGGTGACAGAAGTAACACCAACTGGAAGT
Source organism: Ostorhinchus rueppellii (assembly GCA_030068375.1). Taxonomy (NCBI): domain Eukaryota; kingdom Metazoa; phylum Chordata; class Actinopteri; order Kurtiformes; family Apogonidae; genus Ostorhinchus; species Ostorhinchus rueppellii. Next base: position 14,626,732 of record JAQQZY010000006.1, on the reverse strand, counting down.
AACGTTAAAGACACCGACAGATACGGATGGAGTGTTCTGTCCATCCTTTGCGTATGCAATTCTGTCTGTTTTCCAGGTGCTGGTGTATGCGTACCCAGATGGAGAATACCAGTGTGGAGGTAGAGGATCTGTTCAAAGAGCGACTGTGTGAGTTAGAGAAAAAAATACTGACATATTTATGACCACTACCCAGGAGTGGTGTGGACCACCACCTGCAGAAGTGAAAATGAAACTTAAAACTCATTTCTCTTTTCCCTCCTGAAGCTTCACTTTTAAACCTTATCAGTGGAAACGCTGCAACATTAGTATCCACATTAATGGTAGCTCTATCAGCTCCATGTTTGTCCTTTTTCTTCTCATAAAACTTTGCTTTTCTTAGTGGTATTTGTCCAGTATGGTTAATTAATTAATTAATCCACCACCCTCTCCTGGATTGATTTAGAAACATCACTTTAACAATAATTAGTGCTACCAGTAGCAGCACTTTCAGACTAATGACAAAGACAATAAAACACATTTTTAAAAGGAACTAAGAACTGTAATGGGATTATTAAGTACTCATATCGGTACTCGGTATCAGTAAATACTCAAATGTAAGTACTTGTACTCAGGCTGGAAAAAAGTGGTATCGGTGCATCTCTACAAGTTTTCATTTTGTAATAGTTCTTCATAAAACAATAATAACAATATTATATGATAATAATAACAATAAAAAATTATCTCATGTCTTGTATTCTTTATGGAGTTATAATTTGAAATAGGGCTCGGTATTGCCGATACTATGTAGAATGTTACTCTGGGATGGGGAAGGTAATCCTTGGTGTGGAACCCCACTGATGCAGGGCTGTGTGTGTCCCCTGGAGTAAAATGAGTTGGACACCTCAGCTATATGTGTTTCTTTAATTTTCTGATCACCTCTTTTCTCCATCCATTTTTTTGTCTATTTCTATTCTCCCTCTCTGAACAACTCCTTTCCTTCCTCTCTCTCTCTCTCTCTCTCTCTCTCTCTCTCTCTCTCTCTCTCTCTCTCTCTCTCTCTCTACGTTGCTGCAGCCCACCCTGCTCCGAGCTTTAATGGTACATGCCATTAGAAAGCCCATCTCTGAGAGGGAGGAGGAGGAGGAGGGGGGTGGTCTCAATCTCAGCTAAGAGGCTACTTTAGTCCCCCAACATAAGCACATTCCCAGATGTCTCTGCACGCGTAGAGCCGTCTGAGCCGTCACGACAGAGCTGCCGCCTGCTTCTCTGTGAACCAACGAGCCGCGGACAGAGGAAGGAGGAGAGACCGAGAGAGGGACACCGAGACAGAAGGGAGGGAAAAGAAGAGGTGAAGAGCCGCGGAGCTGAACGCATACATCGCTCGCACTCTGACGTCTCCCTTCACGCGCCCGTTTCAGCGCGTGTGAGCCAAAGAAGAGGAGAGAGGAGGAAGAGAGCAAAATAAATCCAGGGAGCTTCTGTTCTGTTCTGTTCTGCCCCCCTCTCTGCTTTATATCCCCGTCTTTGTTTTTTTTTTTATTTTATTTTATTTTATTTTATTTTTTTAAATTTTTTAATCTCCATCATCCAAGGCATGAAGACGGGTGTCAGCTGGCATTGCAGAATAAAACAAAGGGATGCTTTGAATGCTGCCTCTTTTCTGACAAGGGACAAGGAAGAGGAAAGAGGGGACAACACACAGCAGGGACAAAAACAGGATTTCTAGAATGAATGGAAGTCCGTCGCATGCACTGGGAATAGCAGTCCGGAACTGAAGTCTCTGAATCAGGTAAATAAATAAATATAGAATCAGCATAGCACTTTGTTTTCCTTTTCTCCTCTTTTTTTCTGATTGGCCGGCAGAGTACGATTCACATCAGACATGCACTTGAAAGCATGCACATAAAGCTGAGCACAAATGAACCCATTTCCATGCTCATCATGATTGGAACAGCAGCAGGGGGAGATTGCCATCTTTGTCCCCTGCTCATGTTTACAGAGATGCTGTGGAAGTGTGTGGGAAAATGTAGGCATGTTGCATGCCGCAGAGACAGTGTGACTTGGGGATAGGAGAGTCAGTGTTAGACTGATGAAAAGAACTGCTGATAATCCCCCCATGATGAGCATTTGGGTGCTGATATAGCAGAGAAGCATGGGAGAGATTCCCTCCCTTTAGCAAGTACCAAGCAGAACAGAAATATTCATCCTGTACAAGGTGTAATCGAAATTTATATTCACTGAGTTCAGCAGATAAATGCAAATTTATTTCACTTTTTCATAAAATATAAATCTGACCTTCTATAGAGCTCATGATTAAAAAATAATGTGAATAAAATATTAAGTTACTCATACATGAGCACTCAAAAGACAGGTTGAAGAACAAAAAGAAATGTGGTGCGTGTTATAAAGTCTGACAGAGCACTTTTACTGGTGACCCTAGGGAACCGTACACTGCCTTCCAGACAGAAAATAACACACTTGTCTGCACGAGTAAACAAAAAAGTGGGCTTCATGGAGAAAAAGAAAGCTTGAGGTGAAGTTAAGTGGACTGTACGTTCTCCTTTCTGACACCTACCTAAGAAATCTTGGCTCTATGTGGAGAAATGCAATGCTAGTGGTTGTTGTCTTGACCAGCAGGTGCACAAGAAGCTCCTTAATAGAAGACAAAAAAAATAGCGCAGTGGTTCTTATGCTCCACTATTAGGAAACACTAATGCCATATTGTGGCTGTTATTATACTGTTATGAGTGCACGGGCTGCATAACAGGAGACCTTTTGTTCTGTACATTTAGATGACGACTCCGGGATAATGATTAGGCAGAATAACTGTGCATGAGAAATATGTGTTGGCAATATCAATATTGCAGGGTGCAGTGTTCAATTAAATGTATTTTAGTCAGCAGGGACTCTCAGGCGTCACAGTGGAAAATGTTGCACAGTGTGGCTTCAGTTCCAGAGGTCTGGGCTTTAGTCCTAAGTTCTTACTCATGTGTCGAGTCTCATCACCCTGACTCTGCCTGGAAGTTCTGACCGGCCCAGTCGAGCACGCTGACACCCACCATGACATCAGGCACATAGGGCGAACATGTTGTCTCCTACTGTAAGCTTCTTCTTCTTTTTTTTTTTTTTTTTAAATCCTCATTAAAAAAGACACAAAGAGGAAAGTACATGCAGTTACAGAATGTGATAGAATGGATGAAATGACACTTCAATGCAGGGAATTAGTAGATTAGTGAACCAGTGCTATACTAATGTGACCACGAACCTCAAGAATTGCACATCTATTCATTCACACTAGGAAATACACAATAGCATAGGTGTCTTTAGAGAGTGAATCGACTGTTTTATTGTCATCTTTTCATTCTTGTCTTGATCTGTCAGTTCATGTACAGTACTTACACTGACAGTCACACAACACCTGGTGCCTGTGTCTTCGTCTATATGCTTAACACGCAGCAAAAGCATGTGTGTGTCCCCAGCTGTTTCTCACAAGGGTGTTAGCATGCTTCTATAACTCTGAACTCTCTGACCACGTATATATTTAGTTCCGGCTCTGTCCGGCACTGTCAGCAAATAGCAGCCAGATCTCATTTATGGAAGCGGACAGTTTGTCATTTCATTCTCTGGTCATGGTTGCCCCTCGCCGTGGCTGTACAATACACAAGTTCAGAGGGTCCCCAAATACTTGCCTGGTGGGATTGCAGTTATTTAACAGAATGAAGCTCTAAATTCACAGTTTGGTGTTTGCACACAATGCAGTAAAATACAGAAATATACTAAACAGCATAAGGATGTGTTGTGTGGATTAGTTGTGACCATCTGTATTCTTCGTAGCTGGTTTATAAATGCTAATAATCCTTAAGAAATAGATTTTTCCCCTGTATATTAACATTTATTAAATGTCTTGTTTGCATTTGATTCACTAAATTGATGGTCTATTTATGTGTAATGCCTTGAGGACCCTTAAGGTAGTTAATAATAGACCTAGAATATTAAATATTTAGTTAAAAGGCATATCCAAAAGCAAACTTCATCTTAACCTATTTAATATAATTAACATTAATGCAAAAAAGAATATTTCTAATTGTTTATTAATCAGGAAAATATGATAAACAATTTATTAAATACCATTAATGACAATGAGGATATGTGACTGTAAATTCCTACAGTTATCCTTATTTTTTTCATATAAAATAACATTACATTACTAATAAATGACATGATATAGTGTACATTATATGATACAGCTGCTCTATAGGTAAATGTTATATCATAAATGTAGACGTTCCATGTGCATATGTGGGGTACACATGTTCATCACTGGTACCTCAGCTACATTTCATGCATGGCTGCACAGTATAATAATGTGTATGAAACCTGACAAGACGGAGGGATTACACTTTGCACAAATGTTTTTAAAGCCACTGACATGATCGTGTTCTGGTTTAGGGACAGAGGGCAAAGGGGGGGGCGGGGGTTGGTGTTGCCTGTAAAGCATATGTAGACCCAGACTTTATATGTACATGCTTTTAATCCCTTGACGCATATTGATGCAAATTCGCATCAACGCCCCCCCCCCCCCTCCACTGCAACCAAAATACTATCTACTTGAACAAAAAAATGCAAGTCAGATTTTTTTTTCCCACAATTGGAAAACGATTCAGACGTTGAGTAGTTAAGTGACACTCAAAGGGGCAAATTTTATTTCACATGTTTGGCGTCTGTTCAGTATGTGCTTCAGGTTTCCCTTTGAAGGTAACGGAGCTTCTCTGCAGATTCAGTCATGGCGCTGTCCAGCCTTATAGGCGACAAAGGGTTAAAACAGCAGACCCGACAATACTTAGCAAAATTCTGACACACAGTAAAGTATAAAAAATTAGTAGATACATACCTGCATTTACTCCTGTGTGTACCAAAACACAAGATGGCTTTCTAAGTAATCTGGATGTCAAGATTGACTCTCATTATAATCAAGTATACATTGTGTTAGGGAAGCAAACATGGTGATTACAAGGGAAACAATCTGCATGGTAAATCCTCAGTGTCATACATATTAAGCACCACACCAGTTTATCACAATGACTCCTCAGAAGGCTGAACTTTGACTTATTTAATGCCTGCATCAAAGGGTTAAATGCTGACAGACGGTAGGATTAAAGTACTGTTGCACATATTCATTACACACTACTCTTTGTAAACATGTGCAGCAAGCAGAATCCATTTGAGGAATTTGCATCTTGTGTTGAGCAAGCATTTTGAGGAACAGTAAGAAGAACAGGTTTACTCTTGACTCATCTGTATGTAAATTGTATTTAAAGTGCCTTGTCAGCATTGATATAAGAGAAAAGGTTCAAGTTGTATTTTTTTTTAACATAGATAATCAATATTTTGTGCTTCTCTATTGCCACAACAGCAACTATGAATAAGACCAGGATATTAGTCGTAAATTATTACCCTTTGTTATAATTTGTCATTTTGTTTTATTCGTATAATAACAACCTGACTCATAAACAGGAAAACAGGGCTGTTCTCTTTAATTAATTTTAAAGGTTGCGTGTAAAGTGAGACATCTGCGGTTGTTATGTCTGCTCCTTTGCACTACATCCAACACCAACAGTGCCACAGCTAAAAGAATAAATCAGAAATCTAAATTGTCTGAAAATATATGGTGACAGTGTTGGACTTTGGCCTGGAGCCGTCCCAAAGGGGCAGGGGCTTAAAACGTACTGGGCACATGTCCTTTATAATGAACAGCTTAGAAGTAAAGTTATGAGGCCTAAGAACAATCTGTTGGGCCTTGCAGCAGTGCTGTTGTACCTCCATGGATTACACTCCATGGGGCACTTAAAATCTGTCTGGCTGCCCATTAAGACAGCCACTATCCTGGCTCATTAATGTCCTGCCGAGGAATTAGAATAAACTGTGCTCCACAGACTTGTGCTGGCAGAGGCTCTCTGTCGTCTCTCCAGCAGTGTTTTTCCCTCCAGGGACAGCAGTTGTTTGCCTGAGGTACATCTGAGCAGCTTGGAGTGACCAGCACTTCTAAATAATTAGATGTTCAATTCCTCCAAACTGCTGTAGTCGTTGAATTCATACTGAGTAGTTTCAGCAATTTCAGCAAAGTCTCTAAGTGTAATTACTTTGTAGGACATCTCTACTCTGTTTATGGGAGACCTGCATTTGTAAACCAACTATTACACAAAGAACATAAGAATGTGTACAGTATGTATGCACAATGAAGGGGGAATCAACTCCATTAAAACCAAAACAACTGGCTGCTTGAGGACAGGATCAAGATGGATTTAAAGAAATGTCTAGTTTTGTTCTGTATGTTTAACGTACTGTAGCATCTTTCAAAGACACATCTCATTTTTCTTCTGTTTTCAGTGAGATTTGTTCAGATGTAACTTGAGGTTCTGTTTACTTGACATGTTTGTACTTGCATTGCAAATTGCTTATATAACAGTGTAATTGTGCAGATGTATCATCTCTAGAAAACGGTACAAAGAATACTTGAAAAAACCCCCAAAACATTTAATTAAAGCTGAGGGGGCAGAGAAGAAGTCTACACGTCTGTGTATAGTTATGATATATATATATATATGTCAGCAAACTGTCACATATTAGCTCAAACATCATTTTTCTGAATTAAAGAAACGTTCTACAGCTCCACGAGGAATGCATATCCTTGTCTCCTATATTTTGTTTCATAAATTGAAAATTTACAACAATTTAATCAGACAGCTTTTTGCTAACATCTGATGTTTTGCCTCTGCTGAACAAGTTTGTCTGAATGTCAATAAAATGAACAGCATCGTTTTGGTTTCACAGGGATTTTCTGTTAAAGCTTGTAATACTGTTTACTGCTTCAATCAGTAATGCTGAATGATTCATATAACTTCCCACTTTTTCTTAATGAATTTTGTTGGTATAATCCCATTATGTGTATTTGTGGCTACCCATAGTCCCTGGGGGCAGTACTGCTGTGTTCGAAAAAAGGGAGTATTAGGGACAGCTGGCAATGTGCGATCAGTTGTGTTCATATTCTTCAACCCTGCTAGAGATTAAGGAGTCGGAGATGGAGTCAAAGATGCTACTGGAGGCGTATAGTATGCACGGTTACACAGTGTACTGTATTTGCAGGCACACACACACACACACATATGCACAAAGATGCGCAGTCTTCTATTTCTACAAGCGAAAAACAATACGCAAAGCTCCTGACCCAGCCCTGGAGCTCTACCTCCCCCACTGTCAAACCATATTCTGCCACACACAGTGACCAAGAATAGAGGAGAAAACATGTATTTTTTCTCCTGTTGCCTATGTTCAGACATGTACTTTGAGTATTATAATTACATAACATAAGAGAGAATAGGACGCCGGGGGGGGAAGACCCCCCCCCCCCCCCCCCACACCCACACACACACACACACTCCCCTTTATGGTGAAAATGAACTCAACCTGTTATCACTGGTGAGGTGTTCAGCAGAGGAGGAGGTATTGTGCTATAGTCTCTGTGTAGATAGCTGGGTTCAAGCAGCTGAGATGATAATTTCAGATAATAACAGAGATCCTCCTGCATTATGATGTGACCTGACAGCACTAGTGTGAGCTGGGAGTGAGGTACACTACTATAGTCACACCAGCCAGTAAAAATAGCATCAAGAATTATTTTGTGTTTACACTTGTTTTACATGTGTTTTTATCTGCCACTAGGCGGTCATCAGATTTGTTGCATATAAAGTAGTGGAAAAAATTATTAGACCACCCTTGTTTTTTTTCAATTTCTTGTTCATTTTAATGCCTGGTACAGCTAAAGGTGCATTTTTTTTTGGACAAATATAATGATAACAATAAAAATAGCTCATAATAGTTTAATTTCAGAGCTGGTATCTGGTCATTTTCCATGTTTTCTTCATAAAAACTAAAATCACTTCAGTTCTTACATCAATATCTATGGCATTCTACTGAAAAAACAGTGCTTTGAGGCATTCCATGTTTTATTTTCTGTGTGTTTTAGTCACATAATCCACACAGGAGTTAGTACTTGATTGCATAACCATTGCTTTTGGTGACTTTTGATGGTCTAATAATTTTTTCAGTGACTGTATCCTAGTCAGGTAAATAAAAATGCATCAACAATAAATATACATGTATGGATCATCCCAGCTCCTGAGTGCAGTGCAAATATCACACCGCATTGGTTTGATTGAGGATTTGCCAGTATTTACTTTACAAAAGCAATGAGGTCAAATGGTTTCCAGAGTATTTGTGTAAGTGATTTCCATGATTGAATCAGAATGATCATTTATTAACCAGGAGGTAACTGTAAAACAGGATCTAAAAAAAAGAAAAAGAAAAAGAAATCAACTTTCAGGCTAAAATCGCATGTCATTCATGAAGAAAAACAAACAAAAAAACAAACAAAGAAAAAAACATACCTATTGCTCTTTTTAGAATTCCTGCATCAGTTCATTTGGAGGTTGTGGAGCTTTAGTATCTGCCACTCCTTTAAAAATATGGACTTATCTTTAGAATCTAGCAAATGCGTACTATTGTAGCAGTGTTTTTGCAGCAGGTCTTCCATATCAGCTTTCAATTTTTATTCTGTGTGACATCCAGTTCCTTCTAGGGATAGCTGCTGTAATTACTTCTAGATTAGACAAAAACACAATGCTGCACAACAAAAACAGCCCTGTTTTTGAGGCACAAACAAGCCCTCTCAATTACCCTCTTGAGAAAATCCTGCAGGCTTTGTTGTAAATCCCTCAGCTTTTAGCAATAACTAAGCGTTTGTCCACCTCTTACGAGAAAAAAGACACCTTATGAACACCGTTACTGATTACTTGAGTAAGGAATCAAAGACAAACAAGACTGGCTAGTAAAAGAAACTGTCATTATCCACACATTTTTGGGAAACTAAAAATGTCTAAGAATCATACAACTCATTACCTCAGATCATTAAATGAGTCATCGCCAGGACATTAAATTATTGATCTTAAATCCCAAAAATCCAACACTGATGTTGCTACTAAAATTTTCAATAATATCCTGAGGAGACGAAGAACACGTACGTGCAATAAACAGACACAGCTCTGTATTAATATGCAGCTAAATGTCACTCAAACACTTATTAAACTACATATTAATCACAGGCAAAAGTCACAGACGTTAGGGGTAGCTGTGGCCTAGATGTCTGGAGAGTTGGCTTATGATCAAAGGGTCACTGGTTCCATTCCCTGGACTGGCGGAGAGTTGTTGGCTGATGTACCTTTGAGCAAGGCACTTATCCCCCCATTTGCTCCCCAGGCGCCTGGCATGGTGAGCCTACTGCTCCTATTATGCAGTTTGTATGATGTATGATCTAGTGAGGGGTTAAAGGCAGAAGACAAACTACTACTGACAAAATAAAGATTCTATTCTATTATAAAAGCTGTGACAATAATGATCTATTACTTCTTTTTCATTTTGTTTTTGTTTTCTGCCTTGGTGCATAGTAGTTATTTTTGTTGCTGAATTACATTCCCAGTCAGAATTGCTGTGCCATTTCATTGATCAGAATTGCAAATGCACTTCTGGCAAAACCCTGACCTAGATGTTAAGATTTGGAGCTAATCCTGGCAGCTTCAGTTCATGCATTTAAACTTATGAACTGAGTCGACGACTGTGTGTGAGGATTTGAGCCAAAAGAGTCTTAAAACACTATATTTTTTGCAAGATAAAGGAGAAGGAAGTACCTCGTCCACTGGCATATTATTTTCATGACTCTAAAGACCTAATGATGATCTAAGTGAGTTGTTAAAAATGCATATGTGATGTATAGACACGGTGGATCCACATATGGGAGTGCATCTTCTACCTGTGCATCTGAGTCCAGGGCTGTAAAACCAAAACCACTGCCAAGGTCTGGACACCATTTTCTAAATAATTTTCTAGATCTGAAACAATCTGATTTGCTAATCTACCCAACGAAAACACTATTAAAACCATGACCGTTTTTTTATCCACTGAAGCTGAATATGCTGAACTCATTTTCTGCCATGGTGCAATCATCCTTGTTACACAGTATGAAATAGGATTGGCACAGTGAAAGAGGGCTGTCTGGTTTTTATATTTGGAGTACACAGAGGTAAAGTAGGCAGCACTTCTGACTGTTTTGAATGAGTGAGATGGATAAACACTCATTTGCAGCAGGGAATTATTCTAAATTAAATATTAACAAATGTTCTCCTGTGTTGTATTTGCATTTCCACTCCAACATAGTTAAGCCAGTTCTCAATGCAAACTAATGCAGAAATATGTCAGCAATACATTTACTTTGTACCTCAATCTCTAACTTTACGGAATGTAAGGAGCCCTAAGCTAGGTGTAGAATAATGGGTTTCATCTAGGATATGTACCTCCACCAAGGAGGTTATGTTTTTGCCAGGGTTTGTTTGTTTGTTTGTTAGCAACATTCATTCATTCATTCATTTTCTATACCCGCTTTATCCTCACTAGGGTCACGGGGGTCGCATGGAGCCTATCCC
>JAQQZY010000006.1:14594567-14607676 GCA_030068375.1 Ostorhinchus rueppellii | reverse complement strand
ATTTATAAATGCAATTAATCCACATTAACCATAACACTTTTGAACATTACAAAATAATCAGTCGGACTTTATTATTACTATTTAGTCCAATTAAGATTAAATGACAAATACGTCAATCATTGAAATTATAATAAAAGTAGAAAAATATGAAAAAAGAATAATTTCAAAATATATGTGCAAATGATAAAAGAACTTTAAAAAACTAGAAAGGCACTCGGAGAGCGCAGACCTCCACCAAGGAAGTGTTTGTACTTTCCCCCACTAGATGGCGGTGAATGACGTCATATACAACTCACTGCCACCATGCCCTATCTCCCAATGATAGATGATAAAGAAAACTCTAAAAAAAATTCCCCGATCCAGATCACCACCAAAATTTAATCGCTTCTTCCTCGTCCCATTTTATTTCATCCGAATCCATTCAGAACTTTTCAAGTTATTTTGAACATAAACAGATTAACGCCGGTGAAACCGAGCCTCCTTGGCGAAGGTAGTAAGTGACAGAAGGCGGTTAGCTTTTATTTAATCACATGAGAAATGCATAACAATGTATAATATAGTTACACAATGGCATATATATTAAATGTTTGTGTGTGTGTGTGGGTGAAAGTGTGGAACAGTCTGGAGATTCACCACAAGCACTTTATAAACAGAGGGTGTGGTCACAGTACAGAGAGGGCGGGGCTTATTGTTAACATCCGGGCCATTCCATCCTTAGCTCTTTCTTACATTTGTTGGTTTGTGCATTTCGTTGTTTACCATGTTGGTATGTGTCACATCCATTACCATTGTTGCTATGCAATTATTGTCAAAATATGTTGTATTATAAGTTATGCAGACTATCAATAAGATATCTACTATGTGTAACATACATCAGTTTTCCAGTCTGTTTACTATCTGTTATTTACATTATTATGGGTCAAACAGATGTAATCTTATCATCAAGGAAGCAAAGTAATGTGCTATGCTGTATAAATTCAATCCACTCCTTTTTGAACAATACATATTTAGGGTTCTCCCCAAAAAGTCATAGTATCCTAGCATACCCCCCTTCCCCAGAAGAAAGTCTCACACTAAAACCCTGCGATAGATACAACTGTGCGAGATTTCAAAGGAAAAACAACATGGCACTGGAAAATTGAGTGTGTACCTGCAAACCTGATGGATTTCAGTAGATTTCAGGAAAACTAATAATAACAATAATCATAATAATAATAACAAGAAGAAGAAGAAGAAGAATGGATTAGATTTTTATAGCGCTTTTCAAGTCACCCAAAGCGCTTTTACATGATTCTGTTACAATATGATTGAAATTATCAGGGGAAAATAGAAAAAAAAACACCCCCCTAAATTTGAGGATAGCGGTGCTGAGCTAGCAGTATACTGGCACAGCGCCGTTGTTCTGTTGTCTGTGGAGAACCCTAATATTGAATTTATTTTGTTATTACAAGTGTATATAGTAATTGCTATATTGTCTTGATCACCACTATTTATTCATTTATTTGCTCTGCATTAGGTCCTTGTACACACAAAAGTTTAGTTTTTTCCTTCTGCGCAAAACAAATTAAAAGAAAGAACAAAAGAAAGAAAGAAAGCAAGAAAGAAAATGAATACAAACACGACAAAAATCCTTTGAAAGAGACAAACTGTGTTGAAAATAACCTCCTGATAAAATAAAAGTTGCTGATTTCTCCCTCATTAGTTGCACACTGAGCCCGCTGTAGCAGTGAGACCAGTGATAATCGCATCTAATTGACAAGTATTGTCCAAAAGTAGATTCTAACATGCTGAATTCAAACAGACAGAGAAAACAAGCTATTACACTATGTTCAAAGCTGACTAAAGGGATGAAAATCAATATGGCTCCAGCCACGCCATACTGCTAATGAAAAGCATGCATGCCACGATAATGGCTATGGATTTCTTTGTGTGTGGTTTGTGTTTTATTCCTGTGTGCTGTTGAAATCTTTATACATAGCTCCACAGAAGATAATTGATATCCACTCATAACTGGAGGTGTACTTACATGTTTTAACATCCATTCGAAGAGTTCAATGTCTATGTGAAGTCTAGAGAAATAGTATTATTGTATGGTTTTAATACTTTTTTTTTCTTGTTATTCTCGCTTGTTAAAAATCTGTGTGGGTTGCTAGCAGTGTTGGTCTTTTTATTCTTAACGGTTGGCAGGTACAGAAAGGAGTTGAATAACCGTAATTCTTATTTTTGTATGCAGTGCCATTTTGTAAGAACTGTTCAGGGTGACTTTTTCTTCCACATTAAAAGGTTGACTCAAGCTGGGCAATTAGTAGTTGTCAGAAAAAGAGTGTACAGATGAACTTTAGATTTCTATTTAAATGGTTAGTGAAGGACAGTAGAAGAGGTAAACATGGTGAGGAAAAGTCAGCATGGAATAAAGAGAAAAAAGAGCAACAGTACAATATTCGGCATGCTGAGCGAAGCGGGATAGGAGCTTTGAGACTCCTCACGTTGCTTGCAATCAGTGCGACTTCTGCTCTGTATCTGGCTGCCTGTTGTGCCTTTATGTGTGTGAATCTTTCATGCCGGTGTGTGTTTTTTGTGTATGTCTGTGAGGGTCACATCGTTGTATGGCTGGTTAGCCCGTTGTGTGTTATTTGTGACTGTCTGGGATGCTGTTACCACGGTAATAGCCTTTGGTTGTCATAGAAGCTGATGCACACAGGAGATGAACAGTTTCAGTGAGATAAAAACACACAGGATGATTTGGGATTAAGATGATATTTTTATGCTAGATTTGTTTACGCTCTTACATTTCTGCAAGTAAATTGTCATATTTCCTAATAACAAATCCAACTTAAGTGTCATATATTAATCTTTATGGAGAACAGTAAAAATAGATTCAGTTTCATTGGCCTATGACTGTGTAATATTATTATTTACATTAGTATTAATGAAACGTAGCTCTCAATAAGTATGGATCACATCTGTTCTTACTGATAAGGCTAAACGAAGGAAATATGGGCACTGTTTTCTTTCCAGTATGGGATTTTGTAGCCGCAATCCAGGCGACTTAATCAGCTAATGTCTGAAGACTCACCACTGTGGAAAGAGATAAAACTAGTATCAGGTGAGATGCAAATAATGTCCTTCTGCTTTCATGGATGGATTTAATACATAAATTCAAGTATTTTTTTTACCCCACATTTACAACTTAAATGAGGTAGTAAATATATATAAAATCATTCTAAAAGTGTATCTTATCTAATGAGTTTCCTGTCAATCTCCTCCTCCTCTGTTAGACCCTTTTACACTGTTAAAGATTAATTCCTCAGCTGTAAAGGGAAAACACTGATTTGAGACTTGTTGGAAGACTTGTAGATTGCAGCGGTATTAAATTAAACAATATTTAGTTAGCCCAAGTCTTGTACTTTGGCTTTTCGTGGATTTAATTTGAGGTTAGTGAGGCCGTGTCCAGTGACAGAAAAGGGTTACGTCAGCCAAAGGGCAAAATCTGAATACATTTAATCTATTTAAATAAAGAGGAAAGGGTATCCTTTAAAGTGTAGCAGATGTTACACTTTGCACAAATCTGATAAGTGGACTGTGCGCTTCACATAAACCAATCTTAGAACACCAGGCAGGCATCATATGAAATGCTTCGCTGTCGTGTGATTTTCTCAAGTGAAGAAGTCGGAAAGAAAAGAGGGAAGAAGTGGCAAACAATCAAAAACTATACAATATTGAACACCAAGTCAATGGAACATTAGCAAACTCATTTTAACAATACCCTGTCATCAGTGGAGACATTCAAAACCATTCTGCTTTGCTAACCTTCCAATCGATGAAATCCCATTCACACTGGTCCTTATTGGTGACAGGCAGAGATAATGGGTATTGTTGACTGTGGGGTCCAACCACAGGATATTTGACAGATGACAAATGAACGGTTAAAGAGAACTCCAATGTGGCATACTGCACAAAGAATGATGTCAAAGGGGTAGTTGTTGATGAGTGGGGTTGACAAAGGTACATGTTTAAGGCATATTAAGGGTATTCCCTGAAGTGTAATGATGGTCAACACAGCCACATTTTGGAGAAACTCACATGAGTGTTTAAAAATCAATATTAATTATATTTGTCATATTTATTTGTGAATAGACAGCCCCTGAAAAGACTGAAGCTGTTGGTGTGTGGTGTGTGCTGTACATACATTCTACAGTGGAGAAAATATAGTATCAACAGGAAATGTCTGACTGCAAATTAAATTAAATAATCACACTTTGTGGATAGTGTCATTTTACTCAGCTAAACTTAGCTATATGGAATGCATTTTTAAAAATTTAATTAAATTAATTTTTTTTATTCAGATATTTGTTACATAGTACAGCTATCACTCCGGTCTGCTTTTCATTTCTCTCATTAAAATAGGGGTCAAAAATGAATGTTGTTTTTTTTATTAGTGAAATTAGTGAACAAACCAGATGATAATAGACAGACATAAACAAAGCATACAAAACAAAACAGCAACAACAACAAACATATGCAGTGTATAACAACCTAAAGCAGTTACATAGTAATAAGTGTACCGTGAATAATAACTTAGCATAGTCACGCATGTGTGTGTGTGTGTGTGTGTGCGTGCGTGCACAAGTGTGTATAAGGGAACAGTATAGTAATTGTATTGTAATGTAATAATTAAATATTTCTAATGATATAATATAATATAACATAACACAATGTAATAAGATAATGTAATGTGCTGATACTGTACAATATATTATGACAATGAAAATGAACCAAAAATGAATATAAAGACATTATGCTTGCCCTCAAGGTTGAAAACAGAAAATTGGTCCAGAGTAGGGATCTGATGAGCTTTGATAAGGGAGACATTGTGATGAATCACTGGGTCCGAGTATCTCCAGGTCATGTTGGACATTACCAACATAAAATGGTTAGTGTGTATCAAACGTGTCTAAAGAACAACAACTGGATCTCAACTAATCGAGCATCTGTAGGAGCGGAACATTATTACCACCTGTTTAATGTTCTGTACCACGTCTGCTGTCAGTGGACAGAATGAGTGTATAATGCATGTTTTTCCAAAGATAGAATCATTTTGCATAGTTTGACACCTTCTCTTTGTTACTATTCTCAAGGTAATAGGTCTTTTTTAGAATGCCATACAGTGACTGATGGATAAACACCTCGTACACTTCAGAAAATCTGAAGTATCCTTTTAAGCCAGTGAGGTTGTCAGAAACAGAAAACATGTTTTCATGTGTCACATCCTGGGTTTCTGTTTATTCCTTGTTTATTTCATAATTATATAATCATGAGTCACCTACAGCAGAGTGATCAAAACTAACACTGCTCTAAAATTTAAGCAGGTTGTGAAACTTACATCAATCAAGGCAGTAAAAACTAATAAGCTCTTGTTCGGGCAGCAGGAACTGAATCCAAAATGATTGTGAAATATGGCTGGAAAGAATATGTCTTTATCAAAAGATCTGTGATGCAACAAAGGGAGAAGAAAGACAACGGCTGAGCATTTTCCTCTGGTTAATATTAGCACACACGGCACGTATCTTACAGAGATACAAACACAGAGTTTTCTCACAGGCGAATTATGACAGGAAATGTTAACTCAAATCTATTTGCCCAAGGTAACATCTCAAGGTTAAGAGAGGCCGTGCATGATGTCTTTATTCTGTAAAAGAAAACCTGCTTCTTAAAGCGACCTGAGCACTTTCCTTTTTTCTCCGGGGGCACCAACCTACATCTCCACCCACCCTGCCAATAAACTAGGAGCCTAAACCCTTCTGTATGAGCCGCTGTTCTGCCTGAAGGCACCGAGGATGATTCAAGACACTGTCAGCTGCAGAGACCCGCTCACACTGCCATCGGTTTGAGGTCAGTGTGAACATGCAGGTGTTTTCTCACATGGTATCACCTTGACACAGGCAGCACTGATACCACCGCCTTGTAATGTAATTGCAACATAGTCTGCTGTTAGAAAGACAGAGCTGAGGCAGGGGATGGTCTGTCAGGATGAACGAACAAGAAGCAATATGCCCTGACTCTATTACTGTTAATTGAAGTAGAAAAAAGGCGGTATGTGGTTGGGAGATAAAGTGATAGGGGCAGCAGGAGAGAGGTAGAGACCCTACCATAAAAGTAAGCTTATCTAAGATGAACCTTTGCTGGTATATCACAGGTTAATTCAGTGTCATGCCAGAGAGACAGACAGAGTCCATTTTATTGTCTCATTCAGAAGATAGAGCAGAGGCGGTATCTCTATCGAGTAAAAAGGCAATTTATCTTTGGAGTTACCGCTAATTGTAGATGCATGAAACCTGAAATAAAAACTTGTGCAAAAAGATGAAGCGTGATCCACATTAATCATCTGTTTCAGAAGTTTTTGAATAACAAGCTTATGAAAAACATATCCTCTGTCTTTATTTCAAAGGTCGGAATAAGGCTATTGGGCCTTAATTCAAATTACTTTTATAGTTAAGGTGTTACAGGCATCTGGTAGTTTCTGCATACATTATAAGACAGTGACAGCAACAGTTACAATGAGGCAACAATCTCAGGTCTAGGGCTGCACAATATATCGCAATTACAGTGTGCAATATTCATATCACAAAGATGTGCAATAATTGATCTTATTTTATTTGTATTAACTTAATGTTTTCCACACCATGGGGTACCAGACTGGTTTTCTCTATCGCTCCAACATGCTATTTTTCTGTCAAAAAAACTGAAATAATGCTACTGCTGCTGGTCGAATGCAAGTTTACATATTATTAATGTTGAACAGATGTGAATATTTTCAGAGCACGACTTTGTCCAAGACCAGAACACTTCTATTTACAGATTTTATTTTTATCTGCAGTATTTACTAAACCAGGCAGCCAATGGAATATAGTTTAGTTCAAGCTCTTCTATGGTGGTACTCTTGCACTTTTGTTATTATCAAATACATCCATGTCATTTACACATTTTTCTATGTGAATAAAATGACTAAATATTTGACTGTTTGGACAGAATGGTGGATCTGATCGTAGTAGTTCAGTATTTTAGCTTACATTCTAAATAATTGAGTCACATACAAACAATCGGCTCATTTTAACATCGTTAAGGAACACTTTTCTGAGGTGAAATTGCTATTTCTTTTGGTGAATGAGAAATATTGCAATATTATTGTCATCGCAATGCTGTACATCCATATCGCATATTGCGAGTTTTGCCAGTATTGTGCAGTATTGTTCCCTACTCAGGTCCAATGTGGTCTACAGGGTCTGTAAGACCTCTGCATGAACAGTGAGTGGACCTGCTTTGTTAGGTAGCATGACGTAATGGTACTAATGTAAGGAATGATGTTCACAGGGTGAATGTGGATGTGGACGGGGGTCTTGATTAGCACTAGGGTTGCAAAAATTCTGGAAAAATTCTCGAAATTTTCCAGAAACTTTCCATGGGAGGTTAAGCTTGGGAATTTTGGAAACTTTCAAATTGGAAATTTTGTCTGGGAATTTATGGGAAGTATTGGGAATTTATGGGAATTAAGTGGAAATTGGGGGTTGTTATGTTCCAGCCTAGGGGTTCACCAGGATGTACATAATAGGCACAATTTGTTCACCACCAACTCCCAAGTTACAAAATCCAGACTGAAAACAAAACAAAATTTCACAATGTTTCTTATTTAATCAACTAAAGGTTTGTTTATTTAGGAGTAGGGTTAGCTAAAACAACAAACAGGAGCTCTTCTTCCAAAAGGTAAAAATAAATACTCAAAAACAAAACAAAATAGGAAAAACAAAATCAATATTCTAATCTAAACTCCCTAACGAAAAAAACGGGGAAGAAGTCAAACAAAAAAGCCGCCCTCTCCTACTAACAACAATACACACTATCAAAATGAACATAAAACTACATATACTATTTACAAATTCTCAAGCGAATACTCAATGTCTGGATGCAAAATCACATGAACGGGTTGGAAGGTGGCAGTGACCAGGAGAGAGAGACAACTGGAACTGATGCCGTTTTTAAAGGGTGAGTCATCACGCTTCTCCAATCCGCTGTCACTTCCTGAAAAGAAGACACAACAAAAAACACAGCACCCCTACAGAAGTGGGGGGAGAAACACACACTATATAGAAAATAAACAAATTATGACCCAGAGTCATAACAGGGTAATTTAAACAAACTGTATCATATACAAACATAAATGTCAATACTTTTGTTTTGTCATATGCAAACATCCATGTAAAATAAACATGACATTTCAACAGATTTATTTGAGTAGAACTTTACTTTTGAGTCTTGAACAATGAACAATCAATTATTTTAATGAACAAAACATGGAAGAAATACCATTATAGATATTAATATTGCATTATATTTAGCCCAAAATTACTTGACTATATATAATCCACAGGCTCAACTGTGTGGCTTCAATAGCCTTGTGGTTTAGCTCAAAGTGTCCTCCAGGGTTTAAGTAATAATCTGTGCATGTGATGGAGGAGTGCACAGTGCATGCAGGGGGCGTGGCCTCAATAGCCCTGCAGTAAGCAGTGCTGTGTGTATGTGATAGAGGAGTGTACTTGCATTAAATCTGGTTGTTTTAGCCAAGATTATGCTACAAAATATTTTCCCCAACTATATTTAAGTTCCCTGTTGAGGGCCAACCTTCAATTTTGTAAATTTCTTTTGTATTCCCATAAATTCCTGTTAATTTCCATAAAGTCCCATTGAAAGTTTCCAACTTTGAATGACATGACGCACAAACAAGTCGAATAAGTGAGGAGATGGGAGCCTCATTCGTGCTCGTCTGTTCCTGTGAGGATAGATTTGAGATATGAGAATTCCTGCAACCGCTACAGCTCCAATCACATACACGGGCTCTATATTTTATTGAAAGCACTCATTCAAATTGCACAGCTTACAGTATTAGTGTCGACTTATGTGACACTTTAAGGAGGTTGAGTGGGCGGGGCAAGTGTGTCCACAGACTGTGGAACTCTATGGCTTCACGGACCAAACCACAGCTGTCACAAAGTTGAAGTGCAAGACCCAAATATATGACAGTTCTGTAAATTCTATATCTGAGAGGTCCTGTGTAGACCTGGCAGTTATTTTGGACGACATATCCTGGAAAAAATCAGTTCCACTCAACACCTGACATAACATTCAGGCAGGCTAGGCAAAGATGCACTTCACTTCAACGTTTTGACAGTGTAGTGACACGACATCACTCCTTACTTTATTTTAGTCGACAAATGCCCCTATCCTTTCTACAAACTCTAACTACCACTATTTTTTTTTAAAGCACAAGATTTTTTTCTGTAGCTTTACTAGTGCAGATATGAAAAAATCTGATATACTCTCTTATTTATGGGTTTCCACTCAATTGCAGACATTTTTTACATATCAAACATTTAAAGATAATACAATAAGCAACGTGTTATCCCATTTCTTCCAAAACCAGGCCTCTCTCTGAGTATCTAAACGCCAGAGCTGTAGAGGGTGTCTGGCAAGAGTTGTCCGTCTTTAATGCTGCACATCCAGGGCACTTGATGGATGGCAGAGTAAGGACAGAGTCCCTTACTCCATTCATCAAAACCAGACAACCTCTTGGGCCTGGTGGCCCCGGTGACAAATGAGGACTGAAGTCCCTGCTGGGGGGGTGAAAAGGGTACAGGAGTTTTGGAGGAAGTCCCAGCTTGGCCCAAAAGGACAGACACCTCTTGTGTTCGCTCTGCATGTGCTCCCCAGGCTATAGGCTTTATGTTCAGAGTTCATAAAGCACTCCTGAACTTTTTGTCTTGAGCAGTGACTTGCATGACAAATTGTTCTTTGCTCTTTAAGCTGGGTTCAAAAAGGCCCCAGATTGGTACTTAAAAAGTGCAGTGACAATGAGACAGATGCAGCTGAAGGAGGCTGTGGAGACTTGTGTCAACGAAATCACATTTTACATTTGGAACCGTGAGGAGGCAGGCGGAGGGGAGAAGAGATTCTATTTGAAGCCTCATATCAACTGGAGACTTCAATGCATATTGTTAGAAGGCTGTGGAAATGGGAGGAGAGCGCCGGTTGAAGAGGAGAAAAGGCACATTAACTTGAACGTCTTAGCCACCTAAGAAGTCCTCTGAAACATGACTGCCTTTCTAAAGAGCGTAATTCAACTAATACTGTATTTGTGTGTGCGCTGCAGTAGATTCAAGTGTAAAGCTCTGAAATTAATAATGGGATGTATATAGCCTACTTTTATATTCTTGGAAGACAGATGACTGAACTGAATTACCAACTAAACATAGTATAACTGTCTGTTCTTAACGTTTATGTAACAGTTTTATAGGGGACATAAATACATTTGGAGAGAATAGCCATCATTCACAGGACTTATAGTCTATAGTTACTACCTCACATGTGCCTGTGTGTAGAAATGAGAGGGACGTTAACAGTAGTAGCTGCAACTGGTGTTATGTTTTAAGCCCTGAACATCTGCTGGGTCTGATTTAACACCGTACATGAGTTGTGTTTATATGGGGATAAACACAGACTCATGTTGAAAGAATCTTGAAAGAATAAAGATAATAAGAAAAAACAGAAAATATTATGATCTAGCTGTTTTACCCGTTTAACATAATTCATAAGAATATAATAGAACATGTGTCACAATCATATCAGTAATGTTTACAGTTAGTCTTGTTGTACAGCCGAGTGTATTTTTAGCCAGAAAGGAAGAGAGTAGTTACATGTTTTTATTTATTTATGACCTTTATTTAGCCATGAAAACCTCATTGAGATTAAAAATCCCTTTTCCGAGAGCGTCCTGGCCAAGACGGGCAGCAGTACATGAAAATAGTTAGACAGATATAAAACTTTCACACATAAAAACAAAAATGACTTTTCAATATGTTAAAACACAGGATCCAGTGAAACCTTCTAAAATCAATGTTACTAAAAGTGCCCGTAAGATTAAGAAAAAGTGCATGAGACTAAACATCTGCAGCCAGATGTTTCTGCCTCTAATGGCCCTTTTCCACTGCACGTTTTCATAACGGTTCCACACAGGACGGTTTGACTCCACCCCCATTTTTTCCTTTTCCACTGGGGGTTGGACCTGGGACCTGTTAGGATTTTTCGTACCCGTTTCAGAGGTGGCTCTAGCTGTGCTGAGCCGGCACTAAAACGTGATGTGAACAATGCTGTCCACTGATCGGTCAGAGGACATGTCGACATATTCGCGACAAAGCTCTGGGATCTTAAATAATCACACCTGCGAGAACGTCGACAGACAGGATGGCAACATCGGACAAACAGAGAAGATTTTTGAGAAGATCCATCATTGTTGTTTACTTTATGGGACACTTTATTAGTCGCCTGAAAACGACATCACGGCAGCGTCGACCCTGTCATCTCCACTCACCTCAACTCAACTAGTCCTGACTAGTAAGGGCTGGCAGTGGAAAAACAACAGCGCTGGTCCGACAAGTGGGTAGAGCCGTGCCGTGCTGAAGCGTGCCGAGTAGAGTGCTGTAGGGTTTGCAGTGGAAAAGCGCCATAGGTCATACAACATCCTCTTGAAGGTGCCCAGTGAAACCAGATATTTAAGTTTCAGCTCTTTTTGTTATTCATGGGGGGTGAGTTTGCTGATTTTCCCGTTGGTTTTGATTATATAAAGAGCAAAAGAGATATTGAAATGCATATGTGTTTGGTTTTTCGTTTTCTGACAATGTCAAGGAGTCACGTGTGTCACAAAATACACTAAACCTCATGAAGGTATTGATGTATATGTACACAATACTGCACGGTTGCCCAATGCAATTAATTAGATTCACTGTGTATATTCAACCATTCAGGGTATTTAGTATTATTCACTGTTGTATGTGAGTATCTTATTTCATATTTACATGTATATTTACTTTTGATATATTGCACTGTAGGAGTGTCCTTTAAATGTTGTGCCCTGTACTATAACAAAGATAATTGTATTCCTAAAATGATCATCTGATTAGTATTAGATCTTATCAAGTAGCATCATAATTTACCAGTCTGTGCTCACCACAGAGTTCATCTGATCGTTATGGAACAAACCGTTTTCCTAAAATAGCTGCGTACTCAATACAATGAGTCAGTTTTCCCACTGGAATCTATTCAAACATATACTGGTCTCACTTTGTTGACCCCAAAGCCATAAAGTGGTCATAGGTAAAGATTAGAATCCCTCTGTTTTAGTCAAAAAAGCATCATCTTCAGTATTTAAATAATTTACTTAGTGGTAGGAGGAGAGCCACATGACGGCATCCATTGTCAAACGTTTGTGTTCAAGGTCGTCTTTGTTGTGATAGATGAGGCGACGTATTTGACTCCCCTGCTATTATCATTAAAACAACAATAAAAAAAATACCATCTGTGACGTTTTAGTCACATTTTTTATTTTTCACACATATGAAAAACCCTCTGATGTGCACAGCTGTTTTGCTTTCAGAATTGTTTTCCCGGCAGCTCTTCCCATAGCTTTTCTTCATCCCTGCATCCTCATGGTGCTCCTCGACAGCTAATTGCTCACCACCCTTATGTTCTAAATCATTCCTAACATCGACATTACTCATTTTTCTGCAACGTGTTTGTTATGAGAGGTATCTTTTTTACAATTACTGAACATCTGAACATCTGCTTCTGTTATTTCTTTTTAATGGCTGCCTGACTGCTGACAAAGGAAATGTCACAACATGAGGCCTCAACATTTGAGCCTCACATTAGTGGTCGTACAGTAGGCTCCTCGCTTTCTTCTCTTGGAGGTTAACAAGCCACGCAGTAAGTGTTTAACCTAACAACATGATAAAAGAGGTTACAATAGTCTGTAGTGCTGCTGACTTGTTGTGATGACTGGAGGAGCCGCCTTTAACATTACATAGATGTTTTATTTAAGTACATCTTAAAACTGTAGATTTTTCTGATTTCAGTTTTACGTTCAAAAGGCTGCTTTCACAACATCCATTTAAATGTTAAGAGAGAAGAGCTGTGAATTCACGCTCTCTCCCTCACACACACACACACACACACACACACACACACACACACACACACACACACACACACACACACACACACAC
>JAQQZY010000006.1:14505232-14518272 GCA_030068375.1 Ostorhinchus rueppellii | reverse complement strand
GAAATACTGTTCAGTTATGGCAGCAGTGGGACACCTTAGACTGGTGGAGCTGGAAGAATACATTTGGGAAACACTGTGCCTACTTACTTTTCAGTCAGCATTGCATATAACCACTCCCCCCCAATGCACACCATTCAGTAGTATCATGTGGTATCGATGCAGTTGTATTGGAGTACTTTTATGAGTATAAGTACAAGTACACATGCTCAGTTTCGGACCAATAGCTGATACTGCTCTCTGCATCGATGCATCCCTCGTTAATCCCTATTAAACATTTCAGATCAGTAGATGCATCTGGTCGTCAGCTGCTGTTTAGGTCTTTCAGGGTTAAAAACATTACATTTGTTCATTCTGGGGTTTTATATATGCACAAAGGCACGCACTTCTTTGTCTTAAATTTTTATCAAAAAAGTCAATCAACCAAAGCTGCTCCACTTTGATCAAGTATGTTATTATTATGCACTTTTCGTACGTCAGCCCGTACTCCAGAAGATATCAGATGAGAGAGAATAAATACTGAGAGGAAGTTGAGAAAAGCTGCTGCTAAACTTCTGCAGACATGTTTTCAGTAGAACATTCACAGTCTCTGGTGGACTCCACTCATCCTGGTTGGACAAGGTCTCTACAGGTCTCTGATCTGCTTTGGGTTTTGCAGCTTCGTGCCCAGACAAAGACCCTGCTATGATTGGCCGGTTGAAGTTGTATGCTCCAATCAGAGCTACGGTCAGTGGTTTGAAGTTTTCAATGGTTTCAGTTCAGCGTTTCAGTGGAATCTATACGTTTACTAAATTCAGTGTTTGTTCACTTCTATATATTCATACTTTTATGAGATTTAAGTGCAAACCGTAAGTATTTATTGAGCAAGAAATGACTACACATACTTTACTATTTACATGTAAAGTCATGTGTATTTAAAAACATGTACATAAAACATACATAGAAGCTATAATTAACTTTTAAATGCAAGATAATCATTTGTATTATGTTTCAGCCAAAACAATGATTTCATGTTTGAAATAAGTTCTGTTGTTGTTGTTTTGTTTGTGTTATTTATTTTTACATGCACTGATCAGACTTTTTCAGTTCCAATACTGATACGAGAAGCTGGTCCCTTGCATAATGTTTGATACCTAATACCGATCTGATATCATTGATTTAGCAACAATGATATCGGCACCTCCCCATTGTCTGGCACATTGTTACCCCCACCCCCCTGGTCGCAAAGTTGTTTTCCGGGAGGGGGGGCAGCAGGTAGTAATTGATAAGGTGAGGGGACCTCACTTTCACTTTCTCACAGCTTTATCTACAGAGCCTATATAACCCACCACGTCCTCCACATACAGGTCCGTTTTGTTACTTTTAGAATTACACTCCGCAGGCATGACATAGCCCATGTCGCAACAATTTAAAGGTGAAGACTCAGTCTTACAGATTGGTTGCTTTTACAGATCCCTGATCCAGCTAAATTGTTGGTATTGGGGCAGATATCCAATCCTAATGTGGGATCGGTGCAGCCTTAGTCAAAGTAAGTTTATTGGTTCCTGTAGGTACATTTGTTCTGCACTAACAGGAGAGTGCATCTATATTATACATTAAAACAAAACAAAACAAAACACAGACACAGAGTATGATACAAGTACACATGGGCAAGTACTCATGGAGGATCACTGAACTTTTTCTGGACTCAGAAAAAAATTTATGATTAAAAAAAACAAAACAAAACATTTAGAAACCAGGACAAAGAAAATGTCAAACTGTAGTCACTAGAAAACTTCATTTAATGGTTAAAAGGTTAAGAAAAAGTTCACAAAATCAATACATTCACATTTTCATCTAGATTTTTTACTCACTCCATGTAAAGTATGGCCTCCTGCTATTGTTCTCCTCTGTTTTTTTCGTAGTACAGCCGAATCAGACTGAAACCTTGGATTCAGCTCCTCACCCCAGTGAAAGACACACTCCTTCCTTCAGTTCCTGCCTGTCAATCCCCAGTCATGCATATTTTTCTTTCAGTGTCAGATTTGAACACGGTGAGTCAACAATGGGCCCGAGCTGCTGAATGTTAGAGCCCCCCGGCCCTTTTACACTCCATGCACAATGCAGTTCTATGCGTCACCACGACCACTTTAAGCTCAAGTTACCGACTCGCTCTGAAACTCAAAATGCACATAAATATGAGCAAACATGCATCAAAGTGTCTGCAACAAATCATGTGACACACAGTACCACCACCATGAGGAAACATCTGCATAATGAGAGCTGATGTCTTTAACCCATACAGACCCAAAAGCATCTACTGATCTAAACCGTTTCATACCTGTTGACTTGGGGTGAAACAGTGCACTCGTTTGGACTGAACTGTTTCATTTCAGGGCCTTTGGTACAATACAGAGGTGTACTAAACAAATGTAGCCTATGTGAAGCTTATGACCAAGGCTACAGGAAGTAGCTGAAACTAGTCAGGCAGGTAAACTAACAACTACCCCTGTCTGATAAATGAATGATGTATGATAACTAAGTGGAAGACAGTATGAAACTATACCAGATGAGAAGGATTGGACTGGAAAAGAAAAATGTGCAATGTTTCTGTTTCTGCACAGATTGAACAGTTTGCACTTTAATGTTCTGAGATGTGCATGTAAATGGGCTCATTGACCCACCCATATTATTCAAATGTTCCTCTTTGTTACCAAAATGTGTTTATTGTTCGAAAAAAAAGGAACTTTAGTGTCATAGTTCTAAGATAATCGCACATTTCCTATTGTCATTTAGAAAAATACTGTCTCATGGAGCAGTCTGGTTGAGTTCATTTGTATTGTTCAAGCAAAAACCTTATTTTTAATTTGCACTGTAAATTATTCAAGGAAAAGCAAAAAGTATTGTTACAATATTGATGTTTCTTTCAGCAAAAGTTATAATTGCAACACTGTTGTTGAGGGGGGCCTGGAGATTTTTCATCCTCTAAAGGGGGCCTGGCAGAAAAAGATGGAGAACCACTGCTTTTTAGTAAAAAGGTTTATTTTTCAACTCAAGTTGGCAAAATCAAGTGAACCTGCTCTTCTTCTCTTTCACTGTGCGTCTGCTGTGGTGTTACTGTGAGGTCACGTTCACAGCACCTCAGGGAATAGTGTGAGGTGTTCAAAAACACTGTAAATTACAGTGTTTGTCATAAATGAACATTGAAAATACAAAAAATACATGTGGGGCGCCTGTTAAAGCACCAATGACTGAACAATATTTTGTACAAATGTACTGTGTTCTACAGGTAGTTACAGAGTACCCCCCCCCCACCCCCCCCCCACCCCCCTCAAAAATATACTGAACCTAATTTTTTCTGTACCCTACTGTTGCTCCATTAATCCTATCAACACATATGAATAATTGGTGTAAAATGCAGTTTGTCGTCTTTTCATGGTCATCAGATATGACCCATTTGGACATTCAGAGGCTTCGTAGTTACCATGAAAACACCATAATCCACAACACTGATTCGCCAATAAAAAAAAACGGTAAGGTTTGATACATGACAATGGATGGAGACAGTTGGATTTATGGACAGAAAATTATATATTTCACTGAAAAAAGACACTTTCTTCTGTTTTTTTCTTTTTGTGATACAATAACCCTCAACTTTAATTTGAGTTTTCATGAGCATCTACATACTCCATAAATTAAATATAGGATAAATAGTTTATTTTCATTGAAAAAAAACATAAAATACAGAGGCTAATACAGTCATAAATGGTGATTAATCACTCAAAGGTTAAATAGGGAGCTTCCACAGAAGTAGCACCGGGTCTTTATGGGTTAATAGACTTTTACTGGCTCTACTGGAGACACCGTGGACCCAAAAACATGACACGATTGGATTTCAGGGTGAATGTGGTAACAATATGAAATATAAGACCCCATTACTTATATGAACATGTGCCAAAGGCTTTGTTCAGATTGCAGGGAATCCGATTTGTTTCTCAGATCAGAGACAGTGGTCCACACACCACCCATCTGTCTGCACGTTTAGCTTTGATAACAATGGGTGTAACCTACTACGAAGCTTCACTACACAGAAAAAGTGATTTATCTTGGCGTCTGTCCACTGACGTTTGTCCTCCATCAGCAGTCATACGGGTGGAATAGACTCTGCACTTCCGTCACTCTGGATTTGACCTGATTGAAAAAGACACTTCGAACACACAATCCAGTTTGAGAAACTGAGACACATTTGCAGATCTGACTGAGAGGATGTGGTGTTTTTGGGACAGACGTACTAAAAACTAATCAGACCACAACATCAACCATGTTCAGAAATAGTTGAAATAGAAAATAAATGAGGCTTACGCTGTCAGGAGCCAACAGTAAGAGTGTATCCCCAAAATCCCCCCAGTCCTCTGCTTTATAATAAAGCAAATAAACGACACAATGTACAAAAGATACCAACTTAATTATTATTCAGAAAGCAGATTGTGGATATGAAATGGAACTATTGTAAACTATTGCCTACAACAAATGTTCCCCCTGGAGACAATGAAGTTCATCTTATCTTATCTTATCAAACATGAGATGATCCTTACTATTATGCAAAGCACCTCTGCAAACAATAATTATTTGCTGAGTAATATTAGAAAAGATATTAGATGTTTATTGGATGATCAATATGAACCAAGTTTGAGCTTGATTGGTTGACTACTTCCTTAATAATGTAAAAAAAAAAAAAAAAAGATTTTTCTACAATAGCTCCCCCAATCATTTGGGAAAAAAACACACCATCCGGTGTCAAAATATGATCTCATGTAAAGTCAAGGTCGTGGCATGAAGAAATAGAACTGTTAAACAATTGATACGAACTCAGCTGGAGCTACAGCGACCTAATAATGGCAGAATAGTGGAAGAAATTTTTCCCACAAAACTCTACCTAGGGAGTGAAAATGACCCCATATGAAGTCTGGATGGTAGTGAGGAAATGGACATTTGTAAGATGATCAATATGAACCAAATTTTATGTCAATCAGCCTATTATTTCTTGATTTATGTCCAAAAAACTGATTTTCAATTAAAGCGCACCCTTTTGGACAACTTATAATACAAACAGAGGAGCTGAAATCAATAGGGCTCTTCCACTAATGCCACGTTTCCTCTATGTGTTACCGGCTCGACTCAACTCAGCCTTTTCGGGTTTCCACAACGAAAATGGACCTGGAATCTGGTACCAGGTGCTAGTTTGTTTGGCATCGCCTCAGCCAAGGTTCCAAAATGGAGGAACCGATACCAAAACATGACGTGTGAACACTGCAGACCACTGATTGCATTACCAATGTGCAACCCGCCATTTTTACAAAACTAGATTGGAAGGGTTACAGTAAATAAACCTGTAGGTTAAACAGTCTGCAAAACTACACCGAGGCTCAGACATTTCTGTGCTTGGTGGATGACGAAAAAAAATCTTCTTCTCCTCTTCGCCTTCTGCCTCTGATTGGCTCATCAGTCCTCATGCCTAAAGTTAACCAATCTAATCAGTGAAGGTACCTACAGTAGTAGTAGCCATTTAGAGGCAGAGTAGGGCAGGTCATGGCTGTGCCGTCCTAGGGGTAAACATGGGCAATTTGGCTTAGATACTGCTGAATGGTGCACGTCAGGGGGTTTGCAAGTGAGTATATGCAATGATGACTGAAAAATAAGTACCTACTGTAATCTGTATACCCTAGACAACACCACTGCGCAATTTATGATATCACACACTCAAAAACTGACTTGCATATTGCACTGCACCACACTGGCATTGGTGACCAGTGATATTCACACTGATGCAGACAAATCCAACATGTCTTTGTCCTTTATCCACAGTGGGTCTGTGGCCTGCAGTACTCCTCTGCCTGGAAATAGGAAAACTTTCCAAAATGCCACTATTTCCCCAACAGACAGAAAGACGAGGAGGGCAAAAACAAAGCGCTAACACATGCAATTCCTCCCCAAATCCCACCCCTCCCTCATCATCCCTTAAATATTCTGCTTTTTATTTCTCAACATGCCCCCTTGAATGAGAACTAAAACAAAATAAATATTTGATCCACTTTGAAACCACTTCTTATGAATAAGCAAACTCTGTTGTGAACTTTTGTGAAGAACTATATTTGGTAATTTAATGAGTTAGCCGGCGCTAAATCTTAATTAATCCTTAATAAACAAATGAAGAGAGCCGCAGGAAGAGTGGGAGGAAAGGCTGATAACACCCATTATTATCTCAGTAAGAAAACACCAATAAAAGAAGCTCATGAATCATCTGAGAGTGTTTACAATTAGCACGAAGATGATTGTTTTCAAAAAGCTGATGACATTGTGTTTTTCAGTCTCATATGTGATAAAACCACTTACAACTGGGTATTTTTTAGCAATAGTGGTCCATCAGGTCCAATAAGACTAAATAATTAGAATCACTGACCTACATTTACACCCTACATTTTATATTTGTTCCATGAAAATGCATTAAATTATTCCCAACAGTCTATTCTCTCTATTTCATAGCTTTTCTCTTGCCGGCAGTAGTGTATGTGTCCGAGCCATTGTCCAATCATAATGTTAGAGCCATTGTCCAATCATAATGTTAGAGCCATTGTCCAATCATAATTCACCATCATGTGTTACCGGGTAAAATAAATCTCCCTTGAGGCTCAGAATCAACAGTGCAGCCTCTAGTGCAAAGGTGTCCAAAATGTGGCCCGAGGCCCACAACCGTTCCACGAAAGGGTCCAATCCTGCCTGTGGGATGAATTTGTAAATGCAAAAAATTTCACTTGAGATATTCACGATCATTTCAGCTCAAGAGCCACATTCAGACCAATATGATCTCAAATGGCTCTGACCAGTAAAATAATAAAATAATAATCTATGAAAAAATAATCCAAACTTTTCTCTTTGTTGTAGTGTGAATAACCTGAACTGTGTGCAGCCTAAAATTTCTTAAGCACAATTTCAACAAAGCAAAAGCAAAGTTAGTTTGTATGTATGTATGTATGTATGTATGTATCTATCTATCTATCTATCTATCTATAATTTTTTTTATACTATTGTAATTCTACTCTTTTTGCCCTGAATTGGATCATTTTAGTCGTTTCAGTGACACTGCCCCCATCTTACTGCTTGTTATGTTTAGCCAAAGCATTTTAAACTGCTTAAATTTTTTTTTTTACACAAATTAGGTGTAGTATTGATGGTATATTATTGATATTAATCATTGGATTAACCCTATAAAGCCAGCACCATTGAATCATTGACAGAAAATTCCAGTTCTTTAAACTCGAGCCTCTATTAGTCCTTCTGAACAACAAAAAAAAAAAAACCCAAAAACATTTTTTCAAATATCAATTTCCCTGTCTGATTTTCAGTTTTGTATCATATTTGATACATTGGGTCTCAATGCTCAAATATTATCATTTTTGAACAAACAAAAACATAATAACACAAACATGTCTGACAAATTGTTAATTCCTTTTCAGAACTGTCAAAGCTCTGCCTCCTTCCTCACTAATGTTAGTCTTGTACTGACACTGGAAAGGCCTCTGGTGAATGATTTCCTCCCCCTGGTGGATTATCTGTGTATTGCAAGTATCTAATTGTATACATCAGGTTTTTCAAGAAAAAAAAAAACCAAAACTATCACACTGATCATGTAGAGAGTTTCAAAACTCATGTATTCAATATGATACATTTGGCGTTAGGGTTAAGTGAGCTGGAGGTCTGAAATACAACTGGTTTCGGAAATGAAACGGATTTACCGCCACAGAATACACAAAGAAAAAGTCATCACTAAAAAGTGAAGCGATGAGAGTAACACTTAAGAAAGGAAGTGGGATGAGTTTAATTAGCCTATGAGAGAAAATAAAGGCATAACTTCAATTACTTCACTCTAAACTGCTTTCAATTTGGTTTTCTACGACTTGTAGGTCAGACCTGAGAGGAGCTCCTTCCTCTTCCTTTGCAAATTAGACTCAACAGTTCCACCGAGAACCATGACTCACATTAATTATCCACAGGCTGAGAAGCAGCGGCGGAAACAACACCTTCCAAAAAAAATAATAATAATTATAATAATTGACAACTACTTGAGAGTGAGTTTGCTAAGTTTCCTTGTTGCTGTTGTTTTCCATTGGTTGCCTTCTTTACTGTTTCTATTCTTTTTCGTCGTCTGCACTGAAGATCGAGCGTGTCTTTTCCATCTAAAGTCACTGATGTTACATTGTTATTAGAGCTTGTAAAGACAGTAGGGGGTCATGTTTCTGATGCAATAGAAATGATGACATACCAGTAATGAAATGTATTCTGGTTTGTTTCTAATCATTCTAATGACTGCAATAAGCTTGTAGCCTCATTATATGTTAATTAAAGGACTATTTTTTGTTAGTTTGTTCTACTATTTCCTATAAAACCTAATCTTATTGGTAGTTGTGATTAGGGAGGGTTGTGTACATTACCGTCAACTGCACAAAAACTTTCAGTACATCGCATGTTCTGGCTAATTGAAAAACATTTAGAACCAACAAAAACTGCTGCAATGGACCTTGTGATTCTATATATTTTAATGTGAATTAAGTCAATACATTTAAAAGTTTACTGGCTGCATATTGTACTAGACCAGTGTTTTTCAACCTTGAGGTCGAGACCCACATGAATTTGCCTGAAATTCAAATGAAGTCCCCTAAAATTTCTAGTAAATGATGAAAATAAAAAATAAAAACTTACAAAAATAGTTGACAGAGACCATCATAATACATAAAAGACATGACAAACTAAGCTGAAACTGAAGCACTGTGGTTCTGTACTCGGAGAAATGTTCATTGGAAGTCTTGACCTTATTTGTGCAAATGTTGTGATGTAACTAGTCATAAAATGTAACAAATTAAGCAGGAATTAAAACAGGTTGTAGAAATCCATAAATTTTGTTAAAATGAATATAAAGATAGTTTTGCAGCAGCTGGAGGGTTCAAATTCAAACTGTATGAAGTATTAGGGTTCAAATACAAAAAGAAATGAACCATAGACTAATGAAAGTGGGTTTAGATAAATATGAGCCCTTTAAAAAATAGGCCATAAATAAATAATTTTAAGAATATACAGGAATGAGTTACTGCATACAAGGATCCAACAAAATATTACATTAAAAGTACTTGGACAAAGTAAATGGACATTATTAATGCAAACAATACCAGAACTCCACTCATGTCCCCTCTTTTTTTGTGGATTTTTTTGTTTTGTTTTGTTTTTTCTGTCTTTTTTTTCCTTAAATGTCTTATACACTTGAAGAGAAGGTGAGGAATGGACGATGAGAACTATGTTTTATAAGTATAAGCCACTGACTGTTACTTATTAAGACATAGGCCATTAAAACATTAATTTGAGATAATATGAAGCAAATTAAACTACATGTTATGCATCATCTCAGTGTGTTAGATGTGTTTGTGTGTGTATGTCAAATAAAAAAAATCTGTTAAAAAAGTACATTTAAACATTGAGCTCATGTCAGACCCTTTATTTTTATTGAT
Source organism: Ostorhinchus rueppellii (assembly GCA_030068375.1). Lineage (NCBI taxonomy): Eukaryota > Metazoa > Chordata > Actinopteri > Kurtiformes > Apogonidae > Ostorhinchus > Ostorhinchus rueppellii. The sequence continues at coordinate 14,508,739 of JAQQZY010000006.1, read as the reverse complement.
TACTTTTTTAAATTTTTTTTTTTTATTAAAGTATCTGTTGTCCTTCTACTTGGGTAAAGAAACTGTGTTCTTCTGTTATTTGTCTCCTCATGTTCTGGTGAAATCAGTCCCAGCATCAGCTCTGACAAACCCAGATCCCTGACTGATACCATCCACGTTTTCTTCGTCTAAACTGTTAAAATAGCTTCTCCTTTACATAAATTTACAGATCCTACTTCCCCCCCTCACAGCTTTCATATGCAATTTCCTCTGCTGCAGCGGGTCTAATAATCATTCAGGTGCAGCTTTTCTTTGCAACTACTTCAATTCTTCTTCTGTGCCTCCAAAAAGAAACACCTGAAAATATATATTGCATGAGCCCAAACATGTAATATTCAGGCGTGCACCCTTTGGTTGATATCATGTTTTTACGAATATTCTGCTTTTTTTTTTTTTTAAGTAGAAAATCTTGTCTTTACAGGCAAAGAAAACTAATTTAACTGAAATGACATGTCAGAGAATATTGGCTTTTAATGGCACAAAAACCACTTCCTAATACTAGTCAGGAATTCTACTTCCAAGCCATTTTGCCCCAAAATGCCAATTCTGATCTTATTTCATGTCGGGTTTGGACTTGAATCTAGAACAGTGTCACAACCGGGACTAAAAATGAGTTCAATATACTTAATCCTTTATCAGGAAAGACTATTTTGGGACATTTCCACACACATTATAAGACAGTGTGAGCAATAGTTACAGTGAGGACAGTGAGTCAGCAATCTGAGGTCCAATGTGGTCTACAGGGTCTGTAAGGTCCACCGAGGTACCATGAAGTAATGGTACCATTAGTACCAATACTTCATCATTACATTAGTACCATTACTTCATTCCTTACATTAGTACCATTACTTCATCATTCCTTACCATAGTACCATTACTTCATTATTACATTCGTACCATTACTTCCTCATTCCTTACATTAGTACCATTACTTCATCATTACATTAGTACCATTACTTCATCATTCCTTACCATAGTACCATTACTTCATTATTACATTCGTACCATTACTTCCTCATTCCTTACATTAGTACCATTACTTCATGGTACCTAACAAATAAGGTCCACTCACTGTTCATGCACAGGTGGACCTGACAGACCCTGTAGACCACATTGGACCTGAGATTGGTGACTCACTGTCCTCACTGGAACTGTTGCCGTCACTGTTTTGTAATGTGTGAGGAAATGACCAAAAATAGTCAATTGTCCGATAAAGGGTTAAACGAAAAAGTATTATTCACATCTTGATATGTCAGGAGTGACTGGATTGCCAGATTTTCTCAAACTGTGAGAAAAAGACGGCCAATCAATACCCCTGTGCTACTTTCACTTTATCTGTCATTCAGTAGGACAATATGTTGGATTTTCCAAACAGGCACATCTCACATTGGCATGAAAGTCTTTAGAAGCTTTCACTTCACACTGTGCTCCCCGGTAGCAGATGTGTTGACAGCAAAGATGATGAACGATAAGAGGACAAAAGCTGACAGATGTGATAAATACAACGTCGAATGGCTAATCAATCTCATGTGGGTAGAAGGAAATGGAGGAAAAACAGCAGCAGGGATCTCCTGGTGTGAGTCAGCAGAGGCAAAAGAGTCTGATTGGCAGTGTGTACACAAGTCAACTGTGTGTGTGTGTGTGTGTGTGTGTGTGTGTGTGTGTGTGTGTGTGTGTGTGTGTGTGTGTGTGTGTGTGTGTTTATGCATATCCCAGTGTTAGCGGTCTCGCATGCCTGACCTTGCCTTTATAAACCAAAATGAACAGACGCTGTGAGTGTACGTGAGGCCGCGAGTGTATACCATTGTGTCTCTGAGTGTGTTTTTGCGTTGGGAGTCTGGCGTCAGCCCAAGCACGAACACTTGAAAAATTGCTCACAGAAACACACAAGTATGAAAGGATGTGACAAATGACATGGCTTAAAAAATAATAATAACTTCACAGTGGTGCAGGATTATGAAATATAATGACTCTGGCTTGTAGAGGAAGAAAAGAGGAGGAGGAGAAGTGAGTGATTACTTATCTGCACCTTCTTCAGGCTCACACTAGGGATGGGAATGGAACCAGTTCATGTCGAGAACCGGTTCCATTCCCATCCCTAGTGCGAGTGTTCCCGGCATTCCTCAGTTCCTTGGAACCATTAGTCTGTTTGCGTAATGGAGCCACTTATTGGTTCCACAGTGTCGACACGCCAACGCATCATCAGGCCATTTCTGTATTTTGGTTCAGTTATTTCTGTCAATACATAATTTTTGTGTGAATAATGTAGTGAGTAATATTGTTAATGTTGTGTTTAGACCCATCTTTATTTTTTGTTCTACTTTTAGTTCTATTCTTATTTCACTCTATAAAATTTATATTTTGTTTTATTTTTTAGTTTCTGTAATTTTATATTTGCTCTAATCTTATTTTCTTATATATTATTATTATTTTATTTATATTGTTGTGCTGACTGAAGTAGTATCCTAATTTCACTGCACCCAAATAAGGGCTATTCTATTCTATTCTATTCTATTCTATTCTATTCTATTCTATTCTATTCTATTCTGTCTTTTTACAGTTGATGCCTGTTTATATTCCATGTGGCTTTGTTGAAGTAAACATTGCTATCATTTCTGTCTGTGTTAATCAAATATGATGTCATATTTTTTTTGCTAAATATTTTACTCTGACAGTTGGAAAATGAATAAAAATAGTTCCCTGACCCACTTTCGGTGCTGAACTGAAGTACACTTTAAACTTATTTAACTTGGATACTATTGAATAACTAGTTTAATGTCTGAAACAAACTCTCACACTCACATTCCTTTAACTACCCCTTCATGAAGTTCGATTGAAAATTCTTATGAGTTCCCATCCCTAGAAGTGAGTGATTACCTGTCATCATTCCCGTCATCTTTGGGTTTTTCCTTGAACACATTCTCATCTAAATCACGGAGGATATGACCTGCATGTCCAAGTCTACATGGCCTACTTAGACTCTAAGACTGTAACATGTACAATCCATTATTTTTCTACTCTCAGCATTTTCCATCTCTATCTTTAGCCTGTGCATGTTCCATCTGAGAGTGCATTTCTTCAGCTGTACTTAACATCCTATAGTATTCAAGGACACAGCATCCACAGTATTGAGTATCCACTCGACCTACACACCCACGTTCACAATCTGCCAGCACATTTTCTCTATTTTCCAGCATCAAAATACACATTCAACACCCGCAGTTCTATGTCCTCATGCCAATGTATATAATAACATCTCAAACATCAACGCTCTATCTCTGTTATCCCAGTGTTCTCCAACCTTGGGGTCACCTGGGGTTCAAATGGCTAAATACTAAAAATGACTGGGTTGATGTAGTATGTAATATATACAGTTGTGCTCATAAGTTTCCATCCCCTCGCAGAATTTGTGATTCTTTGTCCATTTTTCAGAGAATATGAATGATAATACAAAAATGTTTCTTTCAC
>JAQQZY010000006.1:14485186-14495482 GCA_030068375.1 Ostorhinchus rueppellii | reverse complement strand
GGTATCGGATCGGAAGTGCAAAACAATATCGGTATCGGATCGGAGGTGTAAAAACCTGGATCGGGACATCCCTAAAACAAACCCACAAACCCTGGCAAACCCACAAACTTCCTTGGCGGAGGTAATTAGAGTCTAGACTTTATGTTGGCTAATCCATGTTTGTAAATGATGTCTGATTCTCCCTGAACCATTCTGTCACATACCTGATGATCCTGATCAACCCTGGCATTATCCAGTCTTTCTGACGTTAAAGACATGAGAGGCATAGAGTTCAATAACCTGTTCCAGCTGAAACATTATTAACCACTGCAGTATTAATCATGGAAGGATCTGAACTATTTGCTGAGTTTAATCCAGTGAATGTCTCCTGTTATCAAAACCAAAGATGTTGCAGTGAAATACTGCATGTGCGACTTTTTTTTTTTTGGCCGAGCAGTGCACAAACACCTCTGAAATCATATCTGCTTTCCTGTATCAAAAAAAAAACTTTTGAACAGAGTCTGGGAGTGAGATTTATTTGGCTCAAAACATCATTTGAACCGTTTTGTAATTAAACAAGTCATTAAATTTCCTAACATGGGAATTTAGAAACAGTGGAGTTGTGTGTGCATAACAATCACCTTTATGAATGATTCAAATGGCACCGCCTAATATCAGTGTAACCACAAGCTTTCCCAGGTTACACGTTGTGAAATATTAACAACCATCCAAAAAGGCTGATAATAAACTTGGTGTAAAGTGAATAACACACAAAATATACCTTCCCATCAGGCACAAAAAGCTCCAGTGTCTTATAATCCAGCACACCAATGAAATGTTTGTCGACAAAAACCTACAAAGAACATAAAAATGAAACATAAAATGAATCTGGAGACCTGCAGATGTCGATAAGTGCCTGGACAAAGAGAGCTTGTTAACTGCACTCAACAAGTACACTAATCAGTAGTGTGATTTATGACAAACAATCGCTGCAGACTTCTCACAAAGACAAGAGAAAATGTGTGATTGGAGATAAATAGGGTGTTGTTTGTCTTCGTGTCCTCACCAGAGCTCTGTCTCTGATATTGTTCTTGGATCCGAGTATTCCGCCACTGGTGATGGTGGTTTCATACAAAGTGTACCCGTACGACTGACCGTTGTGGTTGTTGGCAGGGAGGTTCTCCATGTTGACTGGTTTCTGCAACTTAAAAGGCTACAAAACATGCAAAAGGAGGATTTAACACATGCATACTTTACCGGTAACACAAGGAAAGCATGTGTTTTTAGAACTTGTTAGCCTCATAAGTCATATACTATATAGACAAAAGTATTGGGACATGTTGAACTCATATGTGCCTTTTCTAACAGGGGTCTGGGCAACAAAACAGTAATGATACTTATAATATACATTTATATGGTGATAAATATATAAATATTGATGTTTATATCTCAAATCAGCATGAACATGACATCTTACAGCTGTAGCCATGACAAATTCCAATAGTTTTGTCTATATAGTTTATAAACATCAATATTTCCTTTTTAAGTTTAACTCTGCGGGGCAGATGATCAGATCATGTGGCGTCTTAAAAGCGCTGTAACAAAAAACTGTCACATGGAGCGCTGCTGTATTGTTTACTGGAAAGTGTGGATTTGAAATTCTTCCCTGGTTTTTATTTGGCGCCGATAGACCACGGAAAACCGGAGATATGATTGTTTTAATTTGGTAGTAGAAAATATGTTTATCCGAGCATTAATGTGCACTTATACTGGTAGGATGGGATGGCAGAGATTGCATTTCTGTCCATATATTCACCATTTTACAAACTGGGAAAAGTGGCTGTCATTGTAAATAAGAATGGTTCTTAATGACTTGCCTGGTTAAATAAAAGTTAAATAAAATTTAAAAAATAAAAATAAAAAAGTGGTTGAATCAGCTGATACTACTCTACACGAATTTGATGATTTTTGTGTTGGTTTTTTTTGGCCCAATATGTTAATGAAGTTAAAATGAAATAATAATTATCTCTTCATATAGATGAAGCTGTGCTGAAAAAAAAAAAGATACCAAGCATGGGCATGTTAAACATTTTAATGATGTGGTATATAGAGACAAAATCAAAAGTATTTAAAAAATGTACAAAATAGGCTCTGGACTTAAAGGGTTAATGAAATGGGAAATTTATCTTCCTCAGTGAGATGTGAAGAAAGTAGATGGTTTGTTGTGGTAGAAAATTATTATTTACAGTCCGAGTACATTTTTTTTTCTGAAATTTAGAGATACATAGAACATTTGAAATCATAGTTATGACTCATAGATAAAAAGAAAACAAAAATCAATGTTGAGAGAAATAAAGTAAAAACCATCTCCGAGGCATTTTGGAAGCAACGATAATTTAAACCAAACTAATCAATGCAATATTTACCACTACATAAAAGTATATTATGACATTTGTCATTCATGTTTTGTATCCCAGACCCCTGTTAGAAAACAAACACCTGAATTCAATGTGTCCCAATACTTTTGTCCATCTTGTATGACTTAGGCAAGTACGCTATGAGGCTAACGAAATGCTTATGTGGTTTTGGGTCCTTTCATCTGTGCGGGTCGGTGGTTGCCTGTTCTCTCCAGGCCGTCCCCGTCCTACTGCTGGTGGGGGTGGGGGTGTTACAACTTTCCATGCACACACACACACACACACACTTGAATGTTGTTTCCTTTAGGATATACTGGCTCTGTTGCTGTTTCTGTTTCTTTTTTTTCCACTTGCTTGCTATTGATTATTTTATTTTGGACTATTCTGTTTCTCAATTCACTGATGTTCTTCTGTTGTTGTTGCTGTTCTGTTTTCGCCTGTTATTTGTTTCTGATTCAAGGTCTGTGTTTGTCTGTTTGGGTATAACCCCTGTCCCCTCAGGTAATATTCATACAGTAATAACTTCCAACCAATAGGAGGAATTGATTGTCTTATAGATCAAAACTGTCAACTCGTGGCACCCAGCACATTCATACTGGAGGCTAAATTGCTGAACACAGATTAAAAAAAAAAAAAAAAAAAGAGAAATGCTTATGTGCTTCTCAAATGGTGACATAACATTTCCTCTACTAACTGTGAAAAAAAATTCCACCATCTCAAAACCATCCCCACTCCAGACGGACTTCCTGTCACAATCTCCTCCATAAGTAACGACTGATCAAACCAAATGAAGCTTTCCTCTTTGCTTTTCAGTGGAATTCTTTTACACAAGCACATCCTTTTACATACCCTTGAGAGCTGCATTTTGTTCTCTTTAAAAAACAATAAACGCGCCCCGCTATGATACGATTAACCACCTACCTCCTAAAATGCAGATACAATATCACACTCAGACAACCCACTCACTCCCTCTGAAGCCGCTGAAGAGAAGTTTGGCTTTTTCAATGTGGTTGGTCAGGGGTAAAGTAATTGGCAGCGCAGGGGGAAGCGAATATTACAACAGGGAGTAAATAATTAATGTTGTAAGTAACTGCCAGACGTGCTACATCTGTTTTGAATATAAATGTCTCTGAAGAGCACGGTGTAAATATCTCAAGTAGACACGATGACACTCTCCAAACAGGTTCTGTTTTTTTGGCAAAAAAAGCCCGAAACTATATATTCACACATATCTATATCACACAAAGATGCATACGGTTTATTACTGCTTGTCTCTAACCCGAGGCCAGTGGTATAGTAAAGGACAAGTCCTTGAATCCTGCATCAACTATAAAATATACAAGATCACAAAATAGTTACAGGCTGCAGAAACTTGTCTTCCTGACTTTACGGCCACATAACTGGCCGACATGGAACAGGAACAGAAAGTTATATGGGCGGAACTCTTATCGAGCGGCTCTTATTAGGGGCGGGGCTCAGGTGGTAGAGCGGGTCGTCCAATATCCGAAAGGTTGAATCCCGCTCTCTCCAGGTCAGCCGTTGTGTGGGCAAGACACTTCACCCTCCGTGTATGAATGCGTATGAATGTTTGGTGGTGGTCGGAGGGGCCGTAGGCGCGAAATGGCAGCCACGCCTCCGTCAGTCTGCCCCAGGGCAGCTGTGGCTACAGATGTAGTTTACCACCACCAGAGGGAGAATGTGAGAGTGAATGAATTATAGATCAACAATGTAAAGCACTTTGGGTGACTTGAAAAGCACTATAAAAATCTAATCCATTATTATTATTATTGACACATGGGCAAACCATCAAAGAGAAACCGTAACGAATGTGCAAAAATGGTTTTAAGACATCAAACCTAACAAAGTTTTTGTAATAAACATATTGTGTTAAGTGTGTGTGTTAATAAAATTCAGTAAAAGAATAATCAAGGCTACTCTAGATATAGTGCACTGTAATGAGTATCTACAATTGATGAGTAATAAAGTTACATTCACACATTTTTCTATTGTCTGCAAATCCTTGTTTCCATTTTTGGATAATAGTACAGTAGTGCAGTTCTATTCTCCTTCTTCATTTTGCCTTGAATGTTAGTACTCAATATGCATCCTCAGATTACCTTGTCAGTGAAGTGCAAACTATCCCAGAGGGACAGGTGCTGTTGGACGACAACAGGCGAGTATGCTTTTCTCTCATGTAAAGAGGGCAGTTCAGGGAGAGGCTCAGCTGAAAAACAAGAAGGAAAAGTGAGGGCATCTGACAGTTTATCTGCATTTCAAATATGTAGTGGATATATAGTATCCTTTGCACATTATGGCTAAAAAAAATACAGAGTAATTTTAGAGTTTAAAAAATATGAATCCTACAATTTTGCAAATCTATGTAATACGCATGCTTATAATTAAAAAACAAAGGCTAATTATAATATGTAAGAACTATTTGTCCAGTTTACCACAAAGTAGCATGGTTCATTTATTAACAGTTCTCCATTCTTTTTGGCTGTTAAACCTGACAATCCCAAGTCAACCCTACTCTTAGTCCCCAATATCAGTCCGTACACATTAAAAATGACTCTTGGAAGCTGGTTTTAAGCCCATTTGAGTCCGTTTTAACCATCCAAAACAGTACCCAGTTTGTTACAAAACTCTTTACAATGATTATACATAGTTCTCACTTCCCTCTAACTGCTTTTAAAGGTGTTAAAGCATGTAGAGACACCAGCCGTCCCTATAGACCACGCTTGACAGGATTTCCTTATCGCCATGTGGTAACAGCTGGATCACTTAAGAAAATCTCAAAGGATAATGGCTAACACCTTTCCTCTAAATGGCTTCCACCCTTACAATCCATTAGCTTTAGTAGTACATATACTGTCAAAGGAAGGAGAGACATTTCTATCTGTCATATTGGAATGTTTTTTTTTTTCCAACAAAGCTACTTGTATGATTCCATATAGTATCATACAGTATTATATTATAGCTAAGAGAACAACGCAAATATGTATCCTCTGAGATACTGGGAGCAAGGATGATTTTTTTTCTAGTATTCTAACTTTTCATCCAATAGCCTGGAAACATCAGTAGCACATCAGCATTATACAAGTGCACAGGCTCTATTACTATCCAGACTGATGTATAGCTTGTTCAATGGTAAAAATGATATTTTTGACAGCTCAGAAATAATAAGAAAACCCTAAAGCATATACAGTATTATAGGTCTATTTAATAAGCTCTGCCGCTGTCAACGATCAGTGTTAGACCTCTGACAGATCAGCCTGAATCTGAGCCAAGTAATGTAAAAACTATCCTGCAGGGCAAAGAGTAACTGACACAATGTACATAATTTGACAACAAACTATAATAAAATATCAAGCTGATCTAATTAAAGAATTAGGTCATGTATTTGTGGTTGCTGAGTATACAAGACAAAGCCTGCTCAGACTCACTCTCATATCCAGGCCACTGCGCATTGTTCAGCAGACTACAAAACATAAGGATGAATCATGCACAGGCAGCCTTTCAAACTATCTTCAGTCACCACAATGGTGAGCAAATTATTACTTTGTTGTGCTGGATGCAATCCCAGATTGCCAAAAGCTACATTTCCAGCCTTGGCCACAAAACACTTGAGATTTCTGCCCCCAACCACAAAACCATTGTTAAACAAATGGAGAAAACTGCATAAGCAATAAACTTGTTCAAGGACTGGTATGTAATTTTCCCAATGGGGGGGGGGGGGTGGGGGGTAATTGAGGGTCTTTGACTTTGGTAGAAAACTCACACATGCACTGATACACGCAACCCCATATCTAATCCATGCTTGTAATCATATGCAAAGTTATCCCGCTTTAGCCAACACTGAACCGGTTGTACAGGGGAATTAACTTAAGTGGGGAGATGAAAGAAAAGGGAGACAGAAGATGGGGGCCCATCTCAGCTACAACACAGAACACTCACTGTGGTAGTGGCTGAATAAATTCCTCAGAAGATGGTACTTGGTGGTGTAATCCCCAGCCTCGGATAATGGAGCATCGTAATCTGAAAGATAATGCGCTATCAGAACTGCAGGCAGGGATGCCTCTTCCCACAGCAGACGCTTTCACAGAGTTCACATATCATACATCTTGAGACAGCAGTCAACCGAGACATATTTTGGGTTATCTTGACAGAAAATGTAGCTTTTTTGAGGCAAGGGGGTAAAAAAGAATTCAGAGGAGTAAAAACAGGTATGCAGACTGCTGAAGGTCAGAGGTGGCCTTCACTACTGCCGAGTACCTTTCAAAATTCCCCTCTTTTCTGAAGAACGAGGTCATTACAATGTTAAGTACCCTAGAGGAGGATATAAAACCCATTGTACCATCTTTAATTTACATTCCCTTGCATTTTATTAGGTAATGAATTCATTAGTGTGCGGTGCATATTCAAATTTCAAGCCGCTGAAGGTCAGATGCTCCTTAGCTGAGATAGCGCCATCTAAAGATATGTCACGTAACCTATCCATGTTTTTATAAACCCTGCAAATTAGTGTTTGCACAAAGCAAAAAGAATAAGAGTGTATTTACTGACTGTACATTAATAAAGAAACAGATCAGTAATTTAGGCAGGAATCAAAGTATATTCTTCATCCTCTATAAACCTTTGGTACAGAATCTCTTAACAAAAACAACAGGAGGACCAGTAACTGTGAATGTGAGTATCAAAAGTCTGCTTTATCCTTAACCTTTGTGGCACTAAACCCAATTAAAACCAAGCAACAGATGACCTCTGTAAAGAAAATGTGTTCAAATGGAATAATATATTAGCCACAAAGGTCACATACAGCAACTTATTGTATGATAAAAGACAATAAAACAGAAACATACCGTAGCTTGTTACCATGGGTTTAGGTGATGGCATGCCAATGGTGAAGGCTCCATTCATGAAACCGAAATTTGTCCCTCCGTGAAACATGTACAAGTTGATCGACATGCCCAGCTGTAGGATTTCTCTGACAACAGTCAACATATCTGTTAAAAAAAAAAAAAAAAAAATGCAGGGAAGAAAAACAAAGCAGCGCATGCATACGAAAGCCAATTTAACAAAGAAACTGTGACAAAAACTAAAAATAACTCAGTGTTAACAAGCCAGAGCTGCTGTTTCAATAATCCTATTACCCTCAATTAAACTTCAATTGAAACATGAATGGATCCCAGCCACACATTCCATTACAGGTTACTATAAATCATTACAGACCAATGATGCCATGCATAAAAAAAGAGGCCAACCTCCCTGCACAAATTAGCTACCTATACTTTGGAGCAAACCTAGCAAAGCCTATAATTAAGGACTCAAACCAGGGTGACTTTAATGATTTGTATCAAGGACATGATTCTTGGTGAATAACAAAGCAGTGAGTGACAAAGCTGGACAGAGCTGTTGTTCAGGGTGGTGGCAGTGGCTGTGAGCAGCTGAATGTGCAGCAGTCTGCAGAGCAATGAAGTGTCACTGGCAAGACTCTACTCTGAATATTCCAGTGTTCATTTCATAGCTGTGACACTTTGTATGTGGTCAGGGTCTTTTTTTTTTTCTCTATTTTCCCTTTTCTCACTTAGAGAATACATAAGGAAGAGTCCTAGGTACTTTCACATTGAGAACACTTTTTGTTGAAATGTAGAGGGCTACTGGGAACGACGAGAATAAAAAGGAAGCTCAAGGCTGTGCACTGTCTGTTTGAAATGAGATGTGTCTGAGAGCACTCCGGATGATTATACCAGAGTGTGGGGTTGCTATTAATTTTTACAATTGTGAAACAGGTGTTATCATTCAAGTCATAACTGCGACTGTATTATATGACAAAGCAACCCTCTGGCTGTAGCACGTGGTCTACACAGTAAAGAACATATGAGCCACATTAATATTTACTATGAAGTCCACAGGGTGTAGATCAAGAAAGATGCCTATGTCTTGGTGAATTATAGCTGAAATAAGAAGCCTATCAAGGGAACAGTTTGACATTTTGCAAAACACACTTTTTCCATCTTTTTTTTTTTTTAAAATAAGATTTAGATGAGAGGATCCTTTCAGGCCAAAAAAAAAAAGTTGCAGTACATAAACAACTTTCACAGTTTCTGCCTTGATTGAAAAATAAACTCAAGTGTTTCTTGCTATTTGGCAAGTTAACTGGTGACAGATGCATGTGAATATAGAGGAAGAAGAAGAGCGTAAGATGAATACTACAAAATCTAACACCTTCACCTGAGTTCGGTACATTCAGTGAAAAATCTGTGAAGCATATCTGTGAACAATTCCGTACTGAAGTGTTATGAAAATCTGTTACTTTGAAATAGGCGGACCTGAGACAAAGTTAAGAGGATGGTGCACAGACTGTGATACTTGGCTCACATCCTACTACGCATGAAAAGAATATAAATCTCTGAAAAAACCCAGAAAACTAAAGAAAGACATGACCATATGCTAAGCTGTGTACGTCCCAGCTGCACTGAGCAGGCTCCTTTTGTTAAGGAACTGTACTGTTACAGAAACTGTCTGGAGAATTTTTCTTTCCCAATCCCCATAGCACTAAGTTTGTCCTTAGCCTGTTTTTACCGAGCACAAAAACTTTTTTATGTTCAGCTAAAAGGTTTGTCTTAAGCCTTTCTTCCCCTAAGGCCCCTATACTCTGTCTTACCCTCAAGACAGTCTGTTTTACCCTTGGAGATGCTGCTTCGGCTCACAGCACATCTTACCCACGTCTCAAATTAGCTCAAATTATCGACCCTCAGCACAGGGAACACTGTTTCACCCCCAACAAAGAATCCATCAGAGGAAATCCAGTCTCACCCTCATCTCGACACTGTTATCAGGGACGCTGTATCCCTCTGTACAGAAAACCTGTCTATTCCTTTTAAGTGTTTGTTACCTTTGCTGAAACTGTTTCACTGGGTAAGTCTGTCTTACCCTCCGCTGTATAGACATGATGGAGATCGCCCCAAAGATCGAACCAGCCCGACCAGTACTCCATCACCATCTTAGGCTTGTGAGGCTAGAAGAGGAGAGAAATGTTTTAGAGTAGCAGTAGTTTCAGACAGTAATGCAGCACAAACATAGAAGTATCTCTAAATGTTCACCTGGAATGACTTCTATTTATTGGAAAAAGTAACGATACCAAATGATTTACATCTTCAGAGACATGACTCAAAGAACCAACATGTAAAAAGTGGCAGACAAATAGGACTGACCTGTACTTCATCCAGATATATGATGTCTTTTTTATTCAGCTTCTGAAAATTCAGAGTTTCTAGTGCTTTATACAGAAAAGAATAAATGACAATATGTTAATAGTCAAAGATAGACTAGAGATTAAACTAGAGATAGAGTGAACATTCAGAAAGTAATCCTGATCAACAGCTTCTGCTTTTCTTTTCTTTTCTTTTCTTTTCATCGTGTCTGTCTCCATAGTTAAAGAGGCATAAAAAGAAACAGATACATTTTTATACCATTTATTGTTGTTGTTGCTTTGGATAATTCTATAAAATACTAATGAACTATTAGGAGATGACTGAAACCTGCACACGCTTCACAAACTTGTTTTTAAAGTACTAGGACTAACTTGAACTGCTTACCTCATTTTATAATTATGAGAATCTGAGTATGGCTTTAAAAGCAACTGTTTTTATACACATTTGGGTATTAGACCAGACAGTTGTTTTGGAAACAAGCCAACTTCCTGGTCAAACACAGAATCCTCTCTTTAAAATGTTGTACTGAGCAGCGGTTGCCTGACACTGAACTGCCCTTAGCTTTGACCACGTGTCATTGTGAAAAAAAAACACAACACACCAATCATCATACTGTGTGTGTGTGTGTGTGTGTGTGTGTGTGTGTGTGTGTGTGTGTGTGTGTGTGTGTGTGTGTGTGTGTGTGT
>JAQQZY010000006.1:14474355-14485086 GCA_030068375.1 Ostorhinchus rueppellii | reverse complement strand
GGATGGATGGATGGATGGATGGATGGATGGATGGATGGATGGATGGATGGATGGATGGATGGATGGATGGATGCTTACCTCCTTGATGAAAGGCATGTATTGTGGATCTTTAGCGTAGGAGCCGTATTCATTCTCCACTTGAACTGCTATAATTGGACCACCCTTGGAGTACTGCACATGCGTTAAACAAAAAAGGAAGAAAATGGATTTGAAAAAAAGAAGACATACTAGCGTTTATCATCAGTTCTTGAAAATTCCTAAATGACATAACTATGTAAATCTGATTGTGTGTGAGGAACTGAAAAAGTGTGTGTGAATGGTTTGTATGTACGGATGTTTTTTTTTGTTTTGTTTTGTTTTTTATGTTATTGTAAATATATATAGAAACAAAAGTGTGTTAACAAAGCAAAGGAAGCAGAATTAATTTAGCTATTTACAAAAAGGAGTGGGAGTCTATAAGTTATACTTCTTCCTCCTCCTTTTCGAGTGCAGAAAATTTTGTTTGATCATGTTGTATGGCTCTTTATTTGATTCTATGTACTCAAAATAAACTATACTAACTAACTAACATGACGATGATGAAAAGAAATACAAAATGGTGCAAAAGACAGAAAACTACAGCAAATCCTCACCTATTCGATAATTTCAACCAAACTGAATGATTCCATTGTGTTGTGGATGTACACACAAAACAAAAACATATTTCAGAAACACACATCAAATACACCAATTGTGGAGATGAAAAGCTTGCTTTGGCTGGTAAAATGTCAGACTCATTTTACCATGAGGGTTGGACCCTGCCAGAGCTGTCCTTTGTCAAATCCTGTTTAAAGTTCTTATGGACAGAGATTGTAGGCACAGCCAAGGAGTGGAGGGTGTCCAGTACGGTGGCCTCAGGATCTCATGTCTGTTTTGGGCAGAGGATGTGGTTCTGTTGGATTCATCAAGCTGTGACCTCCAGCTCTCACTGGGGTGGTTTACAGCCAAAAGGGAAGGAGCCAGGATGAAAATTAGCCTCTCCAAGTCTGGTTTTTCACCAGAGTTGGGTGAAATGCCTCCTCTGGGTTGGGGATGAGTTGCACCTCGAGTGGCGCAGTTGAAGTGTCACAAATGAGTGAAAGATGGAGCAACAGATTGACAGGTGGATCAGTGTGATATCAGCAGTGATGCAGGTGCTGAGCCAAGATCAACTAAAAGGAAAACCTCTCAATTTAGCGGTCAATTTATGTTTCTATTCTCATCTTTGGTCACAAGCAGTAGGGTAGTGACCCAAAGAAAAAACAATGGAAAAAGATTTCCCCTGCAGGATGGACGGACAGACAGATGGACAAACAGAATATGTTCAGCTTTTTTATCCTGATCTGCAAGAAACTGACTATGATGAGGGATAATGTCATGCAACCTCTGTGATTTTTTTTTTTTTTTTTCCAGAACAATACTTGGCTTCCTTGCCAAGAAAATGACAAATATGTAAAGAAATGCCCTCTCTGTCACTGGTGAAGAATCTTTTAAAAAATGTATGTGGGTCTAGATCCAGCTATGGGTCATCTTGACAGAGGACAGTGATATAGTACAGACCTATTGTACCTTTTGTAAAATATTAATACTGAAATGTGCCGTGAGAATTTGAGTTACAGGCACAGACAGACATCCAAATAAACTCAGTTGCAACACTGATTGTAATAAGGGTAAAAAATTAAACCGTGTATGATAAATTATACAACAGTTATACAACAGCTAACAGTGGTTATTATAATCAAGCTAGTTGAGCAGCAACAAAGATGTTATTTGAAAATAGTCCTATCTAACTGTAAATGGGTTTGCTTTTTAATTATGTGCTTCATTTAAGTTCAAGAACATTCTATTAAAATATTTTCCATTCTAAGCATATTTATGTATTTTAGCAATAATTTCATTCCTTTATTAAAGTTGTAACATGCACATCACAGCTGCATACGAGTGGGTATTTTAACATTTTCCCGGTGTTGCAAATGAAACTACCTGATGAGGAACAACTCTCTTAATGAGCTGATCGAAGAAGGAGTTGACTGCATTCGTGAATCCACGATAAGTCGTTCTCAGTTTCATATTTTGATCCCGTAGCAGCCAACTGAAAAGAAACCACAACAAAAAACTAATCTTACTAAGTTGCATGACATGTTTTTAGGTTTTTAACTATTAAACACAGTCACAGAAACATAAGCATGATAATCATAACATGTGATGCTGTAGAAATCAATAAATTACATTCCCCCAGAAACACAGATTTGATGATTAGCAAATATACCTCAACCTCATTTTCCATATGAGAAACTTCCAAAAATACCTATTTTCCATTTTAATCTGGCAAGCATCCAGTTAATCATCATTCTGTATCTATTTTGATTAAAAAGCTTAATGAAATCATCTTTTTGAGTCTAAAACTGAACAGCTCTTTCTGTAATTTCTCACCATCACACTATGTAATATCATTCATCCTACATTTAAATGAGACTTATACATATAGGTCACATAATACCCTCTAAAAACTGTATGCAATGTATGTCCTACATAGGCTGTACATTATGTCTTGAAACCAATAGAAAAATCTGACAGCATGCTTCACATATGAATTATTTCCAATAATAATTATTTTAAGTTAGCCTACAGCACTACAAGTGATTAACTGCACAGTGTCTGAAGGAATAATTCATTTCTAAGTCAATTTAGGCCACTACGCTAGCACACATATGCCATCTATATAATAACATACAGTAGCATAGTGTACTTACCAGGACTGCCAAGCAGACACTAACCACTATATTTACCTGGGTATTCCACCTAAATCCCACTCAGCACAAATATAAGGCCCTGGACGCAGAATCACCCAGAGACCCAAACTGGATGCAAGCCGAAGATAAGCTCTAGGAAAAAAGAACAAGATGTCTGAGCGTGGCTATGAAGTGGAGACAGACAGTCACTGCAAGGTGCGTGCTCTAATAGTAAGTGATACATCATTCACTTAAACTAGAGTACTGGTGATGTAAACATATAATTTACTATTTGGAGATAAACTGTACATCACATGACAGTAAACAACACAAAGTGGATATGGATCACTGTCATCAGAACAGGTAAGTAAAGACTAAGTATGATAAATTTAAGAACATTATTATTTGAGATTGTGGAAAAGCTACATATTTCTGCAGGGCAACAGTGCCACCTGCAGGAATGAATCCATTTTGAGAGAGGGTCACTGAAATGAATTACCTGCCACTTCTGCAAAAATACCTACTCTAGATCCAGCTGATCTTCAAAATTAAACACTCCTCGCTCAGGCTCATGTAGGTTCCATGGCACATACCTGAGAAAAAAAAAAATATAGTCTTCTCAAGTTAACTGGCATAAGTGTGAATTGTATTTCTTGTAATAAATATCTATTTTTAACCAAAAACACTGATATAAAAACCTTCCTGTACTCCTGCCCCCAGTGTATACTGCTCTGCACTAAGCAGTGAATACCTGCCAGTGACTGTGTTCATTCTAGCTCTAAGGTACTGCATATTTAACCAGCCTTGAGCTGCACTGGAGGCTTACGTTGTGAGAGTATTGAGGCCACAGGCTTTCATCTTCAGAAGCCGGTCTCCCCAGTAGGCTCTGGGCACACGGAAGTAATGGACGGAGCCTCCCAAGATGCGGAAAGGCTTCCTCTCCAGGGTGAACTGAGAGGAGTTGGCCTTCAGACCCTCCACACGGCTCATTCTTCTGACTTCAGTGTGACTCTTCCTTCAGAGGGGCAAAAAAAACAATTCAATTTCAAAGGCAGGTCTCCTCTGTAAACTGGATGTTCAAGTAGATGAAACACTGACACCAGTCCAAGACAGGTGCCACAGATCTCAATTAAAAAACAAACAAACACAAGCTTCAAAACAAACATTCCCTGAAGCCAGTAGTTACCTAGCTGCACCTGCATGGAAATCTTCAGAACAAATACTTGCAACAGGTACCTTTTATATCTACCCTATGCTGCTTAATGTCACGTGCCAACTTACCAAGAAAGCACTGCAATTTAGTAGCTTACACAGTGGTCATGTAATACCTCTATTATCACCAAATATAATGAAATATGTAATATTTCCACACAATAAGACATACTTCACCTTTGGATATTAGATGGCTAATCATGACCAATGTCCACAAGTCAACAGGTGAGAAAGGTAAAAGTTCGCGCGTGGTTACTAAACAGCTCGCGCACGGTGTCTATAAAAATAGTCGTATGTATGTGACTTTGTGTTACATCTGCACAACTAAATAAACCCATTGAACAACCAAGAGGTGGGCGACGAGTGGGCTTGACCGCACCAAGCTGTGGATACTACAGGGTGGGCGTGTGTGTGGTGGGGAGGGGGGTCCTCCGCGTCACACACACACATCCTCGTGCACTTTTTGAATGGAGCTGAATGCCTGCTGTTGACCGTCCAAAGTCAGGGCTGGACGAGTGTGTGACTTACCTTGAAGAGCGGTAAACAATGATCACACCGACAGCAAAACACAGCAGAAGGAAGTATCTTTGCTTCAGAGACATGCGGACAGGACATACAGACCAACATTCCATTGGTAACAACTTTAAAAAATGCGCATATAAGTTGCTGTGACCCGCAGACTCCGTGTTAACGTGTTGGTCAAAAAACAAAAACCAGTTTGACAAACCGTGTCATGTTCACATAGCACAGAGCCGTCAAACCCGCACTTCCGGATTATTTACGTTAAAAAATACGTTTGCTTATCATCTTGAGGATCACGCACACAGCCCTGGCGTTAGTTGTCCGTGTGGAATCTACAACCCATACCACCCTATGACTGCATGGCTGTCAACTGTTAGGGACCGTCACCAAAGTACAAGTGATTATAAAAAACGAAAATTGTCATTGTTTAGGGCAGGGATCTGCAACCACGGATCCTGAGCCACATGAGACCCCTTAGCTTCCATCCAGCATGATCAGACAAATGTAAGGAACATAAGAAATTAAGTACTTTCAGGATAGTCCAGCTGTGAAAATGCGCAGCCTGAACACAAATTTTAAAAATGTCAAAAAAAATAAAAATGTATGGTATATACATATTCGTACATATACATATGCATATACATATACACCGCCTTGGATTTGTTTATTGTCAATCTATTTCTAATTAAAGTTGATACATGCCAGTACCAACAATTGTACCTGTTTTTCTTTATTTTAGCTGTATAATTTCTTCCAAACTAAGCTTTGCTTTTTTTGGAACACAGTAAAAGAACAAAATAATAATAAATACACTATCACAGAGTAGATTCTTTGAGTTAAAATGTCAAGGATAATTTCAGATCCTTGATTTTTTTTTTATTTTGAGTCAAAAATGACTCCTTAGATTGCAACGGTCATCAACCTTGTTTTAGGAAGAAATGTTTTCCTCAGCCTACATGTTTTCGACATGATTCATTGATTCAAAAGAACATTTGGTTCAAAGTCGTTATATTCTAACCATATATCTATTTTAGCTATGTCTGCAGTGTTTTTTATATTGTTTTTAAAATGCCTGTGTGCAGTTACATCACAGCTAGTGGGCATTTCACAGTTTTGCCACCTGAAAAGCAACAACTCTGTTAATCAGCTGATCAAAGGAGGTGACTGCAGTGATGAATCCAAGTTAAGTCATTCTCAGTTTCATATTTTGATACTGTAATAGCCAAATTTGGGGGTGGGGGTGGGGGTCACAATAAAACATCTAGAAAAAGAAATGTCAAAAAATTTCCATCAAGTGTAGTTTTTTTTTTTTTGGCTATAAAATGTCATCACACAAACTGAGCATTACAAACATAAGAATCCCTCTGCTTCCCATCTACACACACAGACATGACTTCCTCAAACTCCTCCAATAACATTTCCTAATACATGCATTTATTAAGCTGGTTTAAATACTGGCCTATATTTCATTAAGTTTGTTTAAATACTGGCCTATATTTCTCAAGTTGATGTTTTCCAGCTTATTTATCCTGGAAGTCATCACATCTCTTAAAATCACCTTTAAATCAGTTGTGATATTAAATTGAGTTTTATGTGTCCTACTGATCCTGCTGTAGTGTCATCTATAGATCATGTTCTTAAATGGGGTTTTTTTTGTATTCAAAGTGTCTTTCACTTGTTATCACTAAAAAATATTGCTTATATTTTAAATCATGAGGCCAACATTACTGTGCAGAGTGTCATGAGTCCCCTTTAATCTGACTGCTACAGAGCGAGGGAGAGAGAGAAAGAGACAAAGAACTATTATATTTTCTCTTTGAAACAACAATAGTTTCCCTTATCCATAGTGTTTGAGGCCTCCCAGCACCATCCTCCCTTCAAACGCTTCTAGACAAGCTCTGGCACGGGGGTTCAGCACTGACAATATTTTTGATGTTTGTGGATTTTCTGTGGACTCAGTTACGTTGCATTTGGATCCATCATTAGTCTCGGTAAGGTTCTTCTCATACAGTATTTTTTTTTACAAACTGGTTAACATGTAATACATAATCAAACAGTATTTAGATGTCACAACTGCATCAGTAACCTACTTTTTTTTACTCTGCTAATACATAAAATACTTAAATCAAATGTCATCTCTATAAAAAGGTGAGCTTGTTTACATGTGCAGGTATTTCCTCCGAACAGATATCGCTGTGAGTTTAAAAGGATGAGCCGTGCAGAAGGTCTGAAGGCCAACTCCTCTCAGTTCACTCTGGAGGGAGAGCCCTTCCGTGTCCTGGGAGGATCAGTCCATTATTTCCGTGTGCCCAAAGCATACTGGGAAGACCGCCTGCTGAAGATGAAAGCATGTGGTATCAACACTCTTACAACGTAGGTTTCAGCTGTGCATGTTGTAGGACTCTCGTTCTTGCAGATAAACATTCAGTCACAGTATATCAGTTTAACCCATAGCCCATAAAGACCCAGAGCTACTTTTATGGCAATTCCAAAATATTTTTTTTCTCTTTCTTTTTTCCCCAGTACTAAAACCTGCACGGCAACTCACAATTTTAATTTTAGTCAAAACTGTTTTTAGCTTTGTTTTAACCGTCTCTTATTCTTGTTTGAATTTTGTTTCTTTATTTTGACCCTTTCTACACTTTCCTTATGATCAGTGTTTTATTCTCTATGATTTTCTGTAATTTTATGTGTTTCTATGCCTTTGTAAAGCACTTTGAATATGAATGGTGCTATACAAATAAATGTATCTTGCTTTGCCTATATTTAGCTTTTCTTAAGCGATTTATCACCATT
Organism: Ostorhinchus rueppellii; assembly: GCA_030068375.1. Taxonomy (NCBI): domain Eukaryota; kingdom Metazoa; phylum Chordata; class Actinopteri; order Kurtiformes; family Apogonidae; genus Ostorhinchus; species Ostorhinchus rueppellii. Next base: position 14,477,806 of record JAQQZY010000006.1, on the reverse strand, counting down.
TATTATCATATCATCCTCCGTATTTTGCATTTTTCAGTGTAAATTATGTATTTTCTCATATTTAACCCCTTGACGCCTATTGATGCAAATTCTAATCAGCACCCCACCCCACACCCCCGCTGCAAATTGCAACCAAAATACTATCTATTTGAAAGAAAAACCGCAAGTCAAAATTTTTTTTTCCACAATTGGAAATCACTTCTGGTGTTAAAGGGTTAATTTACTGATTATGGTGATGTTCATTAGAGCTCGGATAAAAGTTGAAGGTTGTTCTATCAAAAATGGAGAAAATTGAAGAAAAAGTGACCTACCATTTGTCAAACTCCAAGGGTTTAACTGGTGAATTATTAAAGTTGTAGAACAGTCCCAACCTTTTTTGAGTAACGGCACAGATTTTACATTAGAAAAAGGGGTGGGGGCGGGATCACATCGGGGGTGCATGGGCCATTTGGAACAAGAACGCTGAGAGAGGTGAGTCAGTGACTGCTCGGATGGACCCCCAGACTAAGGTCTGTTGTATAATAGTATGAGATCCCCTGCCGAACCCGATACCCGGAGTTTGTGGGTAACTCACTAATCCATGCATCACTAGTGGGGGGGGGGCTTTATCAACAGAACACACTGGTCCACTTTCACTTATATATTGCAAAGGGAAACAGGAGACAATTGTAGAGTGGATCATTGGTGTGTGCAGTTGTATGTATCTTGCACGCTGTTTGCTCACAGAACCAATCAGGTGAAATTGGATAATCTTCCACTTCACACCTGATGACTTCTCACGGCACACTCATGTGTCATGGAACACTGGTTGGAAAACACTGTCATAGAAGATGACGGTATTGCTGAACATCCAAATGGGTCGTATCTGATGACCATGAAAAGATGAAAAACTGCATCTTCCACCAATTATTTACATGTATTGATAAGATTAGTGGATCAACAGGTATTAAACAGTTTAGGTCAGCAGGTGCTTTTGGTTGCCAGTGGATGTTTGGGTCTTTATGGGTTAAATCCATGAATGGAGAAGTAATCAGACAGGACTGCATCACCTTTTTCTGGGTTTTTTTTTTTTTTTTTCAGATATGTACCATGGAACCTGCATGAGCCTGAGAGAGGAACATTCAACTTTCATGACCAGTTGGATCTTAGGTAAAAACTTTCATTAGATTCTTCTTTTATTTTCTTTATGACTTAGTGGTTGAAATGAAAGATTCCAATGAGGTACACAGTGTGGTCCTTGAGAGGTCATGTCATTGTTAGGGCCTATGTGAGTTTAGCAGCATCAATGGGTCTCTGGGTGATCCTGCGACCGGGACCTTACATCTGTGCCGAATGGGATTTGGGCGGGTTGCCAAGGTAACGCTCTTCTTCCATTTACTTTATTTATAATTGCAATATATTACCAGCATGCCACTGAATTATTTTTCTTCTTCTCTCAGCTGGTTATTACAGGACAAATACATGCAGTTACGGACAACTTACCCTGGATTTGTAGATGCTGTCAACCTCTACTTTGACAAGCTCATTTCAATAATTAAACCTTTAATGGTAAGTTCAGCTTGTTTTTATACATATTATGCATCATTAATTCCATCAAACATGATAGTAATACATTTGAGCAATGAAATGTGTTTTTGTTGATTTGTTGTTGTTTTTTTTAGTATGAAGAAGGAGGTCCAATTATTGCCGTCCAAGTTGAGAATGAGTATGGCTCCTATGCCAAAGATGAAAAATACATGTCATTTGTTAAAAATGTGAGTATAACATAGCGGTGTTTCATTTGCAGTGATGTGCTTGCTTCACATTGTGAGCTAGAACAGTTGTGTAACAGTTCCTCTTCGTGCAGAGTCTCCAGTCCAGAGGAATCAATGAGCTGCTACTGACTTCAGATAACTGGGAAGGTCTGAGATGTGGAGGAGTAGAGGAAGGTAATGTAGACATAAAGGAAAGCCGGAGTGGACGGCATTACAGATACAGTGTATTTTATTGAAATGTTGAACTCTAACTTTGTCGACGTAATCCAAGGGCTTAAATGAATGAAACAAAGTGAAATGTATTCAGCTTTACTTGGTGATTCTTTGACAAAATCTTTTCATCTTTGGCATACTCTTAATTGCAGTGTTACGTACAATAAACCTTCAGAGACTGTCATTTGGTGCAATCCAGTACTTAGCCGACATGCAGGTAGGCGGCTGTAATGGATGTTTCATTTTCTCACTATTGTTTCTATTAATGAAAGCCACATTATGAATGGTTTCTACCTTTTATGAATGCATCAACACATAAAAAGACTAAAAGGGAAAATGCTGAACCATTACTAATACGCATTTAGACGTGTTTTTAGTATAAGTATGTTTTCTGTTTTGTATAGCCCCAGAAACCACTAATGGTGATGGAATATTGGTCCGGGTGGTTTGACGTGTGGGGAGAGCATCACCATGTGTTCCATGCTGAGGGTATGTTAAAAACAGGCCCCTTCTGTGTTTCTAGGGGACATTTCAGCATGATTTGCTTTTAAGTTTTTGTAATGGCAAGAGAGACTTTTCTTTTTCACCTTTCTCTCTAAAAGAAGAACTATGTGTGTAATTTTACTGGGAGATGTTGTTTTCTAACCTTAACAATACACAAGTGTTTCTTACAGCACCCATTATATCATACTTTACTCAGTTTGTGCAATTTTTCTTGCCTTACAGACATGTTATCTGTGGTGTCTGAGATCTTGGAGAGAGGTGTTTCCATTAATCTGTACATGTTTCATGGTGGAACCAGCTTTGGCTTCATGAATGGAGCGATGGACTTTGGCACCTACAAACCTCAGGTCACCAGTTATGGTTGGTATCACCGTCTGCCACCAAAGATCTGATGTTAGAGAACCAAAGTATTTCAAAGCTAAAAAAAAAAAATACATTATATTGGCCTACATCACATTTTTATTTTTCCCTTTTATAGAATAAATTGTTCACAGTTCTAACAGTCATGTCGTCCACCAGGCTGTTTGAACTGATGTGAATCATGTTGTGTTTTAGATCAGTGTTTCCCAACTTTTTTTGAGCCACATATTTGACATTAGAAAAATCACAAGGCACACTACCAAACAAAAATATCACAAAAGTATATTTATTGAAATATAATGCTAATCTAGCCTCAGTTTACGTCTTGAGTGTGTTCTAGTTGAACACAGCTGATATTCTTGTAGGAATTAAAGAAAGATACACAAACCTCCCTCAACAGCATTCAGTGTCTCTCTTTTTTGGGTGTGTGGGCACTAATCCATGCATCACTAGTGGGGGGGAGCTTTATCAACAGAATGCACTGGTTCACTTTCACTTTTATGTTTTTTACTATGTTTTTTACTACTTTTTTACTTTTTTACTACCCTGCGATGAACTGGCGACTTGTCCAGGGTGTACCCCGCCTTCGCCCTAAGCAGCTGGGATAGGCTCCATGCGAC
>JAQQZY010000006.1:14449801-14462963 GCA_030068375.1 Ostorhinchus rueppellii | reverse complement strand
TGACAGAGGGTTTAAAGCTTGCCCAGTAACGCCCGCTTTTGAGGAAAACAGCGCAAGAGAATAACTTTGCGCAGCCCACATGAAAATTTCTCGTGGTTTTCCCTTTGATCAACTTTCTTAGACCTCAAGCAGATGTGCTATGTTTGTAAAATTGCCGGAATTCTCCTTTAATTCAATTTTTTTCGGGCTGTTATGGAAAAGCGAAGCTGCTGTCACATCCAGACATGGAGTACAACAGTAGAATTGCACACAGGTTCTTTTGGTCAACAGCAACTGCAGCTGTCAATCATATATTTAACCCTCCTGCCTGTCTGAAAGTGCCTGTGATTAGACGAACCCTGATTATCTACAGCAGTCTCATATCTCACACCCACTAGAGTTACAGTACAACATCACAATTATTCTGGATTGTTTTCCTTAGTTACTCAGTGATTTGTATTGACCTATACCGTGTTAAAAGCTTTGTCAATAGAATAATTCTTGTTTCCCTTTGTAACACCAATTTAATGCCTATGTTTGCATTTGTTCCAAATTCCATTTCACTCTTTTCTTTCAGACACCAGTTATTGCTCTAGTGGGAAATGATGCATGTTGGAGTCAGATCGCCAGAGAACAAGTTCCCATGCTTGGTAGCAACGTGGCGTGTGGCCTGGCATTTTCAGGTACGTTTCATCTTTAGATGATGATGTGTGGTTGCCATGAGGCGTCACACATTTTGAATCTGAGTCATTTATATTTAAGTATAAGGTACAAAGAGTTCATAACCATTACATTATATTTCCCCCTCCCCCCCCCCACAGATTATCATGTAGTGGCAGATGGTTTCGGTGGTAAAGGCTTCCTTATAGGACGTAAGGATGAAGAAAGGATGAGTGACATCATTAAACAGGCACAGAAGGAGGCCCGGGAAGGAAAGGCTACACTTATAAATGTTCTTATAGGGAAGACTAACTTCAGAGAGGGCTCCATCTCTGTATAGTACAAACTGGAAATTGCTTTACCATCTCTTCAGCCTCCTGTGTAAGTTTAGGGTGGGTTTCAAAGAAGACGATACTGTTGGATACCGCGTAGGGCCCTGCCCTCACCATGTCTTCTGCTTATCTTTTGTGCCCTTAAAGCCATATTTGAATTTGATAAGAGGAAATGATTTTGGTGTGTGTTAATTTACTGCAGGAGGTCATTATCAGTCAGCTGAGAGCACTTGCTTCTTGTCATACATGTAATGAATCTGCAAAGTTTGAAGCAAGTAATCAGTTATTGTGAATGGACTATTAAAAGGATGAAATTATTATTATTATTTATTATTATTATTATTATTATTATTATTATTATTATTATTGCTATTATTAATTTTAAAAAAAGAAGGGAAACATGGAGCAGTAAGGAATATTTTCATTATTAATATATTCCTATCTGTAAGAGTTAGGTTTCATATATTTTACCTTAAACAGCCTGTTGTCATTTCAAACCATCATCTACATAAACCAGTCTCTAAATTACTTTCTGCTTAAGAGCGACCTTTGGCTTGCTAACTGTGACCACTATGCCTTTTTCTCCTTAACAAAGCCAAAAAAAACAAAATAAATGTTACAATCTTACTGCTGTATACCGTTTCATGAATTGGATTTAACATGATGCACAAAACAATCTTCCTGAATGTTAATTACAAAATGTATGCCTTTTTTTTAATGTCTGATTGTGTCTTCGAATTTATTAATATATAAAACTTCATGTGTCAATTTTTGTTCTTTTGAAATACTAAACACTAAGGTAAACTAAGTGTATTGCTTGTCAATGAAAACATGACTTGACAAATGATGTATCGCACTGTAATTAGAATTACTCACTAACTAGATGACCACCAACATGGATCAGACTTCAGGGAATCTGGTTGTCGATTCACAAACCGTAATAAGAAAAATGATAAGTGGGGTTTTAAATTATCTAAGTGACATCTTTGGGAAACTCATTTTTTATTTCCTTGATTTTACAGATTCCAGACTATTTTTAATGACTGTGTCAATGACATTAAAATGCTGTGTAGCACCCTATAATGTAATAATTTCCTGAAAACATAATTTACACTTCACTCAATCAAAAATGTACTAAAACCTAACTAAAACCAATAATGTAATAAAATATCCAGACTGATAATGTAATAATATTTTTACTAATAATGCAATACCTTATTACATTATTGAGAATGTTTTACATTTTCAGGTGGATACATTATCTGTCAAGTTTGACGTGATCGGTTTTGGGGGGGAAGACCCACCTGAAAATGTAATAAGGTATTACATTATTGGTAAAAACGTTATTACAATATCAGTCAGGGTATTTTATTACATTATTGGTGAAGTTATTACATTATTGGGTTTTATTACATTTTTGATTGAGTTAAGTGCAGATTTTATTGCGTTTTCTGGAAATTATTACATTATAGGGTGCTGCATGCTGTAACTACAACTTTAATTACATTCAGCTCTGTATGTCCTGAAGAAGCAGCAACATACAGATCAGAATATATTTTGAAGTTTGGATTTAATTTTAGTTACACTTATTGTGGTACGTTTCATTGTTACATTTGACTTCATGACTTTACCTTCTGTGCTGCCTTTCTCCTGTCTTTAGAAACACTGCAAAGCATACATATGAATGCAACCCCTCACCTGTACTTGCAGAAGAAACATTGCTGTCCTGCAAAACAGCCTGATGAAACGGCAGAAATAAATAATTCAATCAGCTCTGAGTTTAAATGAGTATATATGTGCATATTTGTGTTTTGAGTCAGCTTCTACACTGAAGCAGCTCAGCAAGTCTCCTTTGAAAGTGGCACTCATCTCTAGGTGAAAGAAGACCCCAGCTGTGTGAAGGACGCTCATGGTGGTCTCTGGCTACATTGTGGCCCCAATAGCATAATGACAGCTCATTTTTGGGCAACAGGGTGTTCTTCGAGACATCTCCCAGCATGCCTCCTCTCCAGGGACTTCACATAAGGCTCGTCTATAGGGACACCAAGAGCTCTGAGCTGTGCTTCATAGCGGAGCAACTAATCCTTAAGGGCCTGTCACACACACACTGTGGTTTCACAGAGTCTGAATAAAAATATCTACAAATACACTAGAAGAATATATAATGATTATAATATACAATGAGGACTTCCTTTGTAAATAATAAAATATTTTGCAGGTCTGTTAATTTTAAAGTACAACCAGTCATTTGTTTAATTGATTCCATGTTTAATTGGCTTTATGCACCACAGAGATAAACACTAGAGGGGGTGTCGTCAGTGGTTCCCTCAAGCGGAAACGTCCAACTGTGGCGGCCATCTTGGTACGGGGAAGCTAAGCTCCGCCCCTATTGAAAATCTACACATAGTGGTATTTCATGGTTAAAGCTAAAACAACAGGATTACCCATAGTCTTAAAACTGTATGTTTTTATAGAAAAAAATAAAATATAGAAACAGGCAACAAAAAAGAAAATACATTTAAGCATACATATTATTAACTGAAGGAAACATCATAACGTAATCACACAGGCTTAAAAAAAAATACGGGTATTCCATGCACAATATAGACCTAAATGAATAAAAGAAGAAAAAAAAAAAGCAGTAAGCATATTTATATTGCATGTAGATTCTAATATCGTTTTAATAATTACACAATTAATTGCTTAACAACATAATGATCTAACATTTGGAAAAGGTGAAAACTGTTCATCAAACTGCAATTCATAACCTAATCATACAGGTTTATAAATAGGAAAAAAAAAAAAAATCAATGGCTTTTTTTTTGTAAATATGAAATTATCAGAATATAAAATACTAGTACTAGAGCAGAGCTGTGTTCTTTCTTTTTCCTGCAGGCAGACACTCCTGTTTGCTTTTGCTGCAGCCTCTGAAAGCTTTGAACAAATATTTGAAGATATCAGATATACTTGAATATTGGGCATTAGTAAGAATGTGCAAAAATGTATCCATTATCTTTATTTTTTTTAATGCATTAAATCATAGATGGGTAACATGAATCAGGCATTTAAGCACCATGACACTGTGTAAATGTCATTTCCAATTATTACTCCAGTTTTCGATGATACAGTTTCCTTCCTTTGGACTTTTTATAGATTTTCTCTTTCACTACAGAGTATTTCATTTCTTTGGGTCAAATTTAACAGTTTCCTCTATGAAGAAATGCTTGGCTAGATTCTTGTTATCCTCCATCATGTATCTCAGGTCATTTAAGTTTCATTTCAGCTCCACCCTTTCATTGTAGATCATTTCTATGAGAAGATAAATAAACCCATCACAACTGATACAAGTGCTGTTTCAATAACAAATATTGGTGTTTCCAGTTTTCGCCTTGACAAGCTTCTGAATTTTGATACCCTTTTCAACCCATAAAGACCCAGTGCTACTTTTGTGTCAGTTCCCAAATTAATTTTTCTCTCTATTTAACTTTTCCTATGTGATTTATCACCATTTATTTTTATATTACTATCTATATTTTGCAGTATTTCCAAGATAAATCATGTATTTTCTTATATTTACTTTCCATGACATGTAGATGTTTGTAAAAGCTCAGATTAAAGTCGAGGGTTATTGTATTACAAACAGTGAAAACTGAAGAAAAAGTAACTTTTTTTTTTTTTTTGTCAAATTCTGTTATTACTGAACATAAACCCAGTGTGTCCATCCACTTTCATTGATCCAACTCCATGGATTGTACTGGTCAATAAATGTTGTAGAAGATGACGGTGTTTCCATGGTAACTACGGAGTATCTGAACGTCCAAGTGGGTCATATGTGATGACCATGAAAAGATGAATAACTGTGTTTTACACCAATTATTATTTACATGTATTGATAGGATTAGTGGATCCACAGGTGTGAAACGGTTCAGATCAGTAAATGGTTTTGATCGCTGGTGGATGTTTGTGTCTTTATGGGTTAAACTAAAATACTACATACTATTACATGAAATTCATTAGTTTCAATCTGGTAAGTGCCTGAAACCCTAAGTCCAGTTGCATCAAAGTGTGTTTTTTATTTTGAACAGAAGATGGCAGTCTGGTTGTAGTGTATGTTTACTGAAGTATGCTGACGTGTTCAGTGGGCTATGATACTGAAGAAACTCTTAGGGTGAGTCACAATATTGTTTTTGTTTTGTTTTGTTTTTTGTTTTTTGTTTTTGTTTTTTCGCAATTAAATTATAAACCCTCCATAAAGCCTAAAGTGGCCTCTCAGCAGGTTCGGATAACAATTAAGTTTAATTCATTTATCATATATATTTGTAATAATAGATACTCGTTTTACCAGCAGATTTATCTGTTGTTTTCCGATGTTTTTGGTGCAGTTTTGATATCGCTAAACATGGAGGACATATTATAATTTTTTAAGTGATGTATAACTGTCTGAAAATTGAATAATAAACACAAAAACACAACACAATAAAATAAACAAGATTTAAAAAAATTATAAATAGTTTGTTTAATTGGTTGCCCTCGCGCTTGTGTGACGTCACACAATCGGAAAGACAGGCTTTTGTTGCTTTCATGACTCTTGGGAAATTTGTAACTACTAACTCTATCGTGTAACACTGAGTTCAGTTTTTTTTTTTTTCAATGGTAAAGATTTATGACTTGTATAAACTATTTAAAATATTTTTTTATGAATTATAAAACACAATAATGAAGATATTAATCATCAGAATTTAATTACATTAAATTTATCTAAATAATAAAAACATAATGCAGCCGCAAATATCACTTAGTAAGTTAAATTTATTTTACTTAAGACATTTTTGTTTATGAATAATTAAGGGTATTTACTGGCGTCATTTTATGGACTAATAAGACCCTATATGAGGCTAATCTGGCAGTTTAAATGGATTGCGAACTGCAGTCTGTCAAAGCACACATTATCCGTATGGTACCTGAAGGCGTCATGAGACCGGGCACACATCACCACAGGCGGCGACTTCAACAGCTCTGCTAAAGTTACACGGAGTGGTAATGCTAGGACAGTCAGCGAGGAAGTGGAACAGGTTTTACAGTTTACCAGCAGTCCAGTATCAGCAGTGTCAACTAAGGACTGCGAGGAGGGATATATGCCGATTTTTTTACTCTACCGTCATTATGACAAGTAAAAAACTGACCTCTCCGTACTGTTAACAACCTTGGACATAGCTAACTTGGCTCATAGCAAAAACAAAGTATCGTCTTTCTGCTATTTACGTATTTAAAATCTGTTTATTTGTTATTTATTAGTGATAACGTGTTGTTTATGTTAGGTTAAGGTTAATTTATTTTTAGGTTAGAGCCAAACAGGTAAACACGGGCGCTGTTTATTAATTTTCACGTTAGTGCCGACTATATTATAAGATTGAGAGCAGAAATAGATTGGACGGACTCCCGCTTATCAAGGTAAGTTATGGAAGTTTAGTACTTTTAATAGTTTTTTTTTTTTTATCTAGGAGAAATGTAATGGTAGAATTGAATGTGGACTGAGCTAGTTCTATTCACTAATTATCACAGTCTACTCAACACATTGAAAACAATAATTAGGTGAGTTAATAAAACATGAAATGACTATGCATTAGATAAATTATTCTCAACATCACTGGTATAACCTTAGGAAGTCTGCTTTAGGTGTATTTACCCGGAACCTCCACATTTATGACACAATACCAAGGATAAACGGGTAATATCAGTCTACTGAGAATAGAACTAGAAGGATACAAATAATCATTGTAGTCTGACAGGGTTGTCAAGATTTCACTTCATCATGTCTCTTCTGGTGACTAGCGTCATGAGAAGGAAAATTCTTACCAAAATAGAAATGTGTTGCCTGATGGCATAATAAGTCATACAAAAAATACTATCCACGTGATTGTCCTTTTTATTGTTTACTACTGTTGCTGTATTTGATCTGACCTCGCAGAGTTGCATATGGTTGATCATTGCTCTTTTAAACAGGAGCTGAATGGCCTCTGTTGTGGTAGTGAAAACTGAGAAGCGACCTGCAGCTGATTCTCAGGATGCAGACTCAAATGCAAAAAAGCCCAGGTAAGTTCTGGACCTGTCTCTTACTCTACTCCTTGACTTATTCATCAGTTTTGTCAACAGGGCTGATTGAAATCAGTGTTTTCTTGAGTTCTTAATTGTTGCCAGTCTTAGGTAAAGGTAGGTTTCAGGTTTCACTGCATGCTAGCATGTTTGAAAATGGTTTGTTTAACCTTCATGCTGTCGGAAGGATGTGGGAAGCACCATGCTTGGAACCATCATCACTCAATCTCTGCCTGCCCCAAAGGAAACTGCTGCCCAGCTTGAAGACTAAGCGAGCTCCTGAACTTGTCCTAGTGATTGGGACAGGGGTAAGCTCTGCAGTGGCCCCTCAGGTCCCTGCGCTCCGCTCCTGGAAAGGCCTCATCCAGGCTTTGCTTGATGCAGCCAATGACTTTGACCTGCTGGAGGAGGAGGAGAGTCGACGTTTCCAGAAGCACATGCAAGAAGATAAGAATTTGGTGCATGTGGCCCATGACCTCATTCAGAAACTTTCCCCGGTAAGACTGCCTGAGCCTTTTTCCTTACCTTTCCTTTCAGTACCACTCTGTCGCACATGTACAAACACATGGCAAACAGACTGCCAGCTCACTGTCCTCTGTTAAGCCAGGAACGCTTTGTTTCAATCAACTTTCCTAGATTGAGATAAGACATCTTAACCTTATCTCATGTAAAAACGTGTAGCTTGTGACACAAGGTTGATTTGTGGAGGTTTTTCTTGGAAATTAATCTTTTTGAGACAGAGACCGAGGTTTTTGTCTATTGATCTAGGATGAGTCACAGGCAATGAACAGGCTGCATTTGCATCTCAATTTTTGTTATGAAGACCACTGCTGTTTTCTAGTCGTATAGCACCCAGATGGAGGCAAGCAAGCTGAAAAACAAAGTTTATTCTTTACTCCTCTTTTGGCCTCTAAAAAGTAATTTGACACACTGTCTGCAGAATACAAAAAACTACATGCAAATGCTTTTCTTTGTAGAAAAGTAGCTCTTGAGCTGTTGCTTTAGTTTGTAAAGTTTGAGCTTTGACAAGATCTGGTGAGAAAAACAGATCAGTTGTCTGCATAAGCAAACTAAAACCTCCCTTGTTGTTGTAAATAAACTTCTACAACAGTGTTTAGTGAAACATTAGCTTTGTATAAAATTATGTATTGTCTTCCTTCCTTTTCTGGTGTAAATAACAGCTTCTGCAATAGAATTAAAATGAAGAAGTTGTGGGTTTGTTAAGCAGAAATACAAACGCATAATAGCATAGTCAATCTCAGGTGCAACCAGCATCATACGCTGTGTGATCATTGAGTGACTTATGACAGGAAATAAGACTGCAAGATTAATCATACTAAATTATGTTTTTAATACATCTCTATGTACTATCTTTTTCTCTTGATTCAGATATACACGAGTCTGTACCAAAATAGACACCATTTGCAAGGGGAGTGTCATTCTCTTAAATTGTAACTTGTGAAATGATGTGTTAAGTAGATTTTCATGTAGGTCTGTTGTCTTCGTGTGGACTGGTCTAGTCTGGAGCAGGGCTGGCAGATGGGAGCCTTAATACCGTTTGCCTCCTGTGTTAGTCATGTCTCATCGCACCTTTGACATTGATAAAACACGCTTTGTTTCTGCCTTCAGTCTGTTGTCACAAAGGGAACAAACAGCGCTTTTATGGCTTCATCCATTCCGTTTATTTCAATCCACAGTTGTGCAGTCTTCAGCCTACTGCCGTTGGCTACAGACACAGCAGGCGTTAGCATGCTGGAAAAAAAAACAAATATAGAATAATGTGAACCAGCAGCCTCCCAGCCCCATTTTTCCACTGAGGCGAGAGTTACAGGAACATACCTCTTAAACACTGGGACTGAGTTATTCATTCTTAAGTTATGATTGGATCAGATCAGAGAAGCTCATCAACAACCTGAACGTAAAAGTAATGGCTTCTGTTGTATTATTAATCTAAACTTTCAGTTCAGTTTGTATTGATCACTGAACAGAAAGTGTGTTAGTGGCACAAACACGTTCTGGCAGAAAAATGCTGTAAGAACACTGTAGCACATGACAACCTTCAGACCAGTTAATTCCACTTGAAGTGCTGTGTGAGAGTTTAACCCACTTTTCCAGGACTTGTGTATCAGATGGATTATGGTGGTCTGTAGGGATACAGCATCAGGTAATGAGGGTATAATCTGATGTCAACGCTTGAGGAGAAAGCTTTTGGTGTAAATGGGGAAAAACAAGGCTAATAACATCTCTAATGACTAACTCTCAATGAGTTTATCTGCTCAAATAAGGCAAAAAAAAAAAAAAAATCGGGCCTTTTTGTATGTTAATGAAGATTGTTATATGTGTGTGCATGGATTGCTAAATCTTCCAAAACTCTTTCCTTTTCATCACTGTTGTATTGGTAATTCCCAGTTGTCAGTCAGTACCAGTTTGTATTCACATCTTGTGATACCATAAGTCTGTGACTAAAAAAAGACTCATTAAATGTATTATTTCAGAGTGAATATTTAGAAATCCGAGTAGTGTCCTTGCACTCCATTTGGTTATTACATAAGTTTTGAGACAGCCCATAGACTCAGTAATCAGGGCTGGTCCTGTAGACACTAGATGTGGATAATGAGCTTCTTCCTGTGGAAAGGACTCCTGCTGTTTAGCCCATTAGAGCTGTAATCTCTGGAAGTCAGCAGAGCATTTCCCTGCGCTTGGATCACCTTGGTCACTACAGCACTGTCCTAACCGTTGCTATTTTTAGCCACCAGATTCTTCCTACCCATTTTTTCCTCTTTATTTTACAACAGGCCCTGCCAGGTAAGAGGAGATTTATACTGTGTAGTCACAGCTGTAATGTCATGACACAGGTTGATGGTACTGTAAGGGAGCAGCCATGATCAAGGAGGTCAGTGGAGTCTTTATGGATGCAGTGTGTCCTCACTTTTCCCCAAAGGTTCTTTAATCTTCCCTTGTCACTCGCTCGGTTAATCCTTTTTTTTCTATTATTGTGACAACCAAACCTTTCAATACATTATACTGTGAGTGTAGTTTTTCATCCTCCATAGTATTGATTTTGATGTGAACAACAATATTCATCTGTTAAGTGAAACTCCAATGAAAACAACTGTGCATGTTTATTTTTAAGACACTGAATACACTCATTGCCAGGTCACATGGCGTGATAAGTAAAACCACGTACTCAGGAGTGCAATCTCATTAAAAGGCGGTGCATTGTGCGTTTGTGCATGTGCTCAACATCACAGTTGGGGTAAAATCAACAACAGATCTTCCAGTGCAGCTGTAGAGCAAGTCTGCACATTCTTGTGTACTTCATAAGCAATACAACATGTTTCAGTTTCCTATAATCATTTCTTTATATAAGTTCCTCCTGGTATGCTGGTATTTTACAACTTGACTATACTTCCTCTCCAACGCGAGGCTGTTTACAGGTGCCAAGGATTAAAATCACAGTATTAAATGCTTTCTGTCTGCAGTTTATCTACACGTGTGACTGCATAATTAAAGTGTTCCATCTATAAAGGTCTTCCCTGTGTAAATATCAGTCTAATCCATGTACAAGTGTTTGGATGCGAGTGTATTGAGGATTTGAAGCCTTTAAAGTTGATTTGTGAAAAGTGCAGAAAATATTAAATAATATGTTAAACCCCATGCACATTTATTATTTATTTTCACAGAGAACAGGCAATGTGCGGTCCACGTTCTTTAAGGACTGCCTGTATGAGGTGTTCGATGATTTAGAGTGCAAGATGGAGCACGCAGGGAAACATCTACTGCGATCAGTGCTGCAGTTAATGGAGAGTGGCGCGCTGGTTCTCACTACTAACTTTGACAACCTGCTGGAGATCTACGCAGCTCACCAGGGGACCAAACTGGAGTCTTTGGACCTGACGGATGAGAAAAAGGTAAACCGTGCTTGTGATTATGGAATGGGATTTATTGATCTTTGTAGCCACAATAGATTGCGTTGACAGTGCAAAGGTCACAGCAGCCTACATTATAGTGAGCATGTTAATCCAGTCAAACAAGGCTGTGATTGTAGGTTTTTTAAAAATCCTGACACATCATTGCAATTTGTGACAGATGTCCTGATCTCCATTCACTGACACACTTACACATGTCCTTCAGCTCTCAGGATGGGGTGAAACCATATACAGGGTTCCCGTGGTGTGTTAAAAAGGCTTGGATTTACAAATTTGCATTTAATATTATTAAATTTGATGCGGTTGGTCTGAAGTTATGTTGCCATAAACTGGTTTGCTGTATTGTTTAAATGTGTCTGGGAAATGTCCAAGTTGCAAAGAAAGGAATGTTAAGCGACTCAGTTCCACCCGAGCCAACCTGATCATTTATATTGAAATTAGGAACCAATTATTGCGAACTTTACAGCCTTTGGTGAGAAATGACCTGGAACGGTGGGAATCAACGCGTTGAAGTAAATAAAGATATTCTCCTAAATTGTAGGAATCGCAAATTTTTGCCAGTATCGCCGTGAAATAAGCATTAAATTCTGCTCTAAGTAGTCTTAAAAAGTCTTAAATTTAACTTGTAGAAACCTATAGGAAAATGGGATTTATTTACATTGTGGCATTACTCTTAGATGAAGCTTATCCAGATTTGTGGAAAAAAAAAAAAGCTTTGCCCTGAAAGAGCCTTTTGTCTGTCACAGTTGGATAAAGGTTAAAGTTCTATCCATTAGTCAGCTGTTGTCAAATTTTATAGACTGAACAATATTTGCTGTTTGCTCAAGACTGGGCTGAAGAGGAAGCATATGTTTCCCCCTTAAACAATGCTTTGTTTCACTCCGGACCAGTTTCTTCACAAAATTGCTATTTTCCCGTTATGCTCTCTACATCCCAGTTAACCTAAAGTTTATTATTTGTTAAATACGCCACAAATTCTCAAGACTTGTCCAGTTTTCTGAGAGACCAGTTGCTTTGCCTCTCAGTTCTGGTATTTATGCCCCGTCTCCATCAGGGCTAATATCCTCTCACTGGTGTTTTAAGTGATTTCACTTACTGCCCAGCCAGAACAGGATTGAGTGCAATGGACTGTTAACTTAGTGCTTGTGTGTATGTGTGTGTCTAGGTGTTGGAGTGGGCTCAGGAGAAACGGAGATTGAGCGTTTTACATATCCACGGCGTTTACACCAACCCTAGTGGAATCGTACTGCACCCTGCTGGTTACCAGAACGTACTAAGGAACACTGAAGTTATGGTGAGAATGTAATGATCCTTACGTGTGAATCTAGGCTTTAATGCATATGTAACATTATTCTGGTAAGTAATATACCTCAAACGTATTATATGAAGGCACAAAACTGGATTATTAGAAAAGTCTATGTGTGTGTTGTCATTGTATCCCTGCTCTTTTATGCTTTTACAAAATTAAATAACTTATGTTTCTGCTGGTTTCAACAGCGTGAGATCCAGAAACTGTACGAGACCAAATCATTTGTATTCCTCGGCTGCGGGCGTACGGTTGACGACACTACTTTCCAGGCGCTGTTTTTGGAGGCGGTCAAACACAAATCTGACCTGGAGCACTTCATGCTTGTGCGCCGTGAGGACGTGGGGGAGTTCAAGAAGCTGCGTGACAACATGCTGGACAAAGGAATCAAGGTCATCTCCTATGGAGACGAATACGCTGATCTCCCCGAGTACTTTGAGAGGCTCGCCAATGAGATCTGCAACCGAGATGTTTCTACTAACGGCTGGGGTAAGAAAATCAGATAAATGGAGTTAATTATTAAAGTTAGTGTTTTAGTCTTTGAAGTCATCATAACTAAGATACTGTTCAGTTTGTATATTTGTTGTATGTTTTCATAGTAGGGTGATCCTAGGATACCATTGGTCGGTTGCTTTACCTGTTATTTAACTCATTCACTGCCATTGACGCGTTTTGGCATCATTTCAAAGCCGAACGTTGTCTGCCATTGATGTGTTTTGGCATCAGTCAGCTTTTATTGGGGGGGGGGGGGGTGCTAGGAAACGACCTGGCGCAACTTTAAGGAAATATTTAGTGTTCAGGCATTTTGGGCGAAACCACCCTGTGTTCTAAGGTCAATAACTTGAGAACCGAAAAAGCTGGAA
>JAQQZY010000006.1:14347656-14371277 GCA_030068375.1 Ostorhinchus rueppellii | reverse complement strand
AGCCCATTAACCTATCAGTGCATGTCTTTGGATTGTGGGAGGAAACCGGAGTACCCAGAGAAAACCCACGCAGACACACGGAGAACATGCAAACTCCACACAGAAAGGTCCCAAGGTCCCACCCGGGAGTCAAACCCAGGACCTTTTTGCTGTGAGGCACGAGTGCTAACCACTGCACCACCCTATTTAAATACATATTTTTAGATTCTATCTCATATATTTGATGAGTGTCTTTCCAAAACAGTTTCTATGAAAATATTTCTTTGAATTTGTTGGCTGTTATCTGCGGACTGTCCGATCCCCTGAGACACACAAATCAGGTTAAATGTCTGATCTCCACACACATACACAAACACATGCTGTGCTGAAGAAGCACATAGATGCACATGTGGCCTTTTACTAGATCCATGTGTAAATGTGTTTTATGTTTTATAAACTACTGATTCTAGAAATGTTACAGTAAATAAAGTCTAAGCCAGGAGCTGCATGTAGATTTAATCACACACAGTCTTCAACATTAGCTACAATAATATTTCCAATAGAACAGTTTTGACCATCTGTCACAGGTTTGTGCATTTTTGTGTTCAGCGAGATGACTGTCTAAAAATATTGGTTGAGTTCCTTGGGACTGAAGTACTGGCTGCACACATCTACCAGTCCAATAAGTGGGCATGAATTACAAGCATTTACAGCTGGCACATTGAGCAGGCAGACTATGCTGATGGAGAGTACAACCTTTTCAACTGGAAGAAGCAGACAGAGTTATTCAATGATTCTATCTGTGCCAGCAGGAAAGTGACCGCTCTGTTCTCTTAACATGGCAGAATATAACCATTATTCTTTACATCAAGCAACATCAAATACCTTAGTTTAACCAATAAAGACCCAAACAGCCACTGGGACTCAAATTATCGACTGATGTAAGATGTTTAATATCCACTGATCCACTAATCCTATCAATACATGTAAATAATTGGTGTAAAATGCAGTTTTTCATCTTTCCATGGTTATCAGATATGACCCATTTGGATATTCAGAGGCTCCGTAGTGAACATGAAAACACTGTCATCTTCTACAACACTGATTCACCACTAAAACCCATAGAGTTGGATAAATAACAGTGGTTGTAGACACTTGGTTTAAGCTCATTTATTGACATATTTGATGAAAACATTGCTTTTTCTTCAGTTTTCTTTGTTTCTGATTTAATAACCCTCAACTTTAATGAATTTTTTAATGAAATTTTTATGAATATCTAAGTAATCAGTGAATTAAATAGAGGAAAATACCTGATTTTCATTGGCGCAATGGAACATACAGAAGATAATATTATGAAACGTGGTAGTAAATCACTTCAGAAAGATTAAATAGAGAGAAAAATTCTTTTGAGAACTGCCACAAAAGTAGTACTGTGTCCTTATGGGTTAAGAAGACAGCAATGACAAACAACAGCTGCAACATTTACCAGCGCTGAACTAGTGTAAACGAGTGGATTACAGAACAAAGTAGCCATATCCTGAACTAATCTGGCTAATGTCCAATAATGTTGCTTGGTATTAAACTCCCTTTTAAGTCCAGCCAATCAACTGTCATGAAAAGACAGTGTCATGTTGTCACCAAAGTCTAACATGATATCATCAAGTCACATGACATTTTCCTGATGTCTCTGTCATTCTGTGAATGGCTGACAGTGCCCTCACGTATACCCAGGGGGGACAAGTGCAGATTAAGAATGACATTCTACAAGAGCCATCAGAAGGCATTTGTCTGATGGAGCATTAGTATTTTGTAAATTGCAAAATCATTTGAAACCATTGTTACTTTGTCATCATTCTGAATGCCACCTTGATAGAGCATTGAGGCTAAAGCAATTAACTATAAGACATTGTCTCTGATTAGAGATTAATAAGAAGTTCTAGTTGAGCGTCCACAAGATGGTCCCAGATGCACAAAATATAACAACCAAAGAAAATATGAGGCTTTTGCTCTTTGATGAATAAACAGAATGCTTGAATAAATCTTAGTGAAAAGCAGTTCTCTATTTCTAATTTAGGAGGGCTGGTCCCATAGGAGGTCTGCCAGGGTAATAGCTGAGAATACCCTGAATACAAGGAGCCATCCAATCCTAATTAAAGACCTTTTACAGCTGAGTCCTCACATAAATACATGCAGAGACTCACATATGCAAACAGCCATGCTGAGACAAGCACAAACATAGACAAGGCCAAGGCTGGCTGTCATAGGTGGCAAACCTTTACAAAGGTAAAAATAAATGCTAAAAACAAAAGCAAAGAAAATGAAACACAAAAATAAAACATACTCACTTGGGGAAATCACATGACAGCAAATCAAAATGCTTTTTGTGTAGTTCTGTTTCAATTGCTTAACATGATTTCAGCATTTTCTTCCTTTTTTTCCACCCTTGCTTCTTTGGAATCACCTCATTTGGGTTGTTATTTCACTTTTTGGTTGTTGACTTTGTGTTCGCAGAGGGTGGTTATGAGGCTACATTTTTAATAGATCAGCTCAAAAACCGGTTAAAACAACAAATGCACAAAGCTGAATTTACAGCCTGTCAAAATTTCAGCAGACCGCTATTAAACAGCACCTCAGTGGACTCAAGGATTCACCAAACATTATTCATCATCTCCAAAGAGCCATCATGAGACTGTTATCATGGGGTTTTTGCTTGATTAGGTGGTGTGGAGTGCAGGGACAGGAAATATGAGGGATGAGGTGTCATTATACAACAAATGTGAAAGGTTGGGCCTGCATGACTTGATGAGCCCACATATCCCTTCATTTGCTGAGCCATCGGGAAGTGGTCCTTGTACTTTTTTTATAGAACGATTTAACATATTTTTCAGTCATTTCATTTTGTTTCAGTTCACATCTGTCTAACACTTTTTTTGGCAAAGCATTTCAGAAAAATAATTAGAAACCAACGAAAAAGATAAATAGATCATAACAAGAAGGGAACGAAAGGAATAGAAGAAATCTGTTTAATATACGACCTATGTAATATACGATTGCACGATAAGAGCTTTAAGTAATAATGTTAATAACAAAACAAGTGGTGCCAGGCATAACAAACCCTGCCCCTCACACATATTGTGTCTTATTTTGGCATTGATTCAGCTGATGTCACCATGTCTAGGTTGATGTCTGCATATCAATTGCCTCTATATTTGTGCCAAGTTTGAAGCAAATTGAAACAAAATTGATGTTTGAAATCCTGCCCATTATAAGTGAATGGGAGAAGAAAAAGATGTAAAAAATTCATTAAAAATTTGAACTTTGACCTACTTTTCCCAAAATGTAATCACATCTATTCTGGATCACTGACAATCTATAATGAATTCAACCAATAGTTTTGCTGCTACAGACATTTGAACTTTTTCCCATTAACCCTTTCATGCATGAATTATGAATCATGTTAAGTTTTTATTCCTCTTTTGGCAAGAATTTTTTTATTTTATTTATTTTATTTTTCATGGGGTGACAAAAATGTCCACTCAGCTGGACATCATTGGTTTAAGTTTTAAAACGAAGAAATATGTATTTAACAAACCAATATCATACAATGATATACTGTGTGACAACTATCTAGAAAAAAAAAAACAAAAACATTTTCAGTGCTGCTAATCTGGTGTTCTCTCAGATTTTAACGTGTTCTAATACCAGTTTTTCCCATTTTATGGAGATAATATGCAAAATATTAATCCTTAGATGTTACTTGATGCGAGCATATTTTTTCTGAGTTCATTTGTGTCCTGATATAGAAAGATATTCATGGAACTTCCTGTCGGCCATCTTGGTTATAAGTATTTAAAAAAAAAAAAAAGCACTTCCCATAACTGGCCAATAGGTGACAATGTATTGGGTGATGCACAAGTGTCCACTATGTTTGCTGATATACAAGTATAACCATAAAACCCATAAATAGACACAGAACAGTTTTTGAATAGCTGTCCACTGTAGTGACCACTATGCATGAAAGGGTTACAGTAAATGGAAAAAAAAAAAAGATTTAAAAATGTCATAAAAATTTAAACATTGACCTATTTTTCCCCAAACGTAATCACGTCTATTCTGGGTCATTAGCAATTAGTAAACTAAATTTGGTATGAATTCAACCAGTAATTTTGCTGCTACAGCCATTTGAAATTTCACCCATTATACTGTAAGTAAATGGGAATAAAATAATATTTGAAAAATTCATAAAAAATATTAACTTTGACCTACTGTTCTCAAAACATAATGAGATCTATTCTGGGTCACTGGCGATTTATAAACCAAATTTGGTATGAAGTCAAGCAATAGTTTTTCTGCAAGAGTGTTAACAAACAAAGAAACAAAACAAACCAAAAACAATACCCCTTGCCTCCTCTTCAGGGAGCTGAGATGGCCAATCTGATGCAGAAGCTTATTCCACAGTTGAGATGCTCTAAAAACAAATTCTCAGTCATTTTTGGTCACCAGATGAAGATTTACAAGCAGATCCCCATCCACCAGTCTAACTGAACGCCCAGGCCCATAAGGGTTTAATGAGTCCTTGATTAAATACAGAGCCATGCTATTTAATGCCTTGAAAATGATAAGTAGAATTTATTTAAAATCAATGCGGCATGTAACAGGCAGCCAGTATAATTTGGCAAGTGCCGGAGCAGTATGTTCATATCTCTCAGAGCCAGTTGAAATCCAGGAGGCATCATTCTGCACCACTTGGAGTTGGTGAAGGGGTATCTGACAGACGCTGGTATGAAGTGCACTGCATTACTTAAGACAGGAGTAAGATAGGAGGAAACAAATGCATGTGTGACCTGTAAATCCATCAGCTTTTTTTTTTTTTTTTTTTTTTTTGTGCTGGAAAAGCTACAATTGGATAACAGTTTTCACTTGAGTACCAAGATAGAGAGTTTTGTTTTGGTCTGGGAGCCCGGCAGAGTGGGTGGACAAGTATCTATGACCTCAGACAATCATTAAAGGTTAAATATCTAACTTCTGTTGTTTGTTCTCATAAAAAAATGGGTCCAACTTTTCCCTTCGTCTTTATTCAGATAGAAAGTGTTTAAGCAAGTCCGAAACTCAGGGGAGGCAGTAGGGTTAGAGAAAAAAAAAAAGAGAAAACACAAATAAAAAAGTCTATTCTCTAGTTGTTGCACAGAGGTAATGTTATGAAGCACAAAACACGCCCACGTCATCTAAGTCAATAAGAGGAGGAAAATAAAAAATAAAGGCAGATGTCGGGAATGATACCCGAGTTGGAATGTTACTCTGTGAGTCTATATATTATCGTCAGAGTATACTGTGATATATTTTGCCTTCAGGTTTTCAAATGTGTTAAGAGAGCCGACACTTAACGTCAACAAAGCAGCTAATGATGATGATAATATAAGTAACATTAAATGTGGGCCTCTGTGGATTTGCATAACCGGGTAAGAAGAAACCTCTAGGTAGAAAACATCAGTGGGCCCAGAATACAGCCTTGAGGAACACAACAATTAAAATGATTAAAATGGACAATTAAGAAAAGGTAAGAGGATGCAGATGTAGATACAGAGCAGTTTATTTCAGAACAGGCTAATAGATTACATGGTAACAATGGTAACAGGTTAATAGATATGCAGAAGATCGCAATTAGTAATACGTAAAGAGTAATTGATTCTCTTGAAGGCAGCCTCAGTTCTTAAAACACCAAGATTGTGAAGGCCCATCTGTTTAAAGTACATCATTAGAAAGCTTCAAGAGTATGTGTTAGTTTGGATTAAATGTACAATATCTAGTGGTGAGATTTGACAGGTTTGAAATTTGGAAACTGAAGCATATCATTGTCAAAATACGGTGGGTTTATGTGCATAAACGAAATTTGAGACTCAGCAAGGAGACAGATTTTTTTGCCCAGTCATTTTATTTTATAGTTCATTTTTGCAGAACATGTTGTTGCAGATAAGTGAGATTGTAGAGGCAGGATGAGCAATGGGGGCAGTGAAGGAGAGGTCAGAATCGAACTGTCCACATTGCAGATGGACCTGGATCATTTATAATTCAGGAGGAGTTCACAAATCCAAACTACTCCATAAAAAGTCTCAGGCAAAGGGGAATTAGGGGATTGTATTTGATTAGTAGACAGTCCTGGCTCTATGCGAGCAATGCTTAAAAAAAAAAAAAAAGTGGACTGGTGCAATGACACTGGAGATGTTAATATGAGTGGAACACCATCATTATTACTACTACTACTGAACTGAATAACCTGAAGATAGAACACTGAGAACAAAATGTGCCACATTCAATATGGTTATTGGATTTTGATGTGTTTTTTTTTTTTTTAATGTTTTAACAAAATCTTGATCAATCTTGGTCAAACTAAACTTTTGTACATGCCATTTCTGTATATTACTTTCTTTTAAAGTATAACATTTATGCATTTAGATAATCATTTTCAAATATTTCTTGCAACAGTAACCGCAAAAGACGAGTCAATTTTTGATCTTCAATACTTTTTCTTCTTTTGATTCCCTTTCTTCAACTAATCCAGACGCTTTTAGAGAATCAATGTCAGAGGTTTAAAAGCTTCCGACTGAAAATAACCCATTGATTTTTTTACTGAGCTCCACTTAATTAGAACTAGTGGACAGCTATTCCTTTCTTCCTTCAATTCACCCCTCATTATTTTATGTTCATAGAACTGATTTCAATGATGATGATAATATTATTCAGAATGATTGTAATCACTTGTTTGCACTTCTTTTAGCCCAAATACCAAGTAGCAACTCTCTTGTGGAGAACTGCTCTGAAAATAAGGTTAATTATTTTTAGATAAAACAAGAAAACTGCTGTGATGAAGCTGGCACTCTGCATGAGGAGTAGGACTTTATATTCACTTAGGATGATAACACTGACGAAACTAGACTTCACAGCCTGATCCGGTTCATGAAAGCAGCATTAAGGGGTGTGTGAGTAGGATGGCATTGCACTGAAATATAGGTGGCACATTTTTGTCTCTATCTGAAAATACATTTTTTATAAGTTTTGTCTCCCTGAGGGTTAGCGAAGTGGCAAATGAAGATGCCCTAGCCAACTATAAAACTTCGTAGAAGGCCTTTACACTTCACACCCATATCCATGTGAGCCAACCATATGTTATGCAACTACATAAGCATTTTAACAATGGAATCACAGTAGAGTAAAGGGAAAAAAAAAAAAAAAAAAACAGAAGCTGAGAAAAAAAGGGATTTGGGGTAAAGATTATGGACTTGGCAGAGCAAGTGGTGGAGGCTGTCAGATATGCCTTCCAGAGGCTAGGTGCTCATTAGCATACTTCATTCGTCTAAATATAGTCCTAATCCCAGGCTGAAGGGCAAACAAACAAATCACAGTGTGTGGGGGCATATTACTGATTCTTCACCCTTGAAATATTTCATCGAGGCAAACAACATGCACAATCTGTATAAAAATCATCAAATGCCTGCCTCTGATGCTTGACATACAGTTTATGACCCTTTTGGAAACGTTTACTATGCTGGTTGTGACAGAGCACACTGAAAATGACTGCAGGCTGCGGCAATGCCAAGGGAATCTGTTAAAAGGTCACAGGCAAAACAACTAGCTTGGCTGGAGGGAGGACATGCAGTGACAAGGAAGCACGTGTTGAAGATGCATAAAGCTTCTGGGACTTCAAGAGTCTTTGAGACTCATCGGCTTAGTTTGCATAAAGGAACTAAAACGCAGAGAGCTTTCGCCTCAGCAGCACACACTGACTAACCTGCTGTGAATGCATGTGAAACAGTGCAATGTATGTGTAGTAGTGTATGGCTGATGTGATTATAGTGTGACTCATACAGGAAGACTGCCTTATGCATGAAGAGCTATACTAAAAAGCAGTTCACAGATGCATGTAAATGCCAGCACCCAAAGGAGACAATAGGGCTGTTGAAAATGCTTGTGCTCAGTTCAGCATACTTTAGTCACATCTCTAAATATGACTGTGGATATTTCACTAAAAATCCAAACAGCCCACTGAAGTTGAAGTGAGACTGTGCTCATACTGTACAAGTGATATGATTTGGCTGTATGAGTAATAACCGAGCATGTCTTTTAAGAGGCAAGGATTTGGCTGGCAGTGCACTCACTCTGTCAGCTGTTAAAGTCCTGTATTTTGTAACACACACTTTAAGCAAAAGCATTAGCTAGGTGCTATTTTGGAGCTTGCAGACAAAGTGAATAGTTTTTTGTAATTTCCCTTATGGTCAGAAGCGTCACAGAACGATTGTGCAGCAATTTTAGCTATATGACAAAGCAGAAAATCTGCTAGTAGCTTGTATTTGATAGTGGGAATATTTATCCTTGCCGACAGGGTGGCAGTCTCTGTCATGATTCATGTCAAGTGAGTCGGTTTTAGTGATTCTGGTGCATGTCTTCAAGTTATGTGTGTGTGTGTATTGTGGTGAATTATTTGCCCAAAAAACATGTCAGTCATCTACAGGTAGGTAAGAACAGGACAGTAGTTTTTTTCTGTTCTAGTATTGTTTTGGTGTGTGGGAGGAAGAGGAGTCATAAGGGTAGTACTCAATGAGAAAAAGAGATGGATGGAAAGTAAGGGGGAGGGTGGGAGAGGAAAAAAACAGAGCAATAGAGTCGAAACTCATCTTCTGCACAAGGTCGTTTGAGGAGATTTCACTTCTATTGTTTGTTTTCTTTGGTCAGATTCAGTTGATGAGTTTTTAAATACGGCACATTTCTCCTCATTTTCACACTGAGAACAATACAAATGGACCACAATTTATTACTAAAAACAATGTCTGAACATTGAATCCTCTTAATTGTGTAGTGTTTGTGGAACAGATGAAAGAAAATCAAATATAGAAGAAGTGTCTTTTTTTGTTAGGCAAACATTGCACAGTGACAGAGTTAGCGTTTGCTCTTAATCATTGTAATTTAGGTAGAACCCCCCCCCCCCCCGATATTGCTATTGGCTGTGATTCAGAGATGGTGATCCCACCTTTTTTCCAACACTGATTTCCACATCCAAGCCAAAGGACTAACAGAGGAGAGACAGGCTGAACTTTTACACAGTGGACCTGCATTCTGGAATCAAAGGGGCGGTGACGCAGTGCAGTGTACAGCGTGACATAGAACTTGCATGTCGGAAATACCCCAAGCATAACGGTGTTGCTAACGTCTCCAGAGTTGGCCTGTTACTAATGTTAGCATGGATAATTCTCCGCCCAAAGTGGCAACAGCTCGCAGCTCTCTCCCAGTTTGACATGTTTCTGGTCATGTTGATATGTTTGTTTACTGTACACGGCCAACAGTCATTTTTCAATCCACCCAGTGGGGGGGTTGCAAACGCCAAACGTCATCAAAATGCCACACCTTGGATGCGGCACCTCTGTTCCTTTTCCATAATGTTCCAGAATCATGACTCCACCTTTATCATGGCTCTGTTACTACCTCCACAGGCCTTACAGTGCTGCGATAAAAGTGGGACCAAATGATCCTACCATTTCATTTACACAGACTTCGTTTTGGAATAAAGGCGAAATATTGCCATAATAGAAGTGCTGTGTAAAAGAGGCAACGGAAACATCTTGAAAATACTCCAGTGCAGTTTGGATGCTTTGCCATGTCCTTGAATGCAAAGACATTGTGCTACATGTTGGCTCAGGCTTGTGGATTACATCTGGTTGTTGGGTTGCATTTAAGTCTGATCATGTTCCTGTGAAAAAATGATCAGACTGGAACAAAACCATGCTGTCCCTGTAGTGTGGATGTAGTTATTTTGCATTGTAACTTGGAGTGATGGTCTACCCACAACGAATCAACACCCACCCCACAGTCGCTTTTTTACAGAATATCCAGAAATTGTTCAGTTGAAGACATTACATCATATTTGTTGGTTCTACTGTTGTTATTTTTGGAATCATCTCTAATAGATTCAGCTTGTTTTTCTGCAACTACACAAGCAGTGATGAAAGCACAATTGGAATACAATTTGCACTGATTTTTTCCCCCAGAAAAAGGAGAGTGCTTTATTGACCTATATCTAGAAATGTATTTATTTAGAAGTAGTTTTTCTACCTGCTGAATCAGCACTTAAACAATCAAAGCATTTACGTGCTCTAATGTCTACTTTTTTCAATCCGCTCAGTATAAGAAAAGTTGCTTCTGTACTGATCGGCAGACATTTAAATCAGGCTTTCTGACAGTATGCAGAGGATGTCTAGTGGAGGCTTAAAACTCTATTTGAACAAAGTGATTCTGGGTAACAGAGAGCTCCCAGACAAAGCGAACCAATGCCTTCATTTGGAGCCATTGTGTGGAATTATTGATTTATCTCTCTATCATTGATGTGGGATCTTTCACATCTCACAGATTTCTTCTGTTTTCTCCTACACATTCAAAGGTTCTCAAGTGGTGCTCAAGTGGGCTAAAATCCACTATGAGTTCAAAGCTTGGCATCAGCCCCAGTCTATTTTCACTACCATTCAAATAATTTTTAACACTGTAAGAGGTGCACTGTCAAATACTTCAGGATCGTGTAAAAAGGTACTGTGGTGTAAGTGTTTAATATTTACAAAAAGAGTTGCTTGGTGAGTTAAAGGTCACGTTTTTCTACTACTGCAAGAGATTTAAGCTGAGAAACAGAACATTAAAAAGGATATGGAACAGGTTAGGGTTTATAAAATATTCAAATTGCTTTTAATTCTCTTGATCATAGTCTTGCTACTTAATATGTCAAATCTATAATGGAGTAAATCCTCCTCTAATTCGCCATCTGGTTGTGTCTTTCCCCTTCCTCCGCCTGCTTTTACATGGCACCTACACGTCCGCATTGTATCTCTAATGAACTGAAAGAAAAGCAAAGAAAAAAGTAAACAAACCTCCCTCTACTGTACATTAACTTAATCTCCCTGCTTTTCACAAATCCTGAGTATTCCAACATTCAGTGTTTGCTGCATTGCACTGTGCAGTGATGATGAGTCAGTAAGCTTCTAAAGTGGATATGGATTACAAACTCCCCTCTCCACCTCGCCCAGAAACTCTAAATTCAGCTCATGTTTCACAGCAGTATAAAAATATGTATTATCTGAGAATGATGCATAAAGGTCAGTCTTAATTAAATGTAGCCTGTATGGTCTGTTGGCCTGAACGGGCTCACATTTGCAGATGTTTCGGATGCTAAATGAAGTAAATCGTTTTATTTGGCTCATGGTCGTTTTTTTTTTTTTTTTTCACATGGAAGGCTCTGACAGCACTTTTGAATACGGTTGTATCCATATCGCTGTTTGTTGCCTGGTTCTATGTCTCTGCGTGTGAGACTCAGTCATCTCAATATAAAGCCACAGCCTCTCAGGAACCATAGAAATCGCCATCAAAGGGTGCCATCATCCAAACACATCAAAGGGTAGACCTCAGTCTCCTGTCTGGGAAAAAGCAAAGGATTCTGTGTTTGTGTCTCTCTGTTTATTCCTTTCAGATCTTTGGAATGAGATCTTTTATCACGCTTTTTTCTCAAGTTAAATCCTGCAGATCTCTCTTTAAATGCATTAGCTCTGCTCTTTTGTTTCTCATCACAAACGGCAAAATCCTAAAATGCCAGTGGTGGGACATCAGCGCCTACAAAACTTTCTCTGCTGGCCGAAAGGATCACATTTAAAGACCTACATTTACACCATATGTGTTTATATTTACCTCTGCCAAGGAGGTTATGTTTTTGCTGGCGTTTGTCTGTTTGTTAGCAAGATAACTCAAAACGTTAGGGACAGATTTTCATGAAATTTTCACAGATTGTCAGAAATGGGGTATCCTACAGATGATTCGATTTTGGTGGTGATCCGTACATTCAGCGCCATCTAGTGGATTAAAGTACAAACACTGCCTTGGTGGAGGTCTGTGCTCTCCGAGTGCTTCTCGAGTTATCCATGTATTAAATATTCACAAAAGATTATTGTCTTTATTTTATAGCTTTACGCTTAGCCACTGCCAGAGTGGTAGAGAAAACAGAGTGGTGACACTTCCATAGACTCCCACTGTAAAAACTGCGGACAAAAATGGACCTACTTCGGGGTTATGGAGGCGATGATAGTTCCAAACATTGAGTATGGCAGCGTCAGAACATATTCATGTCTATTGCTGCTGATGTAGCAACTTAATAAGATATCATCATCTCTCAAAATATCAAGTGTATTAGTGGACATAAGTGTTGTGAATTCAGTTTTGTATGTGTTAGCATTTGTATAAATTTAGATCTTATACAACCATGATATTCGATTTTTAGCTATAGCCCGACAGTTAGCTAGCTTAACTTTGCCAACCACTGAGATTTAACCACTAACTACAAATTATGGAGTTTTGGAGTAAAGTACTGTTAGAACAAATGTTGTTATCAGTGGGTTTTATTTGAGTTATTTTGCTGAACCTCGTGGTGTTCGTTAAAGTTTGTCAACTGAGGTTATGTGCTAATTAGTGTCATTTACTGTGAGTAGAAATATGGGTCCACTTTGCCAGTTATTCATTCATTCATTCATCTTCTATACCCGCTTAATCCTCATTAGGGTCAGTTATTTTATAATTTATTAATGTTTCATAATGGCATGTGATGCCTGTAAGAAGTTTTATTTGTCCTGCGTTTGTTTCATGAACCTATTTGCTGTAGTTATGAAGCTAGACGGCTAACTCTTTACCAAGAAACAGTGAGCTTGTGATCAGGGCATGTCAAGGGTTTCAGTGGTGGATTTGAGTTTGTGATAAGGACGTCAAGCTTCTCACAAACAAGGGAGATATCATTAGCAAGTAGGCCAATGTTTGCTAAATTCAGTACTTTCAGTGGTCAACTCCGCTACTCACAAACATACAGTAGTGCAACAACAGTTGGAAAAATTCTTGTGTGGTTCCTTTTGATATTTACCATGCATCAACACACTTGCTGCAGTCTGTCCCATAGAAGAACATAACAGCACACGGTTTGTTTGGAACTATTGAGGCTTACATGAACCACGTGATCACCGTAGCAGTGACATCAAAGCGTATCGCAACTCTCTCTCTCTGTGGCTCTGGTCACTGCTTCCAGTAGTGTATGTATGTCAGAGGGTTTGTCTAATTGTATTTTACCACCATGTGTTGCCGAGAAAAAGAAATGTGACTTGAGGCCTTCAGGATCAACAGTCTAGCCTCTGGAGCTTCAAATAAATGAATGTTGCGCTAACCAATCAGATTTCATGTTGGCCACACAGGGGCTATCTAGGAGGCATATAATAATGGCTGCATTTTCTCATCATTTCATTAGACGGTCAAATACCAACTAGTCAGAGTACACTCAGCAAGCAAACCATATCTGCAGTGACTTGTATAAGCTAAAATAGATTGGTTTACATTTAATCACTGTTTTCCCAAACTTTAATGTGTGACAGTGGCGAAGAAATGGATTTGGTCAGACATACCAAAAAAAAAAAAAGCAGTAGTTTTTACACGTTTTTGTTATTTTATTTAATAAATATTGATGATGCTTGAGATGATGTATGTGGTGCAGCTGTGGCTGTAGCAAAAGGAGACCTGCTGAGTTGTGGTAATTGAGTTTCTTGCTTTAGTAATGGCATTCATTCTCACTAAATACAATGTAGGGACAAAAATAGTCAGATGTGTTGAATTCATGTATTTCTTTTCTAACTTGGGTCTGGGCTACAGAACAATAATGACAAATGTCATAGTAAATAAGTAAGTCAGTCGATAAATAAATAAAACCAGCATGAACAGGACATCTTACAGCTGTAGCCATAATGTGTCCCAATATTTTTCTCCATATAGTTTATAAACATCAAAGTTTCCTTAAAGTTTAATGAAAGATTTTTCTTCCTCAGTGAGATGTGAAGGCAGTAGATGGTTCATTGTGGTAGAAAATTATTATTTAGTCAGAGCACGGAAAATATTTTAGAAATTTAGAGGTAGAACATTTAAAATGATAGTCATGGATAAAGAGAAAACAAAAACAATGTTGAGAGAATTTAAGTAAAAAAAAAACATTTCTGGAGTATTTTGGTGTCCAGGTGTGCCTGGCCCTTTACTCAGGTCAGACGCACCTGGATTAATCAGTTCATCCAATAATGAAAAACAGGAAACAAAGGAGCTGGCTGAAGTTCAGGAAGTAGTGGAGCTCTGCATAAGGTCAATTAGCTGTTTTTGAATATGGAAGGCGGGGTACTTCAGGGGCCAATCAGATTTCAGCAGGGGCACAGGAGCCTGTGGCCCCGCCCCCATAACCGCCAGTGAGTATTGGTATTAAAAGGTGGAGTAAGTCAGGTCACTGAATCGTCACTGAAGCCACATTGCCTGCCACTGGTGTATGCTATGCTTATAATTTTGCTGTACGCATCTAAATGTGCCAAGGAATTACAATTGTGGTTATATGCAGTCTGTATTTTCCTCTCAGCATTATAAAGGCAGCCTGACTTTTTACTGTGAACAACCAACAGACTCAGACACGTCACTTCAGACTTTGCTGTGGTTGGTTCATTTGGGTCTGTGAAGCTGCATTACATAAGGTTTTTGTAACATGTTCCCTGCTGGACTGCTGGAACTTGCAATCTCCACTCTAGCAGAAATTTCCAGAAAAACCACCAGGTCTTCAAATGTGTGACACAGAGCTACAAATGAATATGCATCCGAAAATGGAGCTGTGTGCCAGTGCATTACAAAAGCAGGATGATAGTTAAATTGCCAGCTTCACAACTGCAAAAGAAAGAAACGACAATGATAAATAAAGTCAAGCTGTAGGGGAATAGAGGAAAAAAGTGAATGGGCACAGTTACACCATGTAAGAGGAGATTTGAATACTTAATAAGATATAATTGCAGCAGGGAGTCACAGTTGCTAAAGGGGAGACAAAAGGGCTTAGGATTTTGTGTTCTTGTCTTTGGGGATTATTTTAGATTGTGGGAATGTTTTCTGGGTATTAAAGCATCACTTGGAAATCCATGGAAAAATGTAAAAAGTAGTAATGTTGCTCTGTAGAATAATAATGGTCTGTGGTATGTGCTTGCTTCTTCGTCGGAAGCATGCATTATTTAAAGGAAAGAGAGCTTTATTAGCAACCCAGGCCAGAACAATAGCTAGTTGGTGTGGTGCCATTTATCAGCCTTAGCAATGTCATCTTTCTTTGTTCTTCTCCTTCCATCATTTTTATTTCTACAAAAGACAAGTCTGACTAGGCAAAAGCTTAAATGGATCATTTGTGTTGTGTGTGATTGCAGGTTTAATTCTGTGTACATGTGCACTCTAGGTTGTTAGGTCTCTCACCCTCTTTTAGTCACTCTTACACACAAGCAAACACACACACTCGCCCTCATGCACCTGCCCTGGGTACCTATTTCAATACACCATTCACTGGATGCATTATATTCATCATCGTACATTATTCAGATTTGAATCAGGGACTGTCAGATTGCTGACGATCTAGCTTCCAAATTTAATAGCTTGGACAAGAATAGCCATGACAGCGCATTGCTGTGATCCAGTGAATTTCTACGACACACTGGCCACTAAATGTAACATCGTGTTCCAGTTTCTAACTGGTGTTATCGGTAGGCACTGGGTAAATATGATTACCACTGCAACGTCTGCTGTGGCTTTCTCCGTCACTAGATAATAGCTGAGGTGGCCTTCTTAAACAGTCTGCCAACCATTTTTTGGTGATTGTGCCTTCCCTGTGTGTGCTTGTGTCTGTTTGAATGTAATCGCTGTCTCCTGGAGCTGTTTAGATGCTGTGGACTCCTGCAGTCACAGTCATGTTAATCCATAAGAAACCATAGGTTACAGAGGCTTGAAGCACAGACTGGGTTTGACGCTGGCATGGATTCGGAAGGTGCTGAGATGAAACTGGACTTTGCAGATGGACATGTTTAATTAGCGAATGCAAATTCAGACCAGGCAGACAATGTTCTTGATGTTATCCTTCATATTTGTTTTCCTAGCATGCGTGAAACAGTTTTTGCCTAAAGCGTTATTGCAAGACAAGATTTTTCTGCACTGATAATGAAGTCTTGTTTTCATAACTTGGTGCATGGCTAATCCACTTTTCAGGTAACGTTTATGTAAGACACTTGTTTTACCCGGAGCAATAACTAAAAATCTTTCATTTTTCCACACTTAAGTTAACAAAGTTCATGGTCCTATCATTAATCTTTCAACAATCTGTTGGTGTAAATTAAGGTTTTCAATCCTCAGTTGCAAGGTTATGTGCATGTAAAAGTAACACGCACACACACAAACACACTCACTCATGCATGCACACATTATTTAACAGGAACATGCTGTTCTTTCGGCCATATTATGTTTATTCCCATGAGAACACACAGAAAACAGATGACATTCCAGCAATGAAAGATGATCTCTCTCTAATGACAAACGTATCATTTAGCAAATGGAATACATAGTAAGATGCTATAATGTCACACTGAAATAAACACATTGATTGGGCAAGCATCTGTTAGAAGACAAAAAACAAAAACACTGAATTGGGGAGTGGGAGATTTTAAAGTATCAGGAATCTCTTTTTCTTTCAACAAATAATATTTCAGTAATATTACATTAACTCATAATATAGTGTAGAAATCTCATAATTTGCATGCCTAAAAAATACCCTGTATTTGTTACTGTATTAAACTTACTCAGCAATGGAGAGGGAGGGTATTTGGGGATATTCATGCATGCAAGCTCTGACATGTGTCTCTTTGAATAAAATCCACAACATATTGTAGGCTATGGCCCCCACAGCCAAGTGTCGGCTTCCAAAACAGATGTGACTGTCATAAACTGCGTCAAGCAAAAGATCCAGGGGCCAAAGTGCAGGATGAATTAAGTGTGCCTGAGCAAAGGAGGCCTTCAATAATAAAATGTGGTTTAAAGTTGACAAAAACTAATCCAAGTGATGGGCAGGTGTAAAAGTTAGTGGACGGAATATTTCCTTCTTTTGTCAGTAAATATGTCTATAATGGAACTAAAAATATCCAGGTGGAATATTTCTTAAATATTTCAACATAAAAAGAAAACAAACACAAATGGGTACATGGGTCATTTCATTTA
This sequence comes from Ostorhinchus rueppellii, assembly GCA_030068375.1. Classification (NCBI taxonomy): domain Eukaryota; kingdom Metazoa; phylum Chordata; class Actinopteri; order Kurtiformes; family Apogonidae; genus Ostorhinchus; species Ostorhinchus rueppellii. The sequence continues at coordinate 14,354,198 of JAQQZY010000006.1, read as the reverse complement.
GTTTGTGGAGCATTTCTGAAATATTTATGTGTACAGTGTATAAAAAATCAAGAACATTTCAAATAGCGGCTGAGAATAAATATTTCATATAAAATATTTGAATCTACATTTGAATGTCACTTTTAACTAGGACTGACATGCATCAGCCAGTAGCGAGGCGAGGTGGGTGGTTAGGTCAGCGTGGAGTCATCATCTCTTGGGAAATTGTGCTTTATGTACCAAGAAAAGGGCATTGAATTAATGTTTTAGTTGCTATAGCGGGAATGGGAATTAAATCTTAAACCAGTCAGGGATTTTCCCAAATAGCACATACAAACATTACCAACATATGTGTAGTTGTTAATGTTCATTTTAAACCCTGAAAATGAGTATCAAAATGAGGTACTAGCTGCTTACTTTTGGGGTAAGGTGTTGGAGACACAATCAGACACATACAATGAGAGTATTCAAGACAGCGCGACCATGTGGAAAAGCCAAAGAAATCAGAATTAGATTGTTTTTGCCAGTACACGTTACCTCTCAGAGTCCTTTTCTATAACTTCTCTCGCCTATGCAAAGTAGACGCTGTATTTCCTCCAAGTTAAGGGGCTTTGACACAGAATAACACACATACAGTAAGGAAATAATGATCTCCCACATTTAAAAATGAATCAATAAAAAGGTTCTGTTACCACGCACAAGCTGCTGTCAGATGTTAAGCTGAATTATGAGACCGTTACGCTGCTTAAATAAAGCTGAATTAACACACTGTATATGAGAATATTGGTGTATCCATAATAAGCCCATGGTACTTTGTCATGGCTACCAGTTTCCGCTCAAGTTTACATTATACAACTTGAGCTGTTATAGCTGAAAGTGGTCATTGCGATTATAAAAACACAATCTGAACCACCAACCTTTATATAGATATTGTACGTGTGTGTCCGTGTATGTATACTTACGTGTCTAAAAACAATCTATACTAGATTGACAGTCTAGTAGAGGAGTATTGCATGAGTCAGGTGTTGGAGAAAGATGTCTTGTATCTCCAAGCACTGCAATGGAACAAGCTGGCCATTGACTAAATGAAGCATTATATTGTCCTGTCCTCTAGTCCAGTCTATGCTGGTGTTTTAGCTGATTCGGCCATCAGTCAGGCAGTCCATCAGGCAGGGGCGGCTCCTCCAAAGCAGCAGCTGAGCCATTGGTCTCTCCTCTGTCGCCCCCCGAATCTCTCTCGTCTTTGTCCTCATCCTGGGTAAGTGGGTCCCCTTTGGACAGGCGGTTTAAGGGGTCAAAATTGTGCGTTTTGGGCTCAGGGCTAAGAAGAGAAAGCTGAGGCAATAGGGGCCCCTCCCGAAGCTTAGCAGCTAGCTCCTTGGCGCTGCAAGTAGGGGTGTTGGTCTCGTACACATCGTGGAAGTTGTTGTAGTCGACCTCGTAGAAGCCCTTTTCCAGGGAGAGAACGGGGGTGAAGCGGTAGCCCCAAAGCACCTCTGTGTCCAGGTAGGAACTTCGCGCCTGACAGGTCATCCCTGTTTCAGGTATGGATAAGGTGTGTCCACATGCACACAGTGTTATTATGATGAAGAAATAAAAAATAAAATAAAATGTTTTAAAAGTATAAGAGACAGACACATGCACACAATGAGGGTGGACAGACGAACACACAGATGGAAAAAGGTGTAGGAAGAAAGAGAGACAGCATCAGTAAATCATTCATGGTTATAGAATAAACAGGAACTACACACAAATAAGCTAGGACCACGCACCCATTATCTTTATTTATTTATATCACCATAATGAGAGCAATACTAATGACAGTCTTATTCACATCTTAAAATACGTGTACAATTTGCACAACTGATTGGTACCAGGAGTGTCATTATTCTTTTTTGAGTTGTGTTTTTGCTCGGAAACAAGTCAGATAAAGGCCAAAGTTCTGTTTTGCTGGTGTTGGAAAAAAAACAACTTTTTCTTTTGCTCTTGGTCTATTTCAGGAAAGTGTTTGTGTGTTTGTTTAGAACTGGAAAAGCACAAATATAACCAATAAAATGAATAATCTCTTACGTACATTCAGAGTAAGCTGTTTTAGTAAGCTAGCATTCACAACACCAGGACCCACAAACTGTTCACAATTATTGAATGTAGCATATGTGTTCTTCACCTCTAGAATATATCTCCCGTGAAAACCATATTAATTCTACATGGAAGAATATGTTGAAACTCACAATTCACAAACAGGGCACCCCAGCGTCACCGTGAAGAATGAGTCCCAAATTCAGTGGGAACAGATGATCTCATTAGCAGTTAGCAGGCTAGCTGCAAATTTCAATGTTGTGGACTTAAATTAGCTCGGCAAACATTATGTAAAATGAATGTCTAGAGTAAAAAGGGTGCACTGCCATGCTCCCATGAAGGATATCGTGCATTTCAAGAAAAAAAAAAAGCTAAATAAATGTGATAAATGATTGTAAAGGTACAAGATGTCATATAAAGGTTTGCTAGCATGTTTGTATCAGTCAAGCACATCCTCCTTAAAGTATATTCTAGTCTTAGTATTAAATAAAAGACATACATGATATGACGTGAATATTATGCTATGTGTAGATGTAGCTGGGTATCTGGAAATCTTATATTTTCTCATGCATTCTTGCCTTTCATCCGCATGAAAATTGGTTTAGGTCACTGAAAATGATTATTTCTGTAAAGTCCTGCTAAAGTGGAGATTTTGTTTTTGTGCTCACATCTGTACAGCGAGACATTGAGTTTTACAATCCTGAACGTCAATATATGCTACACAAAATCATCATCATGTTTTTGACCTTTGCTTATTCTAGTTCCCACCTCATGACAGCGCTCAGGGCTTTAAAAAGGCTTAAAATCGTGAATTTACAAATTTACCTAAAAAAAAAAAAAAAAGTCTTTAAAATGTATTAACTTTGAAACTGAAGGTCTTAAGTTATGTTGCCATAAACTTGTGTTTAAATGTATGTGGGAAATGTCCAAGCAGCAAATAAAGTAATGTTAGTCGACTGAGTTTCACCTTTTCCAACATGACAATTCATATGGAAATTAGGAGCCAATTATCATAACTTTAGAAAGAAATGACTGGGAATCAAGACATTAGAGTAAATAAATAGATTTTCCTAAATTCTAGGAGTTACACATTTTTCCTGTACGTCAGGCTAGTTGTAAGTAGTCTTAAAAGGTCTTAAATTTAACTTGTAGAAACCTGTAGGAACACTGATTTATGTAGATGAAAACTTCAGAAAATGATCAGGTCTGTGTGATGTTATTATGAAAACACAGGTGGGGAGATATTTGTTTCTATAAGTACAGAGCTCCATGTATATATGACTTTATTTTTCGTTTTTATGTAATAACACAAAGCTCACACAGGTGATTCTATGAAGTATCCACACACTGCCCACAGCTAAAGAACAGTGTAAGTGACTTTAATACAAGTCTGTTAAATATTGGGGTGAATTATTATTTTAAATGTAAAGCATCCGACACTTCATAAAACAATCTCCTCACTGAGCTGCTAAGTTACATAATGTGCTTTCTTGTGAAGACATAACATTACCAATAACATCAAATATATGACCTAAAATAGATCGAGATGCCAAACTGATATGGCATCTGATGTCACCTTTTCTTCAGCTTTCCCTCTGGAAAATAGTGGCCTAGTTTCCACATTTAACTTGTGAAATATTTGTTATTTCTGCAGCTATAGATCATCAAAGACAATATAGAGCTGTTCTGCTCCAAATGAGAGGGAGGGTGTTCTGTAGTGTCTTGGTGATTTGTTCTTTGTTTGACATGTTGGTTTTAAATTGTTTAGTTAGATTCTAGATCAAAGATGTACAATCCACACAAACGGTACAGTGTGTTTAAGAGTATTTTATGTTTAAGAATACCAAAAATTTCCATGGTGAAGGACGGATATTTAATCATTTTTATCACTACGAATGAAATGTCCTGATGCAACACTGGCTCCTAAACATTTCCTTTGTCATAGAAAATAGCTCTTTTAGCAGTGAAAGTCAGCTGTGGCTGCTGTGTGTACTGTAGGAGACACTTCACACACTTAAAGCTGAGCACCAGCCACAAGGTACCTGAAGTCATGTTCTTTTTTGTATGACAACCTTGGTTCCTTTTTTCAGTATTCTGAAAGCACAACATGTAGATCCAATAATATTCTCAGCTACCACATGGATATTGAATACACATAAAGACCTTTGTCAGCATGTAAATGCAGCACTTGCCTCCATGGAGGTACAAAGCTTTACATTTCTTTCACATTTAACAATTTACACGCATGGAATACATCACACTACAGCTCTGCGTAGTAGCTGTGCTGCTGTTCTCTTTTACTATGTTCACTTGTACTGTTATGTTGAAATGAGCAAAGTGGCCTTAAAAGGGATAATATGAATGTAGTAGCCTCTAGCAGTGGAAAAAAAAGTGAAGTGTTCCGAAACAGGGACACTCCAGAGGTCTGCATCACAAAGCATCTTATATTATAAAAGGGAAGTGGACTCTGTGTGTGTGTGTGTGTGTGTGTGTGTGTGTGTGTGTGTCAAGGGCATCACACAAAATCCAGATAGAGCTTACTGCTGCAGTTTGGCATACTTATGTATTTATAGCCAAGGAAGAGACTAGCATAAACAGCAAATTGATAGGACCAATATTTTGGGAGATATTAATAATTTTGAAATACAATAGCCTTACAATCACTTTGCTATGCCTTGAATCACGCTTTGATAAAGGTCCATCTTCAAAGCTATTTCTGAGTAATGACACCAGAAAGGTGGTTTTGACTGCTGGCCCTATAAATGCAGATTAGCCACTTTAGGCCCCACCCCCTCCAGGTTGTTGGCTGTGCTGCTCTGTCCTGTTCAACCAATAATGGAACATTTTAGGTAATTGGCTCAAAGTTTGGACATATGTTCGGTATGGACTACAACCACTGCTGCTAATAAACAATTATGTCGTACTCGGAGAAATGTTCATTGACAGTTCTGACCCTATATGTGCAAAGGTCGTGATGTAACTAGTTATAGATGTAACAAATTAAGCAGGAACAGAAACAAGTTGTAGAAATCCACTCGATTTCTGCCAAAATGAATATAAAGATAACTTTGCAGCAGCTGGAGGGTTCAAATTCAAATTTTATGAACTATTAGGGTCCAAATACACAAATAAATGAGCCAAAGACTAATAAGAGTGGGTTTAGATATGAGCCCTTTAAGTTAAAGTTCCAATCAGTGTTATCTCATAGGCTATAATTGTAATGTGTATTTAAATGCATACTTTTTTTTTTTTAAGGTGTTTTTATGTTTAATCTTTGGTTGGTAAGACCATTTGAGCCTTCGTCTTTCAGTCCACCCCTGGTGCTGTTCAACAGTATTTCAGCAAAAAGAACAAACAGAACTTTCTTTCTTTCTTCCTCTCTTTCTTTATTTGCAGTCTTACCTTGAGAGCAGGTTGTTTCTAAGGTAACGAAGGTTAGTATGGTCATTTACCTTTGTAATAAGTGAACTACCTTCATCAAGTTATCTTGCAAACCCCTGAATCCTTTTTCTTGAGCTTAGTACCACCCAAATAGTTAGACAAAGAGCATTTTTAATGCAAATGTAAAACACCGCCAGCATAATCTTTATTATGTATAATTAATGCAAATAAATTTTTCAAAAAGTGAATATTTTAGTTTATTAGACTAATATATTGTGGTTGCTTTCCATCTGGATGTGACATTTCCAGGACTTTAAGTGATTTACTGATCGAAGAAAATGGAAAAAAACAAAACAAAACACACCAACAAACATCCTTGGTGTTTTTTGTTTCACCTTAACAATACTGGCTTTGATGAGACACAGTGTCAAAGTATCACTGCAGGACCAACAGCTGCAGTCACGCACTTCTGCTGCTGCTCTTTTCATGTAACCCTTACACTAACCCCACCTCCACCCAAGCATCCACCTGTAAACCATGAATCAGACCTCTCTCCTTGGGGGGACGTGACCATCATCACTTCACAGTCTCTTGTTTGCTGAGCTTAACGTGTGCTCGTAGGTGGTCACGTCAATGCCAGTATGCAGAATACCAAGTCTTTGCATAGTTTGCGTTCACATATTCAGTTCCTTGCACCTATAGCTGAGCTGGGAAGTTTTTATGTTTAGTCAGTAGACATTTTATTATTATTTTTGTCACACATAGCCTGAATTATTTAAGATTCCTCTCCTGTAAGTATAGAGATAAAGTTGGTATAAAACAAATTATGGCTCCCAGGCAAGTAATAGAGAACAATGCTTCATTTCCAAACTAAACAATGGTCTGTAGCATGACAAAGACTTCACGTGTTCCTGTGTTTTGTGTTTTTTAATTATTATTTGTTTACACTGTGATGATGTTGGTGTCCCACCCATGGCTTCCAGGTAATCCTTACACATTCTGTGCTGACTAACCTTTAAAATGTCATGCGGTGTGTGTGTGTGTGTGTGTGTGTGTGTGTGTGTGTGTGTGTGTGTGTGTGTGTGTGTGTGTGTGTGTGTGTG
>JAQQZY010000006.1:14335930-14347556 GCA_030068375.1 Ostorhinchus rueppellii | reverse complement strand
TGTGTGTGTGTGTGTGTGTGTGTGTGTGTGTGTGTGTGTGTGTGTGTGTGTGTGTGTGTGTGTGTGTGTGTGTACGGAACACCTGAAACGTGACTCTAGTGAGTTTTGGGACAACAATGAACGTTTTGGAGTAAAACGGGTGTTCCCTCTGAGTATGAAATCCATGCTTTAGCAATAATCAAAAAATATGTTGTAATGAATACAAATTTGAAGTGTAAAATGTCAAATGTAGTGTATTCTAAAGATTGTTGTGTTAAATCTGGTTATTTTTATCTTCATATTTGTATTTCAAGAGACTGCACTGAAAAAAAAGCTGTTGAACGAACATAATAAAAGTAATGAAAGCGGTTCCACTAAATAAAGTTATGTTTTGTTAGTTCTGCTTATGTTACACTCACATGATTTTTTCATGCTCTTTTAACATGTTACATTTTTGTTAAATATTTTTACTTTCCTTTTTTAACTGAACAGAGATATATCATATTCACCAATAAAATGTAATCATTTTAATTGGATTCAACTTCAAAATGATTAGCTAAAATAATTATATTATGTTATGCATGGTGTTAACTTGCAGAATATCCTCTATTCTCCGACACAAGCCAGTACTGGTAACCATTTAGAAGACTTTCTTTTGAGCCCTACATGTATCACTTTAGATGTATTGTCCATAATACAAAAGGCAGGAGTGCAGGCAATCTAGTTTATACTGCAACAACAGTGATGGAAGATGCTTTCTGGATTCTGGGAAGTGGCACAAAGCAGGTCTTATTTTATATATAAATAATTTACTGTAAAGAAAATCAAAGAACAAAACAGCCTGAAAGCCACTTTATCTTCAGCCACACCTCAGTAATCAAAAAAGAAATTAAAAAAACAAAGCCTTGTTGTCAGCAACAATGACATGCACAAGGTTAGATTATATGAAACTGCAGCTTAATTTTTATTTAATTATGAAACCTTGTGAAACAAAAATAGTACTTTTTGTTAGTGGTTTAAAAACGAGTCTGTTGTTAATGAATAAATATATATTTAAATAAAAGCATGTTGGCAGTGCATCGTCTAAAGGCCGAGGATGTGACATCTACATCTGTGCTGCCAGAAAATTCAGTCTGGCTTCCTAGACGACCACAAGTGATTTTATCATATCTAATGAATTCCTTACCACTTCTAAAACCGACGGCTGGTGACACATTTTCTAATCATGGCATAAACTGAGCTAATTAGCACCAAGATGAACACGGTGAATACATTCTCTGTCAGTATTTCAACATAATTTTTCGAAGTGTAGATTATTTTAACAAAACACAGAAGATGTGATGAAGGACAAACTTTTACAAGATGCGCTAATGCATTTGAATTATTATAATTAAATGAAAAAAAAAAACAAAGAATATTAAGTACATGACTGTGCTGAGGTTTACATAAGTGAAACTAGACTCATTGTCGACACATAAATGTAAATAAAATAATATTCTAAGTACAGAAAGATGTTTGTTTTATGGTTTATTTATAGGCTGTTGATGTCTGTGGTCTATTTTTATCAGTTATTCTGAACATAAAATAGAAGTTGATGCTTTTATAGGCAATTAGAGTAATGTTTTGCTATCTTAAAATGAAATCAATATTAGATGTAACTGAAAAATTTACTTTGTTGTGACATCGTGCAAGTCCTCTGAATAATACACTTACTGAGAAACTGTACAGTATTAAGACATTTTAACCAGTTTAATTATCGTAGGTGTTTTAATGAATGAGGAGGAAAGGTTCTCCGTCTCTGCTGGTGAACAGTTTCCAGTGCTAAAACTCCACTCCACTCGATGATGATGCGAAATTTCACAACTGACTTGTGATATGGAAAATATGTGACTAAGCATCTTTCTCTGCTGGACTGAATGAATGAGAATATCACATGCCTGATGTGGATGAAAAACGGTCACTGGCAGCTTTTTTTGAAGTTACTGAGAGGCCTATATATGATCACTCCCTGAACTTCTTATGCTTCCTGTCCAATCAGGGGAATATAATTTTGTACCTACTGTAGAATTAGAATCATCGGCACATAATAACTACACTGAAAGTGATCTAATGATCTTATCAGGAATACTTTTCATCACTTTTCCGGTTTAAGCACATCATAAAAACTAGAAAAAATGGCTAGATTATGTTCTTTTATCTCCTCAACCGTGCATTTTGTGATCTTAGTCGTAATTATGATTAAGCGTATGAGAGGAAGGGAGTGGGTTGGAAGCTACACGGTCAGATTAGTCCAGTGCCTAGCGGTCAAGGACGCTGACGACATCACCCCTGCATGATGCCATTGTCTCTGTTGTTGAAGCGAAAGGTGATTTAATGCCTGAGTCAAGTATCCAGCAGCGTGAGCAGGAAGCATGATGACTACGGGTGCTTTGGAAGGGGAAAAAAAATGAAATAAAAAAATCAGAAATGAAATAGAGCAGAAATGTTCAGATGCATGCAAAGCCATGCCTGATTGCATGAGAGAGGTGTATGTTTTATAAAGGCAATTGTGTATCCATGAGCACACCTCATTTATTGATGTAGGATGATGATATTCAATAAAGTAAATTAGTAACATGTATAATGCATTGTATTTAAAATGAGTGTATTTTAATTAGTTCTTGAACAAAGGCTAATAAACAATGCAGCTTAAGCATATAAACAATACCTAATTTAGCCAATCCTCTGCTCAAAGCACATTAGAACAGCAAATTAACTGATAGCTGTAGGCCAGTGTGATGTTAAGGCTCTCATTTTTCCATTTTTTTTCCCTCCAAAAGGACACTACCTTTAAGGATTATATGAGAAAAAACCCCCCCAAAAAACATGACAGGTTAATTTGTTTAAATGATACGGCTGACATTATAATCTACTGTCATTTACTCTTCAGTGTTTACTTTACAATAGTACCATGCTCTTCACAGTTTTGTACTTTGCTTTGTGGAACTTTACAGAAACGCCTGATCAAGTCTGCACGCCTGGAGCGCTTTTCAGGACCGCTTGGCCTCAACCCAAAACACCGACCAGCAGTGTGGGTAGCTACACTTTTTTTCATTTTGAAATAAACAATATCAAAGACATAACCTAAGTAGCAACAGTGGAAATGCGGGTTGCAGAGAGTACAGAGAAACATTTGCGAGGCGGTTGCAGCAGACAGCACAGAGCTTTTTGTCTCAGCTGATGAGAAATAAATACTTTGAGGCGTCTGGAAAATAATATGTTGTGGAAAACATGATCCCAGTTTCCTTAAAGTACGATTTCGTCAACAATTATGTAACTGTTAATGTATTCTGCTTCAAGCTTACTTTGTAGCAGGATGCATTAGCATCATCAAACTCTTATCTGCAGTGTCAATTATCCCCTGACATTAAAGTTTCTCTCCCTTTCTTTCCATCCATTAAAATATTATTTGCTAACTGTGTGTAGTACTTGGAGGTAGTTATGTCTTAAAACAATACATCTTTTTCACATGAGCCTCTTGTGTCTATCCATCCATTTAGCTATTATCCCATTCCTCCCACTCAACTCACTTCCTGCATCCTACACATCATCATTTTCCATCTTTATCCATGACATAAATATTTATTCCAATCCCACCTCTCCCCTCTCCAACCTCCAGTATCCCATCATCAAACCAAACATCATACCTGTAGCCTCCACCATGCCCTCAAGGATAACAACGATCTCAAACTCCTCCTTCTCCATTTGTGCCAGTGACATCTCCCAGAAGGGGCTCTTCTCATTGATCTCATGAGAGATGATGAGCGGTGACACCAGAAACAGGCGGTCATCTCCCGTGTCAAAGCCGATGTTTATGTCAGTCTGGTTGAGTGGGATGAACTCCCCCTCCTTGGTTTGCTGCGAGCGGATCAGCTTCGCTCGGATTGACGCCTCCACAATGTGAGAGTTCCTCAGGTCCCCCACCCGAAACATCAGGCACATCTTGTTGTCTCTCACAGATATGACAGCTTTATGTGAGAACATGAGGGTCTCGGCACGGTTCTTTGGCTGTGAGATCTTCACAAACATGCACCCCACCATCATGGCGTTAACAATGGAACCCAAGATGGCCTGCACTAAAAGCAGTATGATGCCTTCAGGGCATTTTTCTGTTATTACGCGATACCCATACCCAATGGTTGTCTCTGTCTCAATGGAGAATAGGAAAGCTGACACAAAGCTGTTGAGGTTCTCCACACAGGGGGTCCAGCCCTCCTCGTCAGCATGCAACAGATCCCCACGGATGAGTGCAATCAGCCACCACAGAAAGCCAAAGAAAAGCCAGTTGACTACATAGACCAAAGTAAAAATGAAGAAACTAAGACGCCAACGTAGGTCCACCAGTGTCGTGAATAAGTCACTGAGGTAACGGTAGGTCTCTTGCACATTTCCGTGATGAACATTGCACTTGCCGTCCTTCTGCACGTACCGCTGCCGTGGCTTCTTCGCAGGATCAGAAATCAAGTGGGTTCGCTCTGTCGATATCTGAGCTTCCCGCAGGTGTTTGGGAAGCTTCTTGACCTACGTAGAAGAGCAAAGATAAAGAAAGAGGAAAAGTAACATGGGCAAAAACTTCAATTTGCATTTTCTCTGCATATAAGTATTGACATAGACATTCCTTTCCCTAATGTCCAGTAGTTTAAAAATGATTTCTTTTTTTTTTTTTTTCAGTTTTTACACTGTTGCATCCTGATGAAAGGGAAGACACATAGAATTAAAATATAAATAAAACAAAGAGCTGTTATGGAATCACTGTGCCATGCTCCACAATGACATCGTAGGTGTCTCTATGCGTGTTAAAGAAAAGGAGAGTAAGGACACAACTAGAACACAAGGACGGCTAGGCCTTTGTCAGTGTTGGCCCAGCTCCAGCGAGGCGATCTGGCTCCACAGCTGTGCCCTGCCTCCCTCCCTGTCCCCTGTGTTCCCTCCCTTTACACCCTATGGCACATTGGCAAATCTGGATAGGAACAGAAACTCATCTTCGATCCTATCGAATGCATAAAAAGATAAACGTTTGCCTTGGCAGTAACATGTTGCTTTCCAAAGAGGGTCTGTAGAAAAACCCTCAAGGATACAAAAAAGGACCGGGGTTGCTCATCCTCGTTTCTAGGACAGATACAGTCACACGGAAGGACAGTTGTAAGGTACCTTTGAAGGAGATCAAGGACATGTGGGCAGCAGAGTGACACTTTCCAATCTTACTTGATAATTGAAACACATTGTGTTGAGGCAAGAAAACAGCCTATATGCCCTCTGAATTGTTCCACTAATCTGACACCTGTGATCTATCTCTTCAGGGTCATTGTAACATCACCAAGAAAGTTACATCCTATTGCCTGGGCTCACTCATCTTTTGGTCTATCACAAAGACAATCATTCTCACAGTCTGGCTCAGAGAAGGATATAATACAAGGTACCACAATGTCCTTGTAGTGCCTAGGATTGTGGAGCCTTGATTACAAAAATATGTCAGACTGGTTTACTCTAGACCAGTGAGCCCCATTGAGCTGTCAGACGATGTTTGCCGAGGCCATTTGTACATGCACAGTTGATCATAGCAGCATGTATTGAATTTTCAGATATTGATTTGAAGTGATCCCTTTTAAGGACCATTTTAACAAAGAGGAATTGAAAGACAATGCTTATTGATTGGCATCACAATTAGTGGCTTGATGACAGTGCATTCACCGGATGAGGAATTGGCTCCCTTATTACCAACAGAGCTCACAGGTATTGGTTCCGATATAGTCCCAGGAGACAGTCAGTCCAACCTCTTTAGATTTCTAATCTTTACTGACAAGATCACTTTGTATACACAGTACTATTTCTGAATTGTTGTTTATCCCTATTATGCAGTTTTAACTGAATAACCACTAAAGTAGGCCGTTCATTTCCAGACATTTGACTGGGGCTAATTGAGTGATAGATGAAGCTGTCGCAAGCAGTGTAGCCCATTCTTTGGCCTTTGTAGTCAATACAATCCCTGGGGTGATAGACCATAAACAAATTCATTAGGTCCCCCTGTGTGACAGTATGTGGGGGGGGTTCATGCTTTCAGTGAGATCCTGGTTGCACTCGCATAAACAGTCTAAGTTTCGATAAGCTCAGGAATATGGACAGATATCCATTCAATCCTAACCCTAATCATACCCTTTACTGGGAGTGTGTGGGTTGCCTTTTATTTCTCTTTTCACTGGCAAGTAAAGTAAACCTTCCTGCACAAGATAAACAGGTTTGGTTGCAATTCAATCAATTCTTCTGCTTATTTAATTTCTAAGGTACCTACACAGCATATGTGCACTGTATCAGACTTTATCGCCTTCGGTATTCTCAGCATTCTTTTGATTTATTTTCTTTCCCACCACTACACGGCCTTTGTCTCACATAATCTTTCTTTTTCTCCTGAGTTTGTAGTGACTGTCGTGACAGTACAACACGGGGTTGAGTTTACCTGTGCAGGTGTGACTCCTATCTCCATGTTGTGGTCCATGAGGACTCGAGAATCTCCTGCCATCCTCAACTGCAGCTCAACACCTATAAGACACAATAAAGTACATTAGCAAGTCAAGTATATTTAAAACATAACCATTTTTATACATGTGTATGTATTTAGATGGAAATGCAGCAGCAGCAGCAGTAGAATGACCTTCTTTCCAAATCATCCAGAATTACATAAAAGAGGACAAGGCTACAGCGCCTCAAAGCAGGAAGAACATTTACTTTATCCACTAAGCCTTTCAACCTTTCAACCATCAGCTATAGATACATTCATGTCTGCACTAACAATGGGGTGTTGTGATGTATGGTCCTACTCCCTAGACATTTAGTTTTCTACAAGTTATTTAAATTGCTTCAGTTTGTCAATATGTCAGTATCTACCTGATGGTGTAATTAGAACCAATAGAAATGCACACAGGCAATTTGTACTATGCGTTTTAAAAGGTCCAATTGTTAATAGAGTAAGATACTTCTGATTGTAATGATTGTAATTGTTTTGTATATTATGTTTGTAAAAGTGTTTTTTTTTTTTTTTGTTTGTTTTTTTTGTTTTTTTTTACTATATCCCTGTACACATGTAGGTCATTCATGAGGCTAAATCTACAGTTATTTCAAAAAAAAAAAAAAAAAAGGAAAAAAAAAATCAATCTCCAAGACCTTTGATCCAAAAAATGGAAGGACTGTTGGTGGGTGTTTTGTTTTCATCTAACAAGCAAACTCTGTGGGTTTGTAGGATATTGCAGTTTCTGTGTTAGGAAAGTCCTGCCTCATGGTTTCAGTCGCTTTTAATTTGTTCATTCATCACTGACCAATATCTTACCCTTTCACTTTAATGTTAACACAGTTTACATATAAAGCTGTATTTATTTTTTATTTTGATGAATAATGATATTGTATCACCTAAATGACAGTACTATTCACAGACACCCCATTCTACAAATCCTGTATTGATGTGTTTGAACTTTGCTGTGAGCTGAGTCTTTCAAATCCATCCTGTAAATGGTTAAAAAATCTATTTTGCATAACATGCCCCTTGCTGGCACAGCTGAATGGCTGATAACATTACATGGTAAGAGGCCCAAAGCATGCTGTTGCCTAATTTGCGTGTACAATGAAGCAGCCTCAGCTGCAGCATTTTTAACAGCATCATCCTCCCAAAGAGCAGGCTCATCATTGCCAGCATTGACAGTTGCTGTGGCTACATGTGCCCACATGCAGATACACATATGCAAAGATAAATACGGACTTACAACCCCTTTTATAGCAACACGCTGCTCTACCATGGCCACATTGTCCTTCAGATCTGATGCTGTTATTACTACTACCACGAACAGCTGATATTCTATTGAAAAATAACAGATCAATAGTTTATTTTCCTGTGCCAAAATAGTATAGCCTCTGTTGGTTTACATTCAATCTAAAGTTGGCACAGGTTGTATTATAGCCTTTGTGGTTGTTTTTAGCTCCACTCTAGTGTCTACATGATGTGACATTCAACAATATGTGTGATGGGGTTTTAAAGAGTATTTCTCTACTGCAAAGATGCATGACAAAACAAGGTATTTTTAAACATTTGTTATGTGAGGTTCAAAGTGACAGGAGAAGTAGAAAGGGAACATTTTCAAGTCTGATTGTGATGTGGGGTTTAATAACAGCCATAACTATAGTTACAGTAGGAAGAGAGGGTGTGATTGTGTGTGGGGAAACTCAGATAAAGCGCAAATCTTACAATACCTTTGGAGCTCCACAATTAATATATAGAACCCCTGGGTGTTGTTGAAAATCAACCACTTTTAATTTACTAAAAGAACAAGGGATTCACAGGGCCTGTAACTGACCAAGGAAAAGAACGTGGGTAAATTACTTTTGCTACCAGTTCCTGACCTTAACTACATCTGACATTTCTTTGTCATCTGTCTTTGATGTTGCTCTATTTGATTGCAGCAAAGTGAGGAGAGAAATTCATAGGCAATCATGGAGAAGTGAGGAAGCAACGTCACAAATCAGAGCCACATAGGAACGTGGTGTTGACATTGATGGTCTAAAGCAAAGGGCAGAGTGACGTGACGGGCATCTGAGCAGGGAAAACGACAGACAGACGGACAGCTGAGGTATGAGACACACACACAAAGCTTCTGAAAAGCCTCACTGAATACATTAAAAAGGTTGTAAGGTCTTGCATTGTGACTCATTGTAGTTCCTTATGAATTAAACAAGACTACCTGGATGTTTGTGAACTTTAGGCCTTTGCGCATTTTCAGCGAGACCGTGATTGCAGTATGCGTTCTCATCAACAGACTCATTGAGCCCAAATGAGAGGTGTTTGAACATGGATCCCAGCTGGGGTGTTTTATCTTGGCGCTTTAAGAGGGTAACAAGCATTTATCTTGTTACTGTGAGAGTGACAGAATGCTCTGGCTGAATTGTGTTTGTGTCCTGATAACAAGAGCACTCATCTGTTGTGCTTAGAGGAAAGAGTGCTAGTAAACTGGGGAACCTGCTTCCTCAGGGATATCTAAAGTACATATATTTTCTGTATTTGCTGATGCTGCAGGCCGTAAACAATAATCTGTACACACCACTACTAAATGTGTCTGTTTTTTTCCTTCTAACCTTCTAACCAAGCTCTATAATTTTTTCCCTAAAGGGTTCATATTGTACTGACTAGCACAGACTTTGAGGTTTATGTCTTCAGAACTTCGGAAATTCACATCGTCAGCTTTGTGCGCAGCAGCAAGAAGTAAAACACTTCCTTGGAGATGAGCAAAGACAAGTTTTTATCAATATTTCATAACTTAATATTTAATTATTTAAGGCCAATTAATGCAAAATCGAAACAACGACAATTTACAATCATGTACAGGGGCCCCACCGTTTGGAACAACTTGAATAAAACGTTAAAATTAAAGCTGCTTTTATAAATAACACCATATTTCCCTAAGTTTTCTTTGAATTTCCTTGTTCTCTACTTCTCTTTAAACTCTATATTTAAATCATCCCCATGCATGATCATCTAAGTAATGGTAATTTCTTTATTGTATTGTGTTTTTATTATATTGTTTCATTTACTTCTTAGCTAATTTATTTCTTGTTCATTTGATTTACTTGAATTGTTAATTAAGATGATGAAGGGAGGCCTTTATATAAGATTATTTCACTTTCGGCCTCCCTTGCAGTGTTATATTTCATCTATATTTACTTGTTCATGCATTTGCTATCTTTTTTAAAGTGCAAATAAATAAAATAAAATGAAATGAAATATAAAATAAATCACCTTAACAATTATTATTATTAACAATTTCCTGAATTCTAATTCTCACTTGATCGACATAATCCGTTGGTTGTAAAATAGCTCATTCTTTGAACTGCACTTTTATTTCCCATTGTCCCAAAGTAATCAGGTTGTTTTTTCCTGGTGTGTTCGGAAATGCTTTTTTGCTTAAGATTTGCCCAGATGCGCTTATTTTGCACAAACACACATGCTGAGAAAGCGTCTTGTCTCGAGTCGGGTACAAGCTTCATAACCTCAAATTCCTAGCTTTTCCAGAAGGGTAAATGTGCAGGTTCTGTCTTACTCTATCTAACATGCACATCAGTAACCTTTCAATAGATGAGGCATTCATCTGGGATTAGTTCTTACATAGTACAGTCCCTCTGTTTTGTTGAAACTCTGCTACTGAGCTTGACAAGGTTGCATATGGCAGCGAGATGTTGCAAACTCAGCTGCATCCTCTAGTTTACAATACAAATTCTGACTATTACTGGGCACTCATCCATAGATTTTCAGGTCATAGCTTGCAGTTTTCTGTCACTTCATCAACTACTGCAAACTGTGCTGACACAAGAAAAAACAAAAATGCGAGTGAAAGGGGAAAAGATGAAGAAAAAATTCAAACAGAGCTTATCTTTCTTTTAAATATTAAAATAAAGATGGGAGTCATTTGCAGAAACCAACAGTTGGGGGGCCATTTCAGCTCATCTGTAATCTGTGTTTCTTCGCCGTGGCAGCGTTAGGACTTTCTCCTTGATTCTCTGCCTTCCCTCACTCCTACCCTTAAGTGAAAGCGAAGAGCTGTGGTTACTGGACATGTCATGATTATGTCCAAGGCAAAGGCTGGCCCGTAAAATAACGTGGATTCATCTCTATCTCTGCTCACTTATGACACTTTGAGGTCGGGGGGGTCAAATGACTAAAAACGTCCCTAGCGCGTTTGGCTCCAGGCCCAGCGCACTCACACACACACACACAAACTTCATACCAACCCTCCCGCCCCTTTTTCCCATTATGGCCGATAGAGAGCTGAGTGTATCCAGTTATGTCCTTCTCATGGATAACCTTCTCTGGAGTGACACTGCAGCACCAAGACATTTGATTCACACTCACACATTCCCTAATGATACATCCAACTCTCTCTCCCTCTCTCTCTCTCTCTCTCTCTAACACACACTTCGTACTCCTCTGTTGCTCTCATTTAACGTCCTTCTTACAGTACATTTCGCACACACCCAAAAGTGCAGTTACACAAGCCGAGAATAGCCAGCGTTGATGCCCGTTTCAGATCACTTTTGAGTCATGATAGTTGACTTCATGTTGATGCTGAGTGGAGCTTGGATGGGATTAAAACCCAACACCTACCAGGGCCAAATAACACCCTCTTCAACCATGTTAGCCTAAAACATGAAACAGAGACACAGGGGGAGGGACAGATGTAAGATAGGGTATGTCCGGGCTTTTCTGTCAAGCTTTCGCTGTGATTTACGGCTTCGGTCCCAGAATCCCTATGTCATTACTCCACCTTAGTCATAAAGAACAAACACTCAAAAGCTAAGCATATGACCATCGGAATAAAATGGAACTTTATTATATTATACAATAATATTATATAGAATACAGGTGACACGGTGGTGCAGTTGTTAGCACTCGTGCCTCACAGCAAGAAGGTCCTGGGTTCGATTGCCGGGCAGGACCTTGGGGGCCTTTCTGTGTGGAGTTTGCATGTTCTCCCCGTGTCTGCGTGGGTTCTCTCCGGATACTCCGGTTTCCTCCCACAATCCAAAGACATGCACTGATAGGTTAATGGGCTAATCTAAATTGCCCATAGGTGTG
>JAQQZY010000006.1:14301469-14314842 GCA_030068375.1 Ostorhinchus rueppellii | reverse complement strand
AGGGGGTGGTTGTGAATATGTGAGATTAACAATTTTCAATTTATATGTTGATTACATGAATTAAGGTAAGCAGAAGATGTTTCATGCTGAAAAAATACTTTTAACTATTTTTCCTAGATCTTCAAACATTAAAACTGGTCAATTTGACCCGAAACATAACAGGAGGGTTAATGTCAGATCTTTATTGCGGTGCAGCAGATTATGGCCCTTCATTTAGATCAAATCTATAGTGGGAAGGGAGCGGCTTAGATCATGCAAAAGTGACCTAAAAAATACACTGCAAAACCACTGTGTAACCATGTAACCACAGGCAGATATGATACAGTACAACAGGTACTCCAACTGATGAAAACAGACATTTTGTATCTGAATTTAAAAAAAAACAAAAAACTTGAAAATCCTACATATGTGTATTGTTGCATAAACGTAACCCATTATTAGCTGCTTGATGATTATTTTTTCTTATTTCTGTCTCATTGCCTAATAGTTCGTGGGCTTGTGGAAAATGTTCGGATCCCTCAGTAAACGTATCCAGAACTGCCTGGCGGAGCGAAGGAGTCGCAGAAGCAGACTGGTGACCAAAGACGGCCGCTGCAACATTGAATATGGAAACGTCAAATACAGCAGACACTTTGCATTCCTGGCTGACTTCTGGACCACCTTCGTTGAGATCCGGTGGCGTTTTGTTCTGGTCTTTTTCATCGGATCTTTCACACTTAGTTGGTTCATTTTTGGCCTCCTTTGGTACTGGATTGCCCGCAGCAATGGAGACCTAACATGGCAAAACCCACCTGACGGCCACACTGCATGTGTTGATAATGTTATGGGACTCACCACTGCCTTCCTGTACTCTCTTGAAACCCAGACCACTATAGGATATGGAGGGCGAGCAATTACCCCTCTATGCCCAGGTGCTGTGGCCCTTATAATAATCCAGTCCCTTGTCGGAGCTATTATCAACTGCTTCATGTGTGGTGTTATCCTAGCCAAAATCTCTTTACCCAAGAAAAGAGCCAAAACCATCAAATTTAGTGAAATGGCTGTTATCAGCCCCAAAAATGGAACTCTGTGCCTGTCCATTAGATTAGCCAACCTCCGCAAGACCCTTATGATAGGGAGCCAAATCTACGGCAAGATGCTGAGGACAACAATCACACCTGATGGAGAGACAATCATCATGGACCAGGTGAACATTGACTTCATGGTGGATGCTGGGAAGGACAATCTCTTTTTCGTTTGCCCGCTTACCCTATATCATGTCATCAATAAGAGCAGCCCCTTCTTTGAGATGGCAGTGGACACGCTCCACAAACAAGAGTTTGAACTGGTGGTTTTTCTCGATGGGACTGCAGAGTCAACCAGCTCCTCGTGCCAGGTCCGAACCTCTTTTATTCCTCAGGAGATCATGTGGGGCTACAACTTCTTACCCATCATCTCCAGAAGCAAAGAGGGCAAGTACAGGGTAGATTTCTCAAACTTCTCCAAGGTGGTCCCTGTGGCCACCGCCCACTGCGCCTACTGCTTCCACAACATCAAGGGCCACCATCACCACTCCAGGGATGGACATGACAACCAGGGGTTTGAGGTGATTGATATCAATGATCCTCCAAATGTCACCAAGATGTGAAACGGTGACTCGACATTATCATCGTCAAACTGAGACTGGTAGAGTTTAAAGCATTTTATAGAGCGTTTCAAGGCCACATGAGTCTACGGGATAAACAGGCGCTGAAGACAGGTGGGGTTACCAAATGGCAGACAGCACATTGTGTAGCATTTTAAATGTGAAGCAAAGAAAACCTACTTATTTGTTATGCTTTTGTGTATAACACAGATAAGAAAGCCGTCTGTGGGTCAGCACAGTTATTGTGAACTATTTGTATGCAAAACCACACCTGTCACTGTCTGCTGACCAGGAACCTGTTTTCCAAAGGGCGACCAGGTCATGCAAGGTGGTACAACGACAATATCAAGAACAGAAAAATAATGTGTTTTTCCACTGCTTTTAAAAGGATAATACAAATGTGTACTGTATTTGCTGGAGATGAAGATGAGAGGATGTCATTTTCTTTTTGCACATCAGGTTTAAAGGACAGACAAAGGCATGTGTGTATCATTCTAACACTTACCAGATGGACCAGTGTTGGGGCCATGCTATTGTCATGGGTTTGAGAAAGATAAAGTGGCTGCTTAATGATTTATGCTACCGTAGGATGTTGTACACTAAGAGACACTTGGACATGAACCATTAGAGTATGCTTAACTATTCAGACACTGAGGCAAAAGGTTAGACTCAGGGAATGGGTGATGTAGCTACTGCTTTTGTCTTGAGTGACGACATTATGAGAGAACAAAGCTCTCAGGAAACACTTAAATTATGACTGAGGTTAGGATAATAATCATTTTCTTTGTAAGTCTTTTTTTTTTGTATTTGTTCTCAAGTAAAGTACATTAAAGTACAAGCTATTTTTGCATTCACAAATATGTGTGTCACTTTTCTTTGTCTGACTGACTTGGTACGTAATGTAAGAACTGTGATCAAAAAGGTCAAAGCATCATACTGACAGGTGCCAACCCCTATCACGGCTTTTTATCGGTAAACAAAGCGAAGCTGTGACAGCAAACAGAGAACCAAATACAAAGTGTGTGTTTGAGATAAGAGCTGTTGCTTACTGCCCATTGTTTCGCCCGCAGGTTCAGAACTTGAAACCAGAACTCTCCATTTTAAGAAATGACAGTGCGGAGAACCGACTGAATGTGAGCACGGAGCTTTTACAGGTTTTCTTCAGACTGACCTCCCATTATAAGCTCTAAGTTTAGAGCCTTATGCGTCTGCATTTAGGGAAGTTTCTATAAAAGGTCACAGCTCTTATACAGCAGGGCTGTCAAACTCATTTTAGTTCAGGGGCCACATTCAGCTAAATTTGATCTGAAGTGCCCTGAACCAGGAAAATAATAACATAATTATATATAAATAATGTCAACTCTAAACTTTTCTTTATATTATAGAGTGAAAAAAGTAAAATTACATTATGAAAAGGTTTACATTTAAACTATCCTTTCAAATAATGTGAATAACATGACCAACCTGAAAAAATAAGTGTAATTTTAGGGTCAAAACACACCTTCATTGATTGCCATTCCAACATTTATTCCAATATAAAGTAGCTTCTTGTTTTGGATAATCCCTTATAATCCAATTTAAGCCACAGTGAATTTAAAAGTAAAAATTTGGGTCATTTAGTGACACTAATCTGTAAAATGTCCCGTCAGAGAGATTTCGAATACTGTGTTTTGACCCTTTCACACTATTTTGTCTCAGTTTATCTTTTACCCATGTACATTATAACTTACAGATCCCAGTGGATGTACAAATACACAAAACATTTAATAACAGGCAGAATAATGATAAATTGTACCCACGTCTCTTAAGACGTTTGTTTTTTTGTTGCAAAATTGTACTTAGTTTTAGTGGAAATACTTGAAATTCTTTACATTTACACAGAGAAAAACTTTGAGTTGTTATTATTTATGTATTGTAAGATCATATTTTACTGGTCCTGCCCACTTGACATTAAATTGGTCTGAATATGGAACCTGAACTAAAAGAATTGTTCATATCTTAGTGTAACTTTTACATTTCACAAATTCATCCCAAGGGCCAAAGTGGACCCTTTGGTGGGCCAGATTTGGCCCCCGGACCGCATGTTTGACACCTGTGTTAAAGAGGCAAGAACAAGTCTATCTGTTGAGTGTTGATGTGGAAAATTAATTTGTATCCATAGTACATGCAAACCAACAGGGTCCATTGTTCGTCACTTAACACAAACAACTTATGTCGTAGGTGTAACATTACCGACACCTGTCATTTGAAACTGAAATGACGCAAATAGTCATTAACCCGATGACCGTGTTCACGAGAAAGCATATGCTTTGCAAACTGACAAATTATATTTAACTGTAGATTCCATCTCTTTTTCTTAAACATTATGATCATATGCACAGAGGGAATATTAAACAAAAATGACATTTCAATGAAGCAACAGTGTAAAAATGTGGACGTCAGGTTCATGGATGGATCTTATCACCAGTTAAGTTCACAGCCTGTCTCATTATAGTCATCAAAATTGATGTTTTCTGTTTGACTATATTATGATAAATGACTGTAGAAGTTTAAACTCTATTAATAAGAGTTGTCCGCAGTGGTGATGGATGTATAATTCATGTCAAAAACTCAAACAGGACAAACCTAAATGGCTTCTATGAAAGTGGCCCCTAAAAAGAGGACATGGGGGGGAGAATTCAAACCAGATGTAGATTAATGTTATGAAGCAGGTTTAGAAGCACTTTGGGTCTATTCTAAAAATGAATATTTATTGAGATAAAAGAGAAACAATTTTTCAGATATACAAAAATCTGCATGAAACGATAAAAAGGACATGAAAATTACTCACTACTACTTTTTCTGAATATCTTTTTAGTCTCTCACAGGTACATTTTGGGATTTGAACTACTTATGCAAGGCAGAATGTTTCACAAAAATGTCAGCCGTTGCAAAATCACTCACGATTTATACGTGTTTAAATGGGCAGGTTCTGCAATGCAGTGTAATGCCAGAGGACACGATGGGTTACACACGAAACCTTGAATAAGACTGAAATTCATGAAAAACCCACATCTGGATTAGAAAAAACACTCGGATCCTCAAATTTAACAGTGTCTTCATTTGTAGAGCTATATAAGGCCATTTCAAGGCATGTTTTCCAGATCGAATGCGCTGATACCTGTGTAGGTTTTCATGTCCCAGTTTTGGTCCTATTTTTGGGCCCAATATTTGATTAAAAATTCATTCATTTTGGGATGTCTGATTTCAACATTTATCTGAGGTCATCATTAGGTATCTTGAGGGGAAACAGGTCTAAATGTGTCTTTTATTTTTGGGTCCAAAAAGCTGACAAAGTGCCATTTATCAAAAGCGAACCCAGTTTCATAGAAGCACCCAAATATAAGAGGAAAATCTCACCAAAACTCATTTACTCTGCATTTGCTTTCTGAGATGACTTAATTTAGCATGTGTATTCTACATTAATAGGGTACAGAAATGACATCAGTTTCTTGTCACGACTCATTTGATTATAATCTCATAAATAAAAAGTCAACATGAAATAACATACCAAGTTATACATTTATAAGCCCTGTGAATGCAGCCAAGAATATAACATGGATTATATTCTATGAAAAAAAAACAGGTTAAACTTTTGCCGTTTGTCTTAACTCTATAAGCAGACAATAGAAGAATAACTTGAGAGGTAAAAACATTTATTTTGTCACATTTTCCTATACAAAAGCCCTTTTTCAAAAGGTATTACTTCATACATTGCAGGAATGACAATAAAATAATCCAACGGTTAATTGTAAATTATACACACATATATATATTTATATACTTTTTTAATATCCAAAATACATTGCATATATGAAGTAGCACAGATCCCTTTTTGTTGATAATGCTTGTGAAACATGGAAGTCAAGGGTACATCAAAATAATTTCTTTATGCTACAAATTACATGTTCCCCTTTTTAATTGTTCAGTTAAAGCTATAAGACATCAGGAGAAGCTGGGTGTGGATAT
Organism: Ostorhinchus rueppellii; assembly: GCA_030068375.1. Classification (NCBI taxonomy): domain Eukaryota; kingdom Metazoa; phylum Chordata; class Actinopteri; order Kurtiformes; family Apogonidae; genus Ostorhinchus; species Ostorhinchus rueppellii. The sequence continues at coordinate 14,309,210 of JAQQZY010000006.1, read as the reverse complement.
TTATAATGTTTGTATTATCTTGCGTAATATACCTGATATTCTGTACAGGAAAAGCTACCAATTCCAGGGCTGTTTGGCATAAAAAGTGACTCCAGCGTCGTCACACGTTGCATATAGAGTAAAGGAATCCCTGGTTATTGGATTATGATTTAGCAGGCGTTTGTAGGATTGAGAATACTAGGAAATATCTTGTGCTCTTAAATGCACTTAAGATGTTACAAACTGAATTTCAGAAATAATATAACAATAACAAGAAAACAAAAACTGTTAAATTGTACTGCCCAAATGTACAGATATAAAAACGTTTAAAATGTTGAACAAACTACTTAGCAGAAATGGACTCAAAAGGTTTGCATTTTTGACCGAGGTCAACTCGTATTAATTCTCTTGACTTTTTAATACTGTGTCACATATGAAAATAACTCTGCATAATTTATACAGTAAGTTGCTTTAATGCCTAGTTGACTGATGCTTATAAAATAATAAAAAATAGGTCTGACAAACGCACAGCGTTTGCGAATCTGAGGCTTTCTTTGTTTCATCTCGTCATACTTCAATGGTTTTGTTCTCTGATAAACTACTTAGTCCAAAGTAATTTATTTTCAAGTGTCCGTTTTCAGTTACTCTTAAGGAATACTTTTGTTATGAACAGCGCTGAACACCTGAAGATGGATATGCTTTGACATTATACTGTTACACATCGATATAATCTTGCCTTGAGATTCATGAGCATTTTTCTGGGCTTTAGATCAGTGAGAAACTAACATTCAAACACACATGCTACTTTCAGACTAGGATCCAGCCCTGGTAAAAATGCAACTTGAATATGCATTAACATGACTATCTGTAAAGCCGCATCTCACTAACCTATATGGTCCTGACTGGCCCACATAGAGGAAGGAGACACCATGACAGTCAGAATTTTCAGAGTGCACTTCAAAATCAAAAATTGTCAGATATCTGCTGAGACGTGGATTTGATTTACGATAACGCCGGCTTATTGTCGTCTTCACGAATAGAACAGATACGACCTGAAATATGGCACTGAAATGATACAGGTTAGGGCTTTGGTTATCCTTATGGCACTTCATAAACTTTAAGGCACTTCAGTAAAAATCCTTCACTTAACAATCTACGGTCCTTTTATGTAGATGAGATCCACATTATTCCAGCAAAAACAAAATGCACTTTGGCTTACGTTTACGATGACCACGCTGTGTGTTAACTGCACAGGAAGTTCTTCGTTCATTTAGTGTTTTCACAAAATGAAAACATCTGACAAGTTTTGATTTTACTGCAGGGTATCCCTTTTACACGTGCTTCACAAACCAGAAGACATTCACATTAATACTGACATGGTTGAGCAACAAAACATCTGGAAATGGCATGGCTGAAAGGCAACAACATGGCAAACATTTAATAGCCTAGTGTGTGGCCCCCTGAAAACATCTGACCTGGGTTGAATTATTGTTGCAAATTACTTCAATTACATCTTGACTCCGCTTCCACAGCTTCGTAGAGTCAACTGTACACCGTCGCCCATCGCAGACTCACACAACACAGCCAGGATCTGCAACTGAGTTGACCCAGGTCAGCAAAACATACAGCGCTTTCTTCTCTCGCATTTCGCTCCTCTCTAGCCTTCCAGTTTGGAGGATAAATTAAATCGTGAATGGCATATTCCAGTTGCCAAATTTCATTCAGTGCTGAGAAAAGTCCATCTCACTGGCAGCTCATCCTTGTCCATCATTATTCCAGAAGACTCTCCACACAAGCATAAAAAGATGGACAGATTAGCAGATGGGAGGGGGGGGGGGGGCAGTGGAAACAGAGGGAAGATGCACTGGGAACAAGAAACCCTGACAATGGAAAACAATATGCCGTGAAAACATAATGTACATGTTGTTCTGAGGAGGATGTAGATTGAGACCCATAAACACTAGGCCCATGTCTGGTAGCGAGGTGAGGAGGCAGACAGACATCTGCAGGCTTTAGTCTGGGAAGGGTTTGTCAGGAAATTCAACTAGCTTGTCGGTGCAGCTTTCAGGAGGTTAAGAAAGAAAAAAAAAAAGGCACAGGAAACTCAGACGCATGTCTAAAACATGACAAAATAGTCTTTTTAAAGGTAAGTAGTATTCCATTTTGGATCATAACATCCAGTTATTTATAAATTCTTACAAGTAAAACAACAAATCTCCTTCACTTTTATCATCCTTCACTCTTGACCAAAATTTATTCAGAGGGCAAACTCTTCTCTGCTTAGTCTTCATCGGTCTGGCATCATTAGGAGTGCAGGTCAGCTACTGTGGAGTTTTTGTGTATGTGTGTCTGTGTGTGTGTGTTTGGAAAAAAGACGGTTTGAAAGTGGTGAAAAGGTCTGAAAGCGGGGTTTTAATAGTAACTGCCCAGGTGGGATGGCACGTGGGTGTTGGGGTGGCGGGGGACGTTGGGGTTCGGGTAGATGCCTGCAGTGGGTGAACTCCAGTACGGAGCGGTGGGTCCAAAGAAGTTGGAGGACGTGACTGGCATAGACGGAGGGTGAGGGGATACAAAATTGACCTTCTGCTGGTGCGCGTGGTAGGAAGGCACATAGGCTAGGTCTGAGGGGTACTTATACATGGAGGATTCAGTGGGGTGCGGCTGCAGCGCCTGAGCGATGCCGTGAAAGTCAAACTTGTAGGCGTAGCGCTTGCCGTGCACCTTGGTCATGATATTTTTGTCATAGTAGTAGCGCAGCGCACGGCTCAGCTTATCATAGTTCATGTTGGGCTTGCTTTTACGCTCGCCCCAGCGCCGGGCCACCTCGTCCGGGTCTGTCATCTTGAACTCCCCGTTGGTGCCCTCCCAGGTGATGCACCCGGCGTTGGCGCTGTCGGACAGGAGCTCCAGGAGAAACTGCCACAACTGAATCTGGCCTGAACCTGACAGTGGGCACAAAGGCAAAAAAGTGTCACGAGGAGAGATGCGTTCAAGTCACAATCTGTTCCTATTAAATCACGAATTTACCCATAAAGACCCAAATGTCCACCATCGAACAAAATGATGTAAACCGTTTAATACCTGCTGATCCACTAATCCTATCAATACGTGGAAATCATATGTGTAAAATAGTCTGACATCTTTTCATTACCTTCGCCAAGGAGGTTCTGTTTTTGCTGGCGTTTGTCTGTTTGTCTGTTTGTGTTCAAAATAACGAAAAGTTCTGAACGGATTTGGATGAAATTTTCAGGAATTGTTCGAAATGGGACGAGGAACAAGTGATTAGATTTTGGAGGTGATCCGGATCACCGTCTGGATCTAGGAATTTTTAAAAGGATTCTTTTATCATTGGGAGCTAGGGCATAAAGCCATCTGTACATTCAGCACCATCTAGTGGAGGAAAGTACAAACGCTGCCTTGGCGGAGGTCTGCGCTCTCCGAGTGCCTTTCTAGTTATTAGTTAGTTTAGTTTTATTTCGAGCACATGAAGTCATCAGATAAATGATAATACAACAGACAAAAATAAATAAATAAATTGGTGCTCAAAAAGGAGTTGGAAGAAGTATAACTTATAGACACTGCCCCCCCCCCTTTTTTTTTTTTTTTTTACAAACTAATAATTATTACTAATTATTATAATTATTACTAAATAAAATGATTACTAATAATTCCACTTCCTTTGCTTTGATAACATTTTTTTTCTTTTTGTACATTTTTCAATATTTTTTAGTCACCTGACACACTCTCAGAATCAACCTTTTTTGATATTAAGTATAAAATTTATATGCACTTTCTTTACAACAAATAAAATTGTTAATACATGTGATAATATCTCCTAATCATGACAATCGGTATTAATTAATTACAAATAACCAACACAAAATAATCTTATTTTATGCATTCTTCTAAATTATAACTAGATATTAACATATTCAGATAATGTTCCATGTTTTGTAATTCTACTGGATTTATACACCCTTTTAAATGCACAAATTGAAGAGGGTATTTGTAGGTTTTGATCCAGATTATTCCACAGATGTAGCGCTCTAACAGATACACTGGCTTTTTATGTTTGTTCACTTCATTTTCTTAAAGATTTCAGTTCCCCTTAACTTATAATTATAATTACTTTGCCTGAGCTCATCTCCTGTACACTGTAGGGAGCATATGGTCATGAGCTTTATACTTTATGATAAGAGTATTAAGGTCAACAAGATGGTGTAGTTTTAGAGCATTTAATTTTAGAAATAGGGAGTTTGTTGGAGCTTGTCAGAATGTGGAATTAATGTTTGATTTATAATTATTACCCCATATTTCCACCACAATAGTTCAGATATTGTCATCAGATGTGAATGTTAAATTACCAGTAGATTTATATTCAATTAATGAGAGATTTTGATGAAAAACTCCTTTTCTTTTTTTTGGATATAATAACCCTCAAATTTAATTCGAGCTTTTATGAACATTCACATGACCAATAACTTAAATATATAGGAAGATATTTAAGATATTTATTTAAGAATATAAAATACAAAGTACAATATGAGAATAAATGCTTACAAATCACATGAGAAAGGTTAAAAATAGAGAAAAAATTATTTGGGAACTGACACAAAAATAGCACTAGGTGTTTATGGGATAAATAAACTAATAAAAAAAAAAAAATAGTTAGATGAGTGTTTTGTTCAATCCAAGGCAGAAAACATCCTACACTGATGGTGTATCCCACTATTCCACAACCATGTTAATCCAGTTTTCTCACTTTTTGATCTAATTACCCTCGACTTTACTCTGAGCTTTTATGAACATCTGCATAATCAGTGAAATAAATATGGGAAAATACATGATTCATACAAAAAAAAGCGAAATACAGAGAAAAATATTGAATAATGGTGATAAATCACTTAACCCTGTGGGGCTGATGGTCACGCTAATGTGATCAGATCAAGCGCCGTAGCAAAAAAACTCTGAAATCAACACTGAAATCAACTTTGATAGTTGAAAATATGTTCATCTGAGCATAAATGCATACTAATTCTAGTGGGATGGGACGGCAGGTGCTGCATTCTTGTCCATAACAGTTGATTGAGCATGTTTATGGTTTTTATTGTAATAAATGCTATTTTTTAAAATTCAAATTTGATGATTTTTGTGTATTTTTTGGCCCAATATGTTAAAGGGTAGATTATAATGAAAAATAATTATCTCTTCATATAGATCACAGGTGTCAAACATGCGGGTCTAAATCCGGCCCGCCAAAGGGTCCAATCTGGCCCTTAGGATGAGTGTGTAAAATGCAAAAAATGACATTAAAGAGATTATTATCAATGTTATCAATATTATCAATCAATAGTGTTAAAACCATTTCAATTCAGGTTTCACATACAGACCAATTAGACCTCAAGTGGATCAGAACCAGTAAAATACTATTGTAATCAACCTATACATAACAAAAAATGCAACATTTCTCTTTTAGTGTAAAAACTAAAATGACATGAAAATGAACACATTTAAAGGTTACATTTTTGAAGAGTAAGTGCATTTTTTTATCAATATTTTACCTGTTACTAATGTTTTGTGCAATTACAATCGAAGTTCGAATGTACAAGTGTAAATGATAAACTGATAATCGGAGGTAGAATATGAGTAAAATTGCATTTGTTTTTCTTAAGACATTTCAAGTTGTTAATGTTATTCAGATTTTTATGGGAATTTTGTAGATGTTAGTATTATTGTAATGTAATTTTACTTTTGTCACTGTTACTATTTACTGGTCTGGCCCATTGGAGAGCATACTGGGCTGGATATGGCCCCTGAACCAAAATGAGTTACACATAAAAAAAAAAACAAAACATACCAAGCATGGGCATGTTGAACTTTTTTTTTTTTTATGTGATATATACAGACAAAATCAGAAGTATTAAAAAAACAGCCAAAATAGGCTCAGGACTTAAATTAAGGTTAAATATAAAGAAAAATGAATTTGGTAAGTGTCATAAAAGTAACACTGGGTCTTTATGGGTTAATGATGTTATGAGTCCAGTCTGGTCTGAACAATAGGACATTGTTGAGCTTCTAAGAATGTGTGTTTACAGTCTTGGGCTTTTACCTGGATTTGCTAGGCGGCTACTGGTGGGACCCAGAATCTGGTAAGGATCTGAGGACAAGAGAAGAAAGAGCATTGTTATTTGAGACACTGGTTGCCATGGTGACCTGACAGAAACCTTATGTAATTAGTAACGCAGACTAAACCATTTCACGGCCTTATTAAGAAGAAACACCCAATTATTGTGAAACCATGTTTGCTAATTTGTAGCACAGGATAAAGTGAGATAAAACGTTCCAAAAACTGACATTATTAAATTACCACTAAATTACATTTGAACATTTTTCCATTTTTCTGATCATATGAAAAATATCATTCTCAAATAAGTACACTGTTGCCCTTAAAGTTGGAATGCTTTTCTTTTCGGACACATTCCTCTTTTTATTCCTTTTTATACACATCAGTGATGACCTCTGACCCAGTTTAATGATTCCATACTGAGGCCCAGTTACATTTTACCTGTCAAGAATAAATCACATTGTCATCATTTCATGAGGTAAAAATATTTTACCCCAACTTTAATGGATATAGTGTATTTTCTTCTTCGTCAGTGAATTAATCTTTTTAAAGAGGGCAGAGTTCAGTGTCTTCATTGTTACATGACCATAGAATAATTATGTGTAACTCAGTAAAATATGAACGAAACAATGGAAATCTTAGTACAAAAACACTATTTGGACAAAAATATAAGGACATATCACACCTACAGCTGCAGGACCACTGATTTGTAATATTACTATTACATGAATCTTCATCCAATAATTATCAAAATAAATGTCAAAATCAATATTCGTTTAAAGTTTTAAATGCAGACTTTTATTCCTGCAGGAGAGTCAAAGAAACCTGGAGGTCACGTGTGTTTTAAAATGATTATTTATGATTAGAACATGACAAATATTTCATTAAAAAAAAAAAAAAACATTGAGTAAGTTTTAAATAAAAACAAATTCAAAGGCATTTTTGTAAATGTAGGTGATTATTTTCACCAAATCAACCCTCAAGACAAAATAAAAATGGTTATCATATTTGTATTTATTGCACATAATTTCCTAAATTATCATTTTGTAGTCCAGATCTTTATTAACAATGAAAAATCTTAATTTGACTTAAAATGTACAGTGTTTAACAAATGTATTCTTCCAGCTCCACCCAGTATAAGGTGTTTCCACTGCTGCCATAATTGAACAGTATTTCTGTTTAATAAAATATCTTTTTATGTTTCTATAATGGTTCATCCACCAGTATATGACAGATCTTTTTATGAATTATTGTAGATCATTCCTTTATCAGACAGGGGTAGTTGTTTATTTACCTGCTTGACTAGTTTCAGCTACTTCCTGTAGCCTTCATCAACTACACCCGTCTGACAAATGAATGATCTATAATAACTAGAAGTGGAAGACAATATGAAACTTTACCAGACGACCTTTTTTTAAACCATATCTTTAATGCTAAAATAGAACTATTGTTATTATCCATAAATGTTCAAGTTTCATGTTTTCCATAAATGCAAAGGGAAATGCAGCAGCAAATGACTATTTTTTTTTTATGAAGTTGTACAATTCCAATTATTATCTTACATTCCTGTGCAAAACTACATAAAAACAATGGCAGCAAGAATGCAAACTATTATCTGCAATAAAGGTAGACACACTA
>JAQQZY010000006.1:14285715-14296009 GCA_030068375.1 Ostorhinchus rueppellii | reverse complement strand
GGGTTTGGTCTGATCAGAACATTTATAGAATAGGAACCAGGAACCATTCAGCACATGGAAAATGTATCAGAGTAAAAATATTAAATTCATCCAAAATATGTAGTGCAGTAAAAGTGGAAAAGTGCAACATACGTCAGAAAAGTTAGACAGTTCGTAGACTTAATGGTTCCCTTCAACTCCTGTTGCCACTTTGGAATCAAAATAAATTCATTTAACAGAGGTGAATCATTGACTAAAAAGCAGCGGAGAATATGAGTGTATTTGCAGCCAGTTTCAAAAATTCCAAATCTTCACACCAGTCGTATGAAAAGAAGCAATGATCGTGTGTATAATGGCCATATGAGAACATTAACGCCTTTAACATCTATACTTTCCACCATATAGTACATATACTTGCAAAACATGTGTTTATACTGTCATAAACCATGCAGACACTAACACACACACACACACACACGCATATACACAACCATCCCACAGGGAGTAGGAGACGATCCACATAGGGAACCACACACACAGAGGCACATACACGCACCCTTTCATAGCTGCTGCATTCCATGTTTTATATGCTCTCTTTTATTCATAACATTGCATTTTACACCACAGAGTCTGGAGCAGATTAAGGGTTGTCTCCTGCTGTATGCTCATGCTTACTCTACCCCAAAGAGCCTGTATGGTATTTTCCTGTACAGTACTCACGGGGCAATATGAAATTGAACATCTGGCAATACTGATCTGTTCTCCTGAAGCAACGTTTCTTTCATGGAAAATTGAATTTTGTTTCCTTATCGGCTTTTACTTACACCTAATTTTACCTGAAAGAAATTGTTAGTAGTTTTTCATTTAACTTTGAGAATATTTGTACAAATCAAGGTGATTTATTTCAAATGGTTCTAACCTGGTTGTACTTCTTAATGCTGTTTTGGGACATTTCCCGCCCCCACAAGTAGTTCCCCTGCGCTGGCCGTGATCACGAGTTAGCCAGAGGCCCAGTCAGTGCTGCAGGAGCCCATAATAGAAATCACCTCTTGTGAAAGGGAAATGCTGTTGAAGGGAGTGACCCTCTATTCCTGCCAGTCCAAATACCTGGTGCTGAGAATCAGGAAGACCGGGGTCGAGGGTGACCGAGCAGAATCTTATCTGGCCCGACCATTGGTGTATTGGTATTGAAGCTAGGCGAGAGTAAGTACACGTCCAGCTAACGCTCACCACTGGGGCAGATAGAGAGAGTCAGAGGGCATTCTCAGACACTTATCAGACTTAGTGTTTCCTCCTCTCTTGCCTTGATAGGGCCCCTCATCCTGTGAGCGAGGCTATCATTGTTATTGCAGTCCTTTCTCCCGTCTCTGGTGGTGACACTGTATAGCCAATGCAAAGGATGTGTAGCTTTTTTTTTTTTTTTTTTTTTTGTACGGATATGCACTGCAGCCTTTGCCTTGTTGGTGTTGTGTCAGCACAAAATAATGTTTGTAGAGTGAAAAGGTATCCAGACACACACACACACACACACACACACACACACAAAAAGAGACAATCATAAGTTCCTGAGAAAGCGGAGTTCTAAGAAATTCACCCTGGCTTCTGTAAAGATATTAAACACTTAGTAAGATTTGCAAACTAGAGGGGAGAAAAGAGCATACCTGCACTAACACCCCAGCTTTCAATGTTAAAAAAAGCGAAGTTCGAAAAACTTTTGAATCTTAATAAAAATTCAGGCTGCACCCCTTTGTTGGATCTGCTTCAAAATGTAATGGGTTTGTCCTTGGCCTACGCCTCAAACTTCTACCAAGTTAAAACTCTGTGCACACAGGCAGACACCGACAAATAAACTCTAAACTGAGTAATGAAGCCGAGGAACAAAAACACCTCTTTGGCGAAGGTAAAAATGCAAATCAGTTAATCAAGTGCCAGTGGTAACTCTGCAGAGATTTGTTTATGTAAATGCAAATTCAGTCCTAGATTCAGTTACAAGAGGGTTTAGTCGGTCATTATGTAGACAAAATACCCGTTTTAGCAACTTTAAAGTTTTGGTTTCGTCTATTAAACCAGTTAACGAGTCTCTTGAGAAAAATGTGCGAAGCTAATATGTATTGTTGCAGCTTCTGGTTGAATATACAGTATAACACCCACCTGGCTCGAATAGAAATGTGATAAAGCACCATTGTTTTAAAGAAGAAAAATGTATCCTAATCTGGAGTTGATTTAATTTGTGTCAGCATGTCAACATGTTACATCACTGTTCACTAAATACATAAGTGAGGCAACAACCCCTAATATCAGACAACACCTAAGTATTATGAAACTCAGTTATATTTATGAGGTTTTCTTTTTTATTCTTTTGGAAAAATTTGGTCCAATTTGAGACAATGGGAAGAAATTTTAAAAAATGAGTTAATATCAGTGATGAAAACCATTCATCAATCGGTTCAGTAGGGACATATTAACAGCTAATAACCACAAGAACACTTCATCTGATTATTTCAATCATTCTGTGATGTGTTCAGTGTCCCGTAGAGATGGAACATGGAGGGGAAAATAAAAGTGGTCTGTGGCTGAGAGACCTTTGAAAGAATTTTGAACACTTTTTGGATTAAGGTGTGAAGCTGGAATCCTCTAAAGCACCGACTAAAACAAAAAACAACAACAAAAACAATGCTAAAAGATGTGATTTTACTTTTACTGTGTAACAGCGACTGATATCTAGACCGTCACAGACAAACACGGCAGTCTAGTCAACAGCAGCCAATCAGCCTCCTACTGTATGATCCGTTCATTTTGCACATTGTCTCCTTAGCACCTGTCTCTGCTGCACGTCATCTAACAAACAACCTCCATGACGCGCCTTACATCCTGCCTTCTTGTCCACAGTCACTACAATCGCTGGTCATACTTTCCGCTGCTGCTGAGGACCCGTGGATAGACCTGATCAACACACGGTCTTTGTCTCGTTGTTAATATGCCTCCATTCTGAGCTATGATGTGTTGTCAAAGCATTCAAGTATCAGTCGTGAATAGCACAGCGAGCTGTAGCAGCTTGGCTCGCATTATTTCAGAAACACAAAGCATGCACCTGCCCTGAGCTTTGTCAATTGCAATCAGCGACTGGATGTGCTTTTGGGCTTATAAGACTGCTCTGTACTCTCAAGTGTGTGCTTTAGGTTTTATCTGCTCGTTTTCAAACTGGCAAGTACAGTAAAAAACAATTCCGAACTTCATTTTTCATGCGATTTCTCTGGCTGCTCATCTCGCTTATCCCCTTTCTTCCATTTATTTATTTTACAGTTGAACACTCGTACCACAATCTGAAAGCTATTACACTACCGTATACAATTCCCAGACACACAGATAAAGATTGGGGCGAAAGGATAAAAGGATACAACAGACAGGTTATTAAAAAAACACTGTCTTACCGTCTTTGGCAGCCAGGCGTGGTGATGGATCTGTGTGAGATGGCGTGTTATAGGATAATGATGAGCTACCTGTAATCATATGAGGGTAAAAGGAATACAATTAGACATAGCTGTATCTTATACACTACCAAATGCAAGCAAAATATATATAAACATCATATAAAATCAGAAACTTTGACAAAAACCACTGTGAATCTCATAAATATTCAGGCAAACTTCAAAAAAAGCTGTTTATTTCCTTATAAAACTTATTGGTTTTGGATTAAATTACTGAATGTTAAGACAAAATTACTTAGAATAACCCCCTCCACACTTTGACTGAGACTAAACACAGCCAGCAGGTGGCAGTAGAGGGTTCAGCTCAATTACAAGCAGCACTAAAAGCCCTTTTCATTTCTTGAATTGTGTTTCTGTTTTGTTTTAAAAGTAAGAAAAAATAATTCCTGACACAAATCTAGTACCAAATAAAACAAATCCAATGATGGGTGCACGCCTAAGACTGGAAAAACCCTGAAGCCTGTCAGTATTTTAACTACAAACCCAACTCCTGAATAATAAAGTCAGAAAGTCAGGAGTCTGCATATGGCTGCCTATTCATTTCACCTTATGGAGCAGAACTCTGCACTGCATTCCTCCACTTACACAGGCACCCTGGGCGGCACCAAAATGCTCTCTTAATTTTAGCTGCCCCCAGGCATAAATCAGCGAGTGGAAAAACAGACCCAAAAATGCACAGAGAAAACACAAGAGCTGCTACTACACAGGGAGCGTTAAGATTTAGCGCTGAGACTGCTGAAGGGTGCTGTTAGTATGGACGATGCCTTCCTTTGAGCGACTCTAACAACAACAGCAATAAAGGAAAATGGGAAATGCAAAATGCAAAATGAAGTTTGTGATGTGCTATTTTTCTTGAGATTTGATGCCAGAGCTTTTACGAACTCTCTGCTGCTTTTGCTGGGATTGATGGGGGGATGAAGGGGCCCATGGTGGCAGACTAGGGGTCTGTTTTTTTAGGGGGTGGCAGTGTACGGGTGGTGGGAAGGGAAGAGGGGTGTCTGTGTGTGTGTGTGTGTGTGTGGGGGGGGGGGTGCTCCACAAACCTATTCTAACCTCCCGACACCCCACCCCTCCTATTTCTACCTACTCCGTGGCACCCCCAAGGCTCTGGGTCTAGTTTAGAAACCTGGGGGCCACAGAACAGGGGAGCCATTGTATGAGGCAGGGTCCCTGCACAGCAATCAAACGCAGCTCCCCGTACAAAAATAATTCCACACGCAGAGTGTAAGCGCACAGGGGCGAGCGAGCGAGTGAGCCATCAAAGCACGATCTTTGGAATGAGGGAGAAAGTGTAAGGCGAAAGATGAACAGACAGAAAAAGAGAGGGAGAGGGAGAAGGAGGAAGGGGAAGAGGGGGCTGTTAACCCCTTTCCTACTGTGTGCCACATATGTGGGCTGACCCAGACAGGCAAACAGGCAGCATTGCTGAGAAAACCTCAAACCATCCCACAGAGAAATTCAGGACTGCTATACAAGAAAGAGTGAGAGTGGAAGGCTGAGTGAGCGAGCGAGAGAGAGAGAGAGAGAGAGAGAGAGAGAGAGAGAGAGAGAGAGAAAAGCTCCACAGCTGACAGTTTAGTAAAGAGGGAGAGAGAGAAAGGGAGGGAGTCCTGACTGCACTGCCTATTTATTTGGATGGCCTCTTCCTCTCTCAGAAAACAAACATGTCCCGGTAATCTGACAGCACAGTGGGAGGACTGGCCAGTGTTCAGTGTTTAAGACCCTCACTCTCTCTCTCTCGCTCTCTACTCACATCTGTTCAGAGTCTGTTAGATTACATAACATTTACAAACAATTTTCTTTTCTCTCCTTCCTATGACTGGCAGCTCTTTCAGAAGGCCCTATTTGGCCCGCCCACTATATTGACAGAGCTCTTTAGGGACTTCTTCAGCATTGTGATGGACCTCCGTCGGGCCCCTGCTGTTTATGCTTTTGAGCCATATGATACTAATGTCTCAAACATGTGGACCTTGTCAACAAACTGAAGGGACCCAGTCGCCCAGTTTTGGGCATCCAATCACCTCAGGGGAGAGCCTGCAGCAATTCTTTAAATCTCAGTAGAATAAAGCTGCCCTGATGACAGCAACTGTTGTCAGAGCAACTTTCCACAAATGTTGCATCTGTGAAAAACTACCCAGACATCTCACTGAATTTTACAAAACAATGTTTAGACTGGATGTTCCTGTGGGACTGATCTGATGCTACTATCACTAAAAAAATGAACGCATACATCATCCTACTTATGATTTCAGAAATAATATTACTTTGTGTTTTATTGTTGTTGCGAGCAAAAAAAAAGAGCTTGTAATGTAAATTACTTTATGATCAAATACCAAAAAACCTTAAAACTATTAGAGTGTAAGTCTTTTTTGTAAGATCAACCTCTTCATATAAAGAACAGAGTGACTCCAAAAGCAAAGGATGTCTGATATGAGAGATATAGTATGTCCTAACAACGGGAAACACATTTTCTTTTTTAAACAGACAACAGCAGAGGTGATTCTTGTCACAAGGCAAACCAGGCAGCTGCTTGGGCCCCCCGAGCCACTAGATGGCGAACAAGTTGACACTTCACTACAGTATAGCGGCGATCACATTTGTCAAAACGAAATAATGACTTTGAGAAAATGAAGAGGAACTATCCATCAGGGAGCGATAAAAGGAAGAGAAAAAAAGAGGATGAAGAGAGGAAAAAGTAAGACAGTGGTAAGTGGAAAAAATTACGATATAAATGATGCTTAAATGCTGCTAGCAGAGAACTTTATCGGCTCTGCTAGTCTGTCTGCACTCGCCTTAGCAAGCATACTGCTTTTGTGTACTATGCGTATTTTTAAGTGATACTGCAGTTGGCCTGTATTTTAAATTGTGCCAACTTTTTTTGTTGTTTGTTTTCAGTAGGAAACTCATTATTTTGTTTTAAATTATTTTTCTTTAAGTTATTGTTTTAAATTATTTTTTATACGCTTTAAAAAAGTCCATTCACATGTTCAAAATGTTAACTTTCGAAATAAAAACATTTACTGTTCACAATTTTATGTTGATTTATTAAAATGAACTTTGTTTAGAGGGGGGCCCCCAGTGAATTTCTGCTTGGGGCCCCAACAGACCCTAGAATCGCCTCTGGACAACAGTATTAATCAAAAACGTAACTATGGCTAACTGTAATAGCTAGAGCCAAGCTAACAGCTAAAGGGCCCGTTCTGTTAATATGATTCAGATAAATATGCTAGAGTAAAATATCACTATAGCGTGGCTTTACAAACTACAGATGCATATTATTTTAATTCAGATGCTCAGGCAGAAGGAGGTGGTAAGGGTCGATGGTGTTTATACAAATGACAACAGTTTATCACTAAAGAGCAGCGTTTTCATTCTTACTCTTATAAGTGTTTCAGCAACAGGAGCTCGTACAGATAGGTAAAACTCTATGGATGTTCCAAACATAACCAAAAAATAATAGTGTTCTCACAACTACCGAATAGTCTAAAACCAAAGTGAAAGTGTATTGACTGTGAAGACTGCATATTAATGTTTATGGCACACTGCAATAAAAATAAAAAAGAAACGTCATGAAATACATATTTGTTCGCACATGTTATACTTATCCCCATATTGCAGAAACATACAATTACATTTTATTCACTTGACCGGATTGAAATACTATCTGGTTATTATCCACCTCTATGTATGCTAATGTTATACTGCTGTACATAAATTCCTGTAGCGCTAAATGTCTGAACCCCAGCAGTCAAGTGAGCAGCCGCAGACTGTTCTGTAATGGAGGCTAACAGCAGACAGCTAACAGTAAAGGGCTTGGAGCCAGGCCGTTGAGCCCCTCTGCTCCAGTGATAATCTGCCAATAGAAAGAACTAATGCAAGGGGAGCTCAATAAAAATGTTGTGAGAGGAGAAGCAGGAGAGAGAGAAAGAGAGAGAGAGAGAAAGAGAGAGTGCTCTCCAGAACTCCTTTTTCCCTACTCAGCCTTCAAGCCCAGATGTTTATGGTCTGTATAAACTATTGAGGGCTCGAGAATGTCCCCCACTCTGGAGCGAGCAGTAACAGTGCCGTGCAGGAGCCCAGACTTATCGCTCTCTCTCTCTCTCTCTCTCTCTCTCTCTCTCTCTCTCTCGCTCGCCCTCTGTGTCTTGACTCCCTCACTGTAAATCCATCGAGACGCACAAGCAAAGGCGACAGCTGGGAAACAGAACTATTGCTATTCTCCAACGGCACTCAATCATGACCACCTCGAACCGTTTCCACATACTTCTAAAATAACTGTTGACCCCTGGCTTCTTTTTCTTCTATTTAACACTTGCCTTCTGTAACTGCTTCTCTTGCTCACACACTCTTGGCCTTTTCCTCTGTCAACTACTGTAAAGCCTCTCTGTCGGGGATCTCTTTCTTCCTCCAATTTCTTTTGTTTCTTCAGATATTACAGTAAGATGTGTTTTCGAGTGTCTGTCATCTTCCTTTCCCTGTCTCGCTCCTTCTCCTTTTTCTTTCCCTCTCCGTCTCTCCTCTTGCATCTCTGCGTCGGAGGATACAGTCTCCCGTTGTCTGAGGTTTTTTCTTTTTGCTGCGCTCCGTTTCCAGCACATGTGGTATCAAACCGACCTACATGGGTGCGATAAAGCAAACAGTCCGTGGTCCCTCCCTGACAGACTAATTTGAACAAATTCTCAAATTGCACCCCAAATTGAAAGCACATTGGGGTGCGGGCGGCCATCACTTATAAAAATCTGGATAAGTGACCAACAATGAGGCCAAAATAATGCATGGGCAACTACCCTTGTTACTGCAAGCAGCTGGGTAGTCAGACAGATGTTAAGATTGTGCCCGCGGTTGCACCAGCGTGGGCGTCTGAATGATATTTCTGCTCATGACGTGGCAGGAATGTTTTGTTATGGTATGGCTGTAGGGAGGGGAAGCATGTCCCTGCCCCTTGCTGAGTGTACGTACAGAGCTTAATGACTGGGAGGAATGTTAATCAGAGGTTCAATAAACAGATCCAAATGCACACATAATGCACACAGATGTGTATGAAATGATTGCAGGTCCGACCTCTGCACCATCCATTTTTTGGGAAGAGAACAGACAGTAATATATGAGCACGAGGAGTCATGAATGGGGCCGGAGGAAGACATCACATGACCTGTAATCACTAATACTTCCCGGGCTTGGCTCAGCCTTTCCCTCCCTCTTTCTTTTTCTATTTTCTGGAAGCTCGGCCTAGCTCCAGCTCTCGTGACTGAAGCCAGAGGTCTATTTTCTGGAAGGGCTTACTCCTCGTCTATGATTGTGTTTGTTTGTGCTGCGGGGGGAGAAGAGAGAACGGCTTTAGTTTCCAAATCATCAGCACTGCAGGGTCTGCATAAAGCCTCAGCGCTCCTCCTTCTCCTTCTCGCTCTTCTTTAGACCTTCATTTGTGTACATGGCTTTTCTTGCCTTCGGGCTCCTAGTGTCAATAACGCACACTGCTCGCTTCTCAGAGAAACTGCCCCTAAAACAGGTCAGTCGGTCCAGGCGCAGGACGGGAGCATTCATCTTTTTGATTGTCGGGAACTGATCCAAAGCAATTTCAACTGGCAAGTGGAGAGGATTCCCGAGACATCTCTTCTGTCTCCAAAACACACAAAGTCTAAATCAAAAAAAGGGTAGCAATGGGCAGAGTCGCGGTGCAGCACGCCTAAGCCGTGGCTAAGTCCCGCAGCCAGTGGCCATAATGAAAACTGCTCTGCGGAGTGTGCCCAGTGGCGGTCAGACAGATCCACCCGCTGGAGCGCTGCACAATGAGGCTGTTATACTCATGACAAGCATCTCTCTCTGCCCAGACACTGTGCATAGGGAAAACTGTTGACACCCACAAAATACAGTTCCCATTACATCACGCTTAAGCCCATCGCAGTTTTTTAGGAGTAATGTTAAATTTAGTTGAGCCATCAGTCACTCCACCCAGCGTAGTGTCATGATATTTTGCAGTCGCAGCAGACGCAGCTTTTACTGTTTTGAAGAATTCGATAATGGGGAAAAAAACTGCCCTCTGTTTGTCCAACGATCCCGACGTGCTTATTTATGTAGTAATCAGCGAACACATATTTTATCTAAACTAGACACCAGTGTGTACTCAAGGTTTAAGACACGCCAGATGTTACATTTAAATATCATTTGCATATCGCCTCAGACAACTGGCTGTTTCCCCCGCCGAAAGTTATGAAGCAGGATTGTACTAAGAACCTCTTCAAAGGTAAGGGGCTCAAATTTAGTTGCCTCCATTGCAAATTGCAGATCAACTTTCTTTTCTGTGCTGAACACAGAGGCCTAGCGTGATTCCTGAGGCAATGCACCTGGGCTTCATCTTTTTGTAGACCATGTGGAATAAGGCACTGCAAAGTGTAGTGGGGGATGTAGTCGATGGTTATCTCAAGAAGGGAAAGGAACCCTTTAGGTTTCCACAGTTCTGTGTCAGCTCAGTCTGGCTAACCACTGGAATAATGACTTTCCAGTGAAAGAAACACCATTGTATATTGACTGTAATATGAATGCAGTGTGGTGACACAAAAAGTGTGATGTTGTTTTCCTGGGTTTGGCAGCTGTCCACGCTCACTTCTCCAAGTATAAAGACTTTCCTTTTTGTTGACAGGATTTTGCATTTAACCCATAAATACCCAAACATCCACTGCTCACCAAAAACGTCTACTGATGTAAACCGTTTACGTTTACATTTATGCTTTTGGCAGATGCTTTTTTCCAAAGTGGAAGATTAACAATTAAGCTCTCTAAATGTTTAATACCGGTTCATCTGCTAATCCTATTAATCCATGTAAATA
>JAQQZY010000006.1:14260858-14282373 GCA_030068375.1 Ostorhinchus rueppellii | reverse complement strand
AATGTATTGTAATGTGGAGACACTGTTTAGAGGTAGATCTGGTGACTCTGACACAAACTTTCCTTCAAAATAAAACCATTCTCTCATTAATTGTTAGAATTTCACATTTTAGTCTAAAACTGTATCTTAGAGACTACAACCAACTAGGACTTTGGACTGAATTTTTCTTTATTTATGACTCAAATTTGGTAAAGCTGAACAGCTTTTATTCTGGAAGCATTTTACTTGTAGACCAGTTTAACAGATGATAACTTTTACGTATCAGCTCAAAAACTGTATTATGACAACAGCGAATTTAAGGTTTTAAGTTGTATAAATAGCAGAGGGGGAGGGATTTAATAGGTTTTCTTCCTTTTCGAGCAATACTTATTGAATTTGTTTTGTTATTGATGATGTATTTGACAAGTGTTTATGTTTTTTTGTCTTGATTTTTTTTTTTCCTTAAATTTACAAAATGTTTTGTGTTTCTGCTCTGCCATTGGCTGTTTGTATTCATGCCTTGTTTCGGTTCTTTCCTTTTGCTCGAAACAAAACAAACAAACAAACAACATAGGAGGTGTGATAATTGCTACTATCAGAGGTGTCATACCTGGATCCATTCATGTGCTCATATTCTCTTTTGACGTTGACCCGCACTGGTTGGTTGATCCACTCCTGCTGTGGGGGTAAGGGGTTGATTTTGTGGGTCTGGCCATAGTCTTGTGTGCCAGATGCAGTCATGTCTGTCTTAGGGAGAGGGGCAGCAGCAGTGTAAGGAGGCTCAAATAATGACTGGTCTTCACTCACCACTGATAACGCCTCCTAGAAGTGAACGAAACAAACATTTAGTCTTTACACTTCATGTGAAACGGGATAATACAAGCAGTAAACACTTTAATATTGTACGCAAAAGTCAAAAATAACACAAAGTAGATGCACGTACACTCACAGACACAAGTGAATCTCATGTCACTCACTCATTTGACGCTACCCAGAAACTTGTGATGTTAGATTTTCAATCTCTTGTGTATTTTTGTTTACAGTAATTATGTGCAGTTATGGGTCATATCGCAGTCTGGCATCCAAAGTAGTTTTTTTTTTTTTTTTTTTTTTTTTTGTATATACAGCCCACATTGCAACTGCAGCTTCCTGTTGATTTTAGGAAAACTTCAATCATACCCACAGTGGAGAACGAAAATGTCGGGCTGCTTCTCATGGAATTCGTTATCAATCATCAGCTGTTTAACTAGTAATGACACAAGAACTCTCACATTTACTATGCACACCGCAGTACATGATTTCAACTGAGATCCGCAGCGGTGTAATTATTTTTCCGTTCCTGGTGTCAGTGTGTTTTTTTTTCTTCGCGTCCTGATGCGTCTGTCTTGTCTGGGCCGTGGGTTTCCCCCGTCAGCTGAAGACTCAACAGAAGCAGAGGGTTCACCATCACACTGACCCTTCTGCTTTGTCTCAGCTGGAGCAATGTAAGTTTATTAAAGAAAACAAACGCAGCAACTCAAGGCCCGGCCAAGATATTATGTGGTTTCAACATGCTCCACGTGTAACATTTTAGAAGTGCAGCGTGGATTATGTTCTTGATGGGTCACATTTTTGCACACATATGTTTTTAACATGCAGATCATTGCTCGGTGTTTGAAAGTGGATAGAGTCAGGGAGTGTCACCATCCAGGACTGTGCAGGACACTTTTTTTTTTGGGTGCTTTTTATAACCTGTAAAGACACAGATCCACACTTAACTTCATGAGACTTTGTCATAATTCAACAAACGATAATAATCCAAACATAAAAGTCAATAATAACAATAAAAAAAAAACAACAATAAGTCCAAATATCAACTGAAATCATTACAGTCATATGTCTCTGCTGAGGATTAGGCTCGGGTCTGATGCACATCTGGATCTCATAGGATCTTATGGCACAGCTTAGACCGAGACGTGTCTAATCCCCAAGGACTGAATTATTTCGTTCCAAAATGCCACATATCTGCTTCGGGGGAAAAATGCTATCTGATATTCATTGATCAATATTTCCAACATGTAGCCGTTTGCATTCTCAAGAATTTGACTTTTATGAAATCAAAATCCTCATGATCTCGCTTTACTTCGGTATCATTCCATTCAAGGACATATCATGCAAGGAGAACGTTTTCTATTAGCTGTTTTTTATGAATGACAAATGTCTGATTTTACAGCAGCTTTACACTGGCACAACAGAGGACAGGGTTAAGGTACTGTTTAGGAGTATTCATGCATTTATTCCATCATTTTAACTTATATTGAAACTATTATAAAAAGGCATCTACTGACTGTTTTAGTGGGTGTTTTTTGGGGCAGTTATACTTGTTATAATTTATGCAGTGACAGTTTTTCTTTTCTGATTAAACTGCTGTATTTAATCTGTACCATGTAGTGATTCTCTAATGAATGCATGAAACAGCAGGTGAAGTGTTTTGTCTGATCACTACATTATCTTTACACTGGGATAAAACAGACTTTAATCCTTCCACTAATTGAATCAGTTCTAATGTCTTAGATCCGCTGCTGCTTGGATTTACTGGCCGAATTATAAATATTCATTAAGTCTGACAGATGTAAATGTTCACATCTGTTTGCAAAGATTCTGGACTAAAATGCAGAGTATTAACTGAACTCACACTACTAAAAGAATCTGCATGTGCCGTGTTACATGTTTACCCACAGAAGCAATAAAAGAGTGAATTAGATTCTGCAAAATCCAACTCTGGAGGTGAAAGGGTGGATAAAGATGTAGCCAGAATTAGAGTTTCGAGTGATTTCATCAGTGGGTCTATCATGGGCTGAACACTAGTGGTAGGACTGACTATCTGAGCAGAACACACCAGCTCGTCTGTGGATGATAAAATGTAGAAGAGTGAGCGAATGTCTCATTACAGTCAGATAAGAGCTTCGTTAAGGAATATGACTGTTGCACGTTATATTTACAGTGACATATCAGTCTGCACAATTGAAACCATGATTGGCAAGTGGCTTGTGCCTATCAAGATTGCGGAGACTTTTTAAAAATAGCAGCTCACCACTTTCATGAAGGGAAGCTGAAAAGACAACAGATCACTGCCAATATGCTGTGTTTTCTTTCCAGTATCTGCGGAGAACACACACATACTGCCAGTAAGAGCTATAGACGGTTACTTTCTGGTTCTGTCTATCTCACAATAAACCACAGATAAGTTTTGAGTTAGTTGTGGGCACGTTGAAGATATATCTGGCCATTAAAGTGTTTTGTTTTGTTTGTGAGCTGTTCAGAAACATGATATTTAACTCTATTTTGGTCGTGTCTCTCTCTGCAGGACCACAGACAAAGGGGAAAAAACATCAAATAAATCACATACAGCATTATTATAAGCATTGTGTGAGTGTGACACCTGCTGGGAGCCACTTCTGTTCTGTTTACATCAGTCAAGCCTATCTCTCCAAATGCGTCACGACGCGTCTGGAGCAGACTGGATATATGCAATAGCTCCACATCCAGACTACACGTGTGTCTGTTTGGCTTTCACACACAACCATCTAGCAGGAGCCACCCAGGGGGGGCATTCCTGTCTTTTGTTTAAGAAGGAAGAGGAAACCTGTCAGGAAAAGATTGTGTAGAACAGGAAACTCTCATGGCTAGAGAGCCCTTCCTTTCTTTTAGAGGCTATGAATGCAGTTAGCACTCAGTCATTTATACCCAAGGATTCAATTATGATTACATTCTTGTCACAACTTCTTGCTTTGTTAGAAACATCCCTATACTCTTGCAGCATGGCATTCATCCTCAACACACAGCAAAACAATCAGAGTGGCGTGAGCGGTGAACGACGGGATTTAAGAGACTATATATGCAGCCTCACATTTTTGTCTGGCCAACGTTTACACTCTTCCAAAACTCACACCACACCCAGCCGCCACAAACCCGCTACTTTAAATTTCCTAAAAGAAAACAACTCGCATTACTTTTTAGCAACAATAAGAGTAAATGCAGATGCCGCATTCTTCAGAGCTCCCACTTGTTAAGTGCAGGACACAGACAGACCGGACCGCAGCAGGCTGATCTAATGGGGACTTGCCATTCAACATCTGGTGGCTGCAGCCATAATGCATCTGGAATTTGACTGTCGGGGGCCAGTAGCCAATGTTAATGTAGACCAGTACTCCTGACTACCAACATACCATTTCAAAATAGTTGTGTAACTATATAAGAAGCAAAGCCAATGTATCATTGTGAAGCGTTGTGGTTTGAAGTGTTGCAAAGTGTGCAGTTACCGCATGAAGTTACCAAATGACAGCTTTCCTTACACTTTGAAAAAAAAAAAAAAACTCTCTCTCCGTCAGCGGAAGAGAAGATGAAACAATGAACGTCAACAACAAATGAGATGTCGTTTCTTTTTGTAAATACCAAAACACGACAGGATCAGCGGACCGAGCCGGGCTATGTGCCACACCGCTATTGCGCAGCTCGACACATCGTATCCAGCGGCACATCCACTCATGGATATTGCTCAATCCAGCTGCCCAGACTAAACCAAACCGTTGAACTCGTGGATTACTTACACCTATAAGAAAGTACAGTCTACCACATGTTGCCTGAAACAAATAGCCAGTCCTTTGTGCCTCTCCAGACGTGCGTAATTGTGCGCTTGATCCACAAAGTCCAAAACGTGACTCCGATTTCGCCTTGAATCCAAACCGTAGCGTATCCTCACAAACCGGGCAGTTTACAGCAGGAAAAAAAAGAAAGTGGATACTTTGAAAGAAAGAAGGGGAAAAAAGGATGTAAATCTGGTTACCGCTCTCGGACTCAGAGAAAAAAGCCGCTCATCGCCGTCAGATTGGAGGTCCCAGCTCACAGACCGACACACAGGGGCATTTCAACCCATTGCTTAAAAAAAGGAGGCGCAACTCCGAAAAAGCTGTCTCCCACAAACTCATACACCCCGCTCTCCACCCTTACCTTAATAGTTCCGTCCATTTTGCGCAATTTTCAGCGGACCCCGACAATATCCCAAACATGACACGCTCCTGAATTAATTCCAGCCCCCGGTATGTGGCGGAGAGAAAGAGACACTTTTACCGGATTGGGTTTTTTCTTTCCTCTAAATTTGGGAAGTGAAGTCACCGCTGTTGAGAAGGAAGCTGTGTGTCACCGAAAGCCCTGCCTTCAAAAAAGCAGGATACTGTCCCAGAGAGATAAGCAGGGAAAACAATTGAGTGTTCGCTCCGCTGTTATGTTTTT
Organism: Ostorhinchus rueppellii; assembly: GCA_030068375.1. Classification (NCBI taxonomy): domain Eukaryota; kingdom Metazoa; phylum Chordata; class Actinopteri; order Kurtiformes; family Apogonidae; genus Ostorhinchus; species Ostorhinchus rueppellii. The sequence continues at coordinate 14,277,123 of JAQQZY010000006.1, read as the reverse complement.
CTCCTCGGAAATATTTACAGGATGGCTGCCTGCGTTGTGCACTGCCATAGCTGTATAGTCCGCTTCAGAATAGTGTTTTGCTTTCCCAGTAATGTCACAGATGGTGTGGAAGAGTTTACTATTGGTCCGAGTTGTGCGTTATTTCTGCATTCTTTTAACCCAGGCTTTCCACTTTTGTCACAAGACACTAAAAGGCTCTTTAAGGCGCGTATAGACTCACGCCTACGCCTCAGACTTACATATGGTCATACCTCCATCCTTTAAAAAAATAAAAAAAATCCAAAACCAGCCTATTTTTTTTCCCTCATATTTCATCATCATATTGATCCATTGCTTTATTACCTTTCATTGTGGTTTATCAAAATCTACTTATGGAGATTTGAATCAAAAGAGGAAAAGACTTGAATACCTTTTTTTTTTTTTTTTTGTTACAGCTCTCTAAGTCACTGTGAAGTTTTCCTGAGACACCATTAATAAAATCCAAGCATTCAGTTCCTAACCGCACTATAGTCTGAGGGTCTGCTCTACACGTGTGCGTCTGCTGTTCAACACAAGCCTGAATGGACCAAACGCACCCATTATCCAGCACATACTGGAAAAGATGGGGATGTTCCATTATTGTTGTTGTTCTATCTGTATTTTTATTTTATTGCATGGTTTCTAGTCTGATTAAAAACCACTTAAACCCCCCCCCCCTCCTCCTCCTTCTCCACCTCTACTTCCATGTATTTTTTTTTCTTCCTATGAAATTGCCCTCATCAATTCAGGTATAATTTTAGCCCAGATGCTGGAAAAGGAGCCAACACTCGGCCTGACCAGACGCTGTAATTAAAAAAAAAAAAAAAAAAGCGCAAATGTATTAGCACCAGTCACTCTTAACGCAGGTTGAATAATTCCACTTCATCCCAGAATGCAGTTTGTGATTTATATGTATTTTTAAGTCAAACTAAGTCACTTTGATAAAGCAAATGCAGATCAATTTACAACAGATCCATCTTCACAGGAGGAAAAAGGTCAACTTTTTCTTTTAGTGATTACAAACATAGACCTAATAAATCTGTAAAACTCTTAAAAATGCAAAATGGGGATGGACATTTTTTGCAGTGTGCTATTCTGCCTTGGGGAGCGGCCTCTTGAGTGGCCAAACAGAGACTGCGCCGCAGCGACTGACAGCAGGGCCGGCCTGTCTGCTCTCAACTTGGGGGTCTGGTCGAGCTGAGGGCCCCCACCCTTGGGACCACCACATCTGGATCCTGCTATGGGTCAAGGCTTCTCCTGCCTGAGGCCAGTTCAGACTCGTGTAATTAAGGGAGACACCTTGTTTAACTCTTCAGTGACTGGCTTGGGTCTCTTTTTGTTTTTCTATACATTCCAGCGTCTGAGGTTTTCTTATAGTCTTTTATTGTAGGCAGAGCAATGATGAAGTGGTGAATTAAAGAGGTGCTTGAGCTGTGAACTGGAGCTGGTGATCCGCCATAGTGTTCTGTGACCAATAACAGAAACACATGTAAAAATATATGTTACAATCCCCTGTCATGTCAACTTTTTACAGTGATGTGCTTATTTTGATTTATGCTTTTTTTTTTTTTCTAACTTCGAGGCTTAATTTTCTAATGCAACATATTTTCCAAACCATTGCTTAGACAGCCAGTCCTTATCTGTATTTAAGCACTTTATCATTCACCTATCACAGTCATAAAGGTTATTAAGAAGGCCGTGGGGGGGTCCAGGACCTACCAAGACCATAATGAATACAGTGGTAACAAACATTTTGGAAGGCCAATAAACAGATGCAAGTTGGTTTACACAGTGAACCACAGAACATCTGGCTTGACGCTGGAACTAGACAGCCAGACATTTCTTCCTTACACCACGAGCCAGTAGCTCCTCTGTGTCTCCACTGGGGCAACAGGCCAGAGGTGGGCGGACACTGTGCTGAGTTTATGTTCAGTAAGCTTTCAATTGTTAGACCCACCCTTCTCTTCTTTAGATTATATGATGCACTAATAACCAACTTATCTTCTGCCAATAGCAATATTTAGTAAATGAGGAATTGAGCTGCAGGAAAAAAGCTGCCACTGTTTTATTTCTCAACTTTCAGCATTTTTTATCTGTCCTTTTCTCCCTCTTTACATAACTTCTCAATGCATTTGTATTAAAATCAGACCCGTTTTTCACTTTTAAGCAATGCACAAGTTATATTTTTGTCAGTGCATTGTTTTGTGCGCTCTTCGCCCGCTGACTTGCACATATGGGACCTCACTGGATCCTTCCTATGAGTTTAAACTGCTACTGAACGTTGTGAGAATGCTTTTGCCACTGGAGTCCCAGTCTGCATGAGCTGGCTATGGTTGCTGTTTATTAGACTGCAGACTTATATTCACATCATTCCTTCTCTCGGGCTTATAGACAGGCCGAGTCAAAATAGTGAGGGCAAGAAGTAGAGTCTGCTGCACATATAGCAAGAACTGTCTGGCCCCTTCGCTCTAGGCCATAATTAATTTGAGATTTATTTTTATTGGAGAGTTCCAGTCTCGCTTGGCCTTAACCAAACAAAACCAAATGCTTGGGCCGTAGATTCGCTTCAATGAGGAATATTTCTTTTAAATTCTGTATTGAGGCGTGCCACATTTTGACCAATATCTCCCTGAATGTAAGTGGGCGGGTTGCAGAACTTGCATGCAAAGAATACACAGAAACCTTGAAACCAGGCAGAAAAAAATAATATTTTTGGAGCCAGAATGAATAGAACAAAACAAAGTTGCATTTCCACAGAAAATCAAAGGCTCAAGAATCCACACAGATGCAAGAACTATGGGAAAGGGGGAAAAAAATAAATAAAAAATAATACATAATAAAAATATATATAATAGAGAGAGAGAAAGGGAGAGAGACTGTTCAAGCCTTATTAACTTGTTTCTCCCTCATCGACCCCCTCTCTTATTTAGAGAGCAGAAAGACTCATTTAAAAGCATATTTTCTTGTAAAACATTACAACAAAAAAGTAATTGTCCTGAGCCCTGAAAGCCAGTTTTCCCTGCAGTGGCACAAACGTGGTGGTTGCATGAAAAGGCCCCTTATTCTGAAGGGGAAATAAGCCTTCAAAACATTAGGTTACCTTTGGAAAATACCTTGATTATGAAGATATTACCATACTTCCCCTCTGCACAATGACTTATTTTAATGAAGAAGCACAAACAGTCACCTCCAGCAGCTTCTTATTCTGATGGATGTGAGTGGACATGAGCCACGCAGCCGTCAAACACACTGACACCACTGTGCGCAGAAGGCCACTTTGAACTTGGCATTGTGTGGACAGCATACAGCCATAAGCTATACGGCTTTATATTGAAAACAAAAATTTAATGGTTGCAGCGCCTCAGTTGTAGCAGTTGCAGGTAGTCACGCTGCGCCATATGTGATGCAGTATTTAAATGTTAAAACCAGATGTGCGCTGTTTGCTTTATTTACATTCTCTAGAGAGATAGAGGGCGAGAGAGAAAGAGAGAGAGAGAGAAAGAGAACGAGAGAGAGAGAGAGGGGGGGGGGCATGACGTCAAACACGATAAAAGTGTAACAGCAACATTTTAGGGCTGAAGACAAAAATAGTCAAATCGGCTGTGACACCACAGAAAACCACATATGCGCAAGAGCAGAGCAAGGTTTCCAAAAAAAAAAAAAAAAAAGTACGACCACATGTATGAAGCTACAGGTGTCAAACTCCAGATAAATTAACAACATTATATTATTCTGTTAAACAAGTCTGGATATTCCCCTCATATATAACAATGCACATTAAATAGTCAGTTTTCCAATTCAATAATAAGAGCATCGAACAGCAGTGTTATTACCCAGACTTAAATGTGTAGGTTTAGTTTAACATGAGTATTTCAAGCTATAGTCATGCAAAAATGAAAGGACTGAGGTTTGTCCTTCCAACATTACCTGATCGAAGAGACGGTGGTGTCTTACCTTGACGTAAGACGACGTGTCAGGGACAGTTTGAAACATGTCTACTTGACAGACAGGCCCAAGGGTGCTCACTATCCAATGGGCCCTGAAAGAAGAGCATGGAAAACACATTATTATTATTATTATTATTATTATTATTATTATTATTATTATTATTATTATTATTATTATTATTATTATTATTGCTTTGTCGATTAGACCCAGTTGCTCTTTCATTTCCCTGCCTCTGAAAGTGACTTTCTGCGGCCAGTTCCAGCAAATATTATAGAAAATGCTCCTCCTTGTTGCCATCAAGTCCGTAGGCTTCTTGACATGGCAGCTATGTGCGCCACAGCAAACACTCCAAGAGCACTGTGGCTTTTTTGAACTTCCACACAGGGCACGCAGGGGTTACCACTTCCACCAAAATAAAAGGAAAAGCCAATCTGGCTAATGGTCCCCTGCGTTTCTGACTGGACACATTGAGGCTTAATTCATTCATTTATCTTGACCGTATGAGGCTTATTCTGGGGGTGAGTTTCAATCATTTGTCCTCACATTACAAACACCACCAGATGCAAACTGCACCACTGACTCACTGCTAACATGGATGAATTGGGCCTGTTTCGAGTCACCCAATAAGAAATGGGCAGCGAGAAGACGAAGAGGGCCCCATCCCAACCCCCATCACGTTTTCCCCTAAAGCTTACCACATATTGAAACACTTTTCGCTTTAATAAGTGCAGCTTACAAAGTCTAGGGTGAAAGGGCACTTGGAGGACGGTGTCTTTAGCCCTTCCCTCCCTGCGCAATTATTAGGACGGCAGTGGCACGTACCGTCACACAATGCGCTTCTAAACAGCGTGTCATAAGTTACATGAACGTGAATGGCACATTTAAGTTGAACATAGTTTAACAAGGCCTGCGGGACATTATTCTTTCTCCTGTTCAGTAGCATTCATGACATGAACTGACACGACAATATATACATCACCTAATCGTGACCCCTTTTCCTGATTTTTTTCTTTCTTTCTAGTTGTTGCTGGTGCGTTCAGATGCACCATCCGGGCCTTAAGTCAACATATTAAAAAGGAAATCATGAAAAACAAGACGTCGAAATAATCATTAAACGGAAATAAAGACAGATCAGTGCGGTCAGAGTAATACCACCACAATTTTACGTTTCTGCTTAAGTGTTTTTACGCACTGAATTCCTCCAGGCTGCTCCATGATAAATTAGCCAAGGACGGGGCTTGTATATTATATATATTATGAACGTGGCACCGTTTAAATACGAGGGGACCAGTGCGTTTTTTTCCTGCAGGCAAACGCAGGGCTCGCCTCATAAAGTTCCCCAAATGCATCCAATTTCTAAGCGGTAAAAAGAGCATAGGATACCGCATCTGCAGCCAATTAGGCGGAGGAGGACTGGTGAATAACGGCGTGAACCTTCCTCCGAGACAGCCCAGTGGGCCGGGACCCCTCTAGTGTTACATTTTAAGCATCTTACCTTGCGGTTATCCATCATAAGCGAAAGCCAACTGATTTCACCTAATACGCATTCCGTTTTTTTCCCCTTTTACTAAACCTATAGACCAAAAACACCCCAAGTGAGACAAAAAAAGAAAAGTTTCAAAAAGAAAAAAAGTCACGTAACTCATACTTTTAAGCAGGTAACACTCAGAAGAACGAATTACTTCACGATCACAGTCCGAAACATTCTTCATATTCTGTTTTGATCGATTAAAGCGCTATGCGTAATTTTACGCACCGGGTTTAGACCCCATTCATAGAAAAATAAATAACACACGTGGAGCTGATTTATGGTTTTGCATGCACACCTACATTTCTGACATGGGAGAAAACAGCTCTTGTTGTTTTTCTCCCCTCTCACTCACCTGTCGTTTCCGAGTCGGTTCGGTTTGATCGCTTTCGGCTTTAACGACACCCCTCCTCAAATTGTAAATAATTAGTTCCGTTCAGGCAAAGCCGTTTTCCGATGATGTTGATGAGGATGATGAGGATGACAGTGAGTTATTTTTGAAGCAGCGAAAAAGGAGCGCCGGGTGTATGAATGGAAATGTTACTGAGATGGAAGAGCCGCGACCAATGAGCAGCGAGAGAAAACCTCCCCTCGCCTTGCCTTGTGAGGCCACTGAACCATGAAATAAGGGAAAAGCAGAAAGAGAAAGAGCGTCATAAATCTGCTTTATAAAGTGTTTAGTGAAGGAAGGTGTCGATAAAACGTAGAGTATATTTTTTATAGCTTGTGAGCTGCAGATACTAGACGATCTTTGTGTGTTTGTACATAATATAATTCATACTGAGCAGCTGGGATGTGCGTAAACTGGGGGGAAAAACAGCACAAAGATCTATACATGTACAAAAACATTTTTTCTCTCTCCTGAGACAGTGCCAAGTGTTTATTCTCTCACCTGCTGACTTCTCATTTAACCCTTTCATGCATTCATCAACATTTTGAGTATTTTATTCCTCTTGAGGCACGAAAAAAACAATATGATTGAACATTTTCTTATGAACCTATTTGCAAATTGCGAAAAAGTTCACTCAGCTGGACAGAAAAAACATGTATTTACTGATATATTATGTAAAAATTATGTAATAAAACATTTTTCATGCAGCTTATCTGATATTTTCCTCACATTTTAACATGCTCTAATACTAGTCATTACAATTCATACCAAAAAAAACCCCCCAAAAAATCTTGTTTGAAAAAAGCTGTTCATTGCAGTCTAATAACAATAACAAGCAACTGATTTACACTCAAACATGTCACTGCAGATCAGATGTATCAAGAACAGCAAAGTTACAGTAATGGTATGAGTTGCAGTGATGCACAATTGTCCACTGTGTTGGCTGATATGCAACCAAAACAACAAAATCCAAGAATATCTGTCCACTTCAGTGACCACTATGCATGAAAGGGTTCATTTAGGCTCCTTTATACCTGCAAAAACATTTATTCTGACATGCTTTATTCGAAACAACTCACAAAAACAATCTGAAAATGAATACAAACCATTCTGACTGTCACACCTAAACCCTCCATTTGAGCAAACTCCAAATATTAGTTGTTATAGGTATTAATTCAGAGGATAATACTCCTAATAATCAGTCCAGCAGCTGCACATATGAGTGAGTTTTTATGCAAATATGTGCGCATGTTCCCATCTGTCCTCACGGTGACAGTTCCCGCAGGAATAAAACTGCAATGCGAGTTCCTTTGCAGCGGGTTTGTCTTTTCCTGCCCAGTTGACCCCACTCACTTCACTAACTTCATTTCCTTCACATTGCCCTCATCTTATAGACCAAGAGTCCCCAAAAGGATGTGGGGCAATTCACAGTGAGGAAAGTCGTCCAACCATAGCACTTTACAGCCTCATCAAGGTTGCTTTTTCACACAGGGAGCAAAGTGAAAAGTCGCCTGCAACTTTTTTTTTTTTTTTTTTTTCATTGAGTTGCCTGTAAAACACCCCAAAGATGAGTATGTGAGACCTCAGAGGCCTGTCCTGTATAAGCTGCAGACCTTCTGAATACTCTGCTGACACAATGGGACATGAATTAGCTCTACAACATGGTGATTCTTATTCTTTTTCAGTGTATGGGGTCATCTGGTAAAAAGGTTGCCTTTCATCACCGGCTAGACCTTCTGTTTGTTGCACCATTTCCTAATGCAATGATTAAGAACAACAACATTGATTATAGTGTTCCCAGCACAAAACAATGGGCGGAAATCCCAACATCCGTTTTACTGAAAAATGGCATTCATGTGCCTGCTGTGTTGCCTTCCTCAGGATACAGTAGAAGAAGTTTTCTAACACATTTGAAAGGCAACTATTAAAGTCTAAAGAAAAAAAAAAGAAAAAGTAAAGGAAAATTGGCCACAAATGTGTTAATTAAAAAAGCAAAGAAGGACGACTTCTACTGGAATGCACTTTTTTTGCTTGAGCATGTTCTGAAACATCTATTTTTTGATGTAAAAGTTGTATCAGGTGACAGAGTGACGATCTGTGTGTGAGGTATTTAAGCCATAAAGACCCTGTGCTACTTTTATGGCAGTTCTAAACAAATTTTCTCCCTATATTTACTTTTTCTTTAGTGATTTATCGCCATTTATTATAATATTATCCTCTGTGTTTTGTGTTTTTTCAGTGAAGATCATGTATTTTCCTAGATTTAACTCACTGATCATGTAGATGTTCATAAAAGCTCAGATTAAAGTTGAAGGTTATTATATCCAAAATAGAGAAAACTGATGAAAAAGTGACTTTTTCTGCAAAATAAATCATTAACTGAACATAAACTAAGTGTCTCAATCCACTGTCATTGATCCAACTCTAATGGGTTTTACTGGTGAATCAATGTTGTAGAAGATGACGGTGTTTCCATGGTAACTACGGAGCCTCCGAACATCCAAATGGGCCATATCTAATAACCATGAAACCATGATAAACTATATTTACATTAATTTTTCATATATATTGATAGGCTACAGTTACAGTTACAGTTATGGGTTAGCATTTGTAGTGAAATTTTACCACATGTACAAATTCAGCAGCGTTTCCAAACTGAAGATTCATTTCCAAATCCATTTCTTGTGTCTGTTCTGTCTTTACTGAACATGAAAATAATAATTTAAAAAAAAAAAAAAAAAAGATTATTTCATCATTTTTCAGCTTATACTGTAGCACATCTTTGTGGCTACAGAGATTATGGCTTTGGTATACGGGGCTCAGAACAAGATATAGATTACAGACTTATGGCTCCTCAGTATTTCCTTTCATCACTATTTGACACATAGTTGCTTTAAAACTCCAAATATCCCCTTGTGGAGCAGTAAGCCACGGTGAAGCCAGACAAGCTGCCACCTACATAATGCAGTCCACTGCCAGTCTGTCCTCACTGGTATGTTAACAGTTCAGAGCTCCTTCTCTTGGGATTCCACCAAAAACACTTGTATTTGAGATGATGTGGGCAACCTACAGACATCTTTGATTACATCGCCTGGAGTAAATGAAGCTCCTTACTCTGAACTGTAATGAGTTATTTATTTAGTTGAAGGGGCTACCGAGAGATGATCTGGAGATGGAGATCGAGCCCATTCCACCCTTCCACTTTTTTTTTGCTCCTCGGGGACAGAGAAAATGGCAGTGTGGCACCAGGGAAGGCAGGGCAGAATATCAACTCTTTTCACGCAAGGGTCCAGCCAGATCATGACAAGACAGATGTGGATGTAAGCACTGAGTCTGGGTCTGAAATGTTCAGATTTTCAACTGTAATAATGTAAAATATAACAAGTTTGATCCGGAAACAGCAGCTGTCTGTGCTCATTTTCTAGCTCTATGAATCCTACAGACTATATAATCCATAAAAAAACTATTTTTGGTGACTTCAAAATATGTTTTTATTCTATGTTTAATATCTTGTAAGAGATTTATCAGAATTTATTATAATAGCGCAGTCTGCATTTTGTATTTTAAAATGAAAAGCAGGTATTTTCCTATTTTTAATTCATTGATATTTACTATATCAAAGCAGCGAAAACCAAAGGCAAAGATTTTTTTTTTTTTGCAAAATAAAAATATCATTAACCCCTTGATGCCGATTGTTGCAAATTTACATCAAACCCCCTCTGCTCCAAAATGCAACCAAAACACTATCTATTCGAAAGCAAAAACACAAGTGATTTTTTTTTTTTTTCCATAATTGGAAATAAATTCAGGTGTTAAGAAGTTAACTGAACAGAAAAACGAGCTTCTACAACCACGGTGATGATGACAGTGATGTTCACTACAGAGCCTCTGAGCATCCAAATGAATATCCAGCAAAAAGGTGAGAAAAAGCGTTTGAGCTGAATTATCTACATGTATTGATGGGATTAATGGTTCAACAGCGGTTAAATATTTTAGATCAGTAGATGCTTTACGTCATGGGCAGCTGGAAATGTGTTAAAAATGTCCATCAGACTAAGTTAATAAGTCATGAAGGTTGTTTGCATTCACCTCACCCAAGGAAACAACTGATGTTAGATTATGGAGGCACATAACTCAAAGAAAGTCACCAATTTCACACCCGGCCTGTCCACTGAAAACTGCTCCCAAACAAGCAGACATGAGCTCGGTTGTGTGTGTGTGTGTAGTGATAATTAGCAAGGGGAAGTATTAAATTAAAGTGAGGCATTTTATGAGGTAAGCATTTATGAAGGTAATGGCATCCCTATAAATTAACGACCTCCAATGCCTCCTGATGTGTTGCCACTCATCAGGTCCAGAACAAACCACTGATACGTCCACTCTATGACCTCATCCACTCAGTCGTGGTATTCTAGCCCTGGGGGTAACGCTGAGATGAGAGCTTAGGAGAGTGGATGTTTTGGGAGCGACATGTGGTGTCGAGACAAAATGCATGTTGTCATTAAATGTGTACAATATGTTCTGGTATGTGCTTAATCAGAACCCTGCAAATGAAAGTCTGTGTGTCTGTGTCATTGTGTGTCTGTGTGTGTGTGTGTTGTTGCACTTGTAAAAAAGAGTCTCCACTTAAGGCATCTTCAGTGTGTGTGCCCATAAAACACTTTTGACAGACTTGCCAAGCTCTGTAAATCACTCCTTTCTGAGGATGTATACATGTGTTTCCCAGACCATTTATCTTATATCAGTTCAACTTTAAGGGGACACACCCTGGTTCTAGTCTAGACTGGGCATGTGAGACCAAGGTGCTTTCTTTTCACTCACATTTCAATTGCCAAGAGGTAGTCATCCCTACACGAACAACATGAAGCTGAAATAAAGCCTCTGAAAATGATTGCTCCTGTGGAAAAAAAGAAGGGCAAGTAAGAGCAAGAGGAAAGCAGGACCATTTAGAATGCCTAAATCATCCCCTGAACTATAAATCCACTGACCGCTCATCATTCAGCAGCATTTTAAAAAGCTCTTAAAGAAAAACACGGAGTGAAATGAATATGCTGTCACCTCTCATTTGGGTCTGGCCCACCAGCTCAATAAGAAAAGTGTTGTTCCCTGAAAGTCTGCTAGCCCAGGCTGAGCTCTCAGGTTTAGGGTTTACCCCTGTCCCGCATTCTCAAGGCTTTTACTTTGAGGCCCGTGTCTCTCTCTCTCCTCCCCCACGTCCCCCCAGACATGTCTGACAGGCTGAACTCGATGTGGGCTGCTCAGCAGACTACAAAAATCATTCATCTGTGCCTTCAGACGGTCAAATCTGGATCTAATAAAGGGAGCTTGCCTATTGATCCTATTCATATGGGAGGGTATTGCCAACTGCAACCACTGGAGGGCTCTCTGGCTTAAGCTAGCGGTAGCACATGGAGGACTGTGGCACCCTTTTCTTTATACTTGTAGATATAGTGAACAATGATCTTAATATTCAGTGATATTTACTCAAGTAATCTATTTTGTAAAGGTCTTAAAGAGGACAGTTTTATGCATGTATTCAGTTACATATCCAGAGCCTCATCCGTGGGGTATCAAAGTACAACTTTACACACTCAAATAGTTCTTCACTGTCTTTGTGTGAGCATGACCTGCTTTAAAACTGGTCATACGGGGTTACTGAGGCCAACGACAGCATCCCCAGCCTCCCATTCACCTGTAATATAAACAAACACGAGAAACAGGAAACATATGTAGGGTGCACCGACACAATGCCAGCCACATGAGGGAACGATGCTGTTTTCTTTTATACACTTGAGTAAAACAGAAAAAAAAAAAAAAAAATGGGACAGGCCACAAAAGCAGACTCCTGCTTACCGAGGCAGACAGGGCCATGAAAGCACCTAAGAATGAAACAGGAGAGACATAGCGAGATGGAGAGTGACTCACAGTCACTTTAAGGTTTGTGTTTATGTGTGGGTGAGGGCACTACCCCAAACGCCTAGGCAAACCACAGCATTCCACGCCGGGTCTTAAAGAGACAGAGCGACGCTGTCATCATGAGTATTTGGGGAGTAAAGTGTTAACATATGGTTAGGGCTATTTGAGACGACTGGTGAGACACACAGAAGCCAGTAGGTGGCCATGCCAACTCTCCTGTAGCACAGAATGCAGCTTCAGACGACTCCAGTTATTTATTTCAAGCAAAAAGACTCATAATGTGTAAAAGCCCTTCATGAGTTTGCGTCAAAATTTTTTCTTCTTTTTTTTCTGTCTTTTTTTTTTTTTTTAAATCAAAACTGTATAAACACTTTATTGTGGGCCATACTTTTTTTCTATTTTTTTTTTTTTTTTTTTACAGTACTGTGTCTGCATTTTCACATATTCACTGATAGAGGGCACAGTTGAGCTGTGAAACACTTGGCTCTGGCATGTTCTGTCAAACTTCTGTTAAAAAAACAAAACAAAAAACGAATGCTGAAACTTGCACATATTTGATATTTTCTGTTTATTTTAAAGTTAAAGTCTGTCTGTTTCTTTCTCCATTTAAAGTAAGTGCTTGTACAAGTTCATTTCAGAAATATATGAGATGTGGATGCAGCTGAAGCAAAGTCTTATATCAAAACTTTCATGTATATATTTCCGTTACAGCAAAATATGACCAAAAATTGAATATATACATGTTCCTTGTGCAAAATCAGATTTACATCTATATTTATTTGGCTTTATTGCATTTTCGGTGCTTCTTAAATCATCCCGAGCAGAGCTGTCAGGGTGGCAGAATAGAAGCATCTTCAATCCATTGATGGACAGTAGACTGAGTGAGCACTCTGAATAATGACAGGCCCATGCTGAGCGGGAAAAAAAAAGTGCACTGCTAAGAACAGAGATGGCGAGGACAAGAAATGGAGAGTGTGTAGGTGTGAGGAGGGAGGTGAGAGAGCATGGCGGTGGTGTTGTGTTGACAATGGTGTGGTTACAGAGAGAGAGAGGAGGAGACAGAGTGAGCATGGGGTACAACAGAAAGAGAGAGTGTTTTAGAAGAGTGGGCGCTGTAGAGAAAGGGCTTTTAAAAAGGAAAGAGAGGATGCAGGAGAGGAAATGAAATGGAAGTTAAGGGGGCAAAAAAAGAAAGAGCCTGTTTCCTTGCTGAAAATCCATGGCAAAATATGAACTTAACATCCTTAAACCATCAACTGAGCTCTAAAAATAACCCAGTTTCTGCACAGTAAGAGGTGGGAGTGGGAGAAGGGTTGAGTGAAGTGTGGGCGAGTGGGGGCAGCTGGCGGTTTGAAACGAGAATCGAAGTATAAGAATAGGAGTCAAAAGTTGGAAGGAAACAAAAGAAACACCACCCAGCCAGACGGTGATGATGAGAGATGGGGCTGAGAGATTGCACGGCCGCATGTGTGAGAGAAAGAGCCAGAACGAGGTAGAAAGTGTGGGAGTAAGAGAATGATAAGTGGACGAAACAGAACCCAAGGCTTTAGACCCTCTCTGAAGCCAACACTTTTTACACTTTTTAATGATAAAACAGCAAAAGTAAGCAAACTGTTCCTAAAGTACAGTATGTTTAAGGTGTTTTTTTCTTGTGTTGAATGAAATAAGTATTACTTTGATGATAGACTTGTGTTTCCTTTCGAAAATCATTAAAAGGTAATACAGTACATAGACAAAAGTATTGGGACACAATTGAATTCCAGGGTATTTTTGCTAACAGGAGCCTGGGGATACAAAATAATAATGATAAACAGTTGTTGATTATAAAAAATGCTAACAAATACTTTATGTTTTTGTTTTTTGTTTTGCTTATTATACTTGGTTTAAATGCTGTACCTATAGATTTCTGCAATATCTGTCACATTTTGATCATAAATAATCATTCATTTTCTATACCCGCTTTATCCTCACTAGGGTCACGGGGGTCGCACGGAGCCTATCCCAGCTACTTAGGGGCGAAGGCAGGGTACACCCTGGACAAGTCGCCAGTTCATCGCAGGGCTGAATAAATAATCATATTCTACCACAAATAGCCTCCTTCTTTTCCCAACTCTGTCAGAAAAACAGAAAAAAATCAGCTTTTAATCTTGAGAAATATATTGTTTTGACATGTATTGTGATATTTATTGACAACAACTAATATAGGAATTTTTCACATGATAATATTTATAGTATATTTTAGTAGATAATGATAACATCGATAAAGCTAATCAAAAAACAGCCCCATCATATTTTATTTACTGAACTGTTTATCTTATATTTTAATAAAGTAACATTCATTCATTATATATTAAACAATCCCAAAAAAAAAAAGGAATACATTTTGGGTTTATACTGTAAATATGAATTTTATTAGGACAAAGGAATAGGGAAACATAGACACATCTCTTTATGTAAGTCTGTATGTAAGCAATTGAGGCTTAACTTTAAAAAATGTGTTTCACCATTAAAATGTAAAGAAGTAGAATTATTTTTATGTGGCAACTTCCAATTTTGTCTCCACTTTTAACCTTTCATCAGAGATTTATCATCATTTAGCATCAAATTATCCACGGGATTTTTCATTTTTCTGTAAAAAGCAAACATTTACCTATATTCTATTTATTTATTTACTTATTTTGAATATACAACACAAGTAAAGACAAAAATGTATACATATACATGACTTCATTTGCACATTCAAAAAGGAGTGGGAGGAAGAAGAACTTATTTAATTCCACCCTTCCCACACAACAGTCTATCCTTTAGCTTCTTATCAACATAATGCATGAAAAGTCAAATCCATTAGATGTTTTATAAGTAATAAACCTCACTTATCATCCTCACATACATACATTTACATATACACACACACCCATATTAACATATCAGGAAAGCAGATAAATAAATAAGTACTTGAAGGCAACACAAATGAATACACAATAATGTAAACAACAGCAAACAAACACAAAATAAATAAAAAAAACAAGCACAACAAAAAAGACATGACAGAATATTGATATCATATCAGTATTCAGGCCCTTTATATTTATACTGGGACCAGACCACCTGTTTATAGACCAGTTTAAATTGGTGGCTGTTTTGGCATCGCTTGTGTTGGATCTCTAGACTGTTCCAAAGTTTCACTCCACATACAGACGCACACATGTAGTGTTTACTACATATTACATGTAGTGATTATTATTATATCAAAACATAAGAGAGAAAAGTGACTTTTTCAGCCACATATATCATTCATTGAATATCAAAATAGGTATTAAAACCACAATCAATACCAAATAGTTGATCACTCAGGTAGAGAGGAGGGTAAAGAGACTGTGTGCACAAACTCTGAAAGACTGGAAAGAAAAACCAGAGCCAGGACACAAAACAGACTCTAGTGAAAACCAACCACTGACAAGCAGCCCCTCTTCCCTCTCAGCACCCTGATAAACCCTCCTCTGCAGCCGAGGCCACACCTCATCAGAGGCTGGATGAACTGAATAAAACCGACAGGTTGACTAGCAGCGCTGATGTTGTTATCAGTGTGAACACAACAGGGATGGAGTGGAGTTAATGGCACCTCTGTTTCACAATGAGTGAGTCTGATCGATTATCAGGGGCTCACCCAGGCTGGACCGTCTGTGTGGGACGCACTCAGGTTCAGACTTTAATAAACCGACTTCTATGGATGAGTTTACGCGCTAATGTAGTGGGAGAAGGATCAGTTTGTATCATCTGTATCAGGTCAGAGCAGACAGGCAGTGCATTGTGGGATATAAAGTGCACTGCAGTCTAGAAGGCTGGAATTGGCTGGTAACCAAAAGGTCGTTATTTTTTTAAGGTTATTTTTGCATTTTTACTCCATGCAGGTATGTTAAAATATGAGAATGTTTCAGATTAGCAGTATTAAAGATACTTTTATTTGATACTTACACATCGTATATCAGTAAATACATGTTTGTTTGCTATAAATAGGTTCTTTAAAAATCCATCACATTGTTTTTTTTCCCATTCCCAAAGAGGAAAAAAAGAAAAAGTCTTGTTTAAGGTTGTCATAATTCATGCATGAAAGGGTTAATCTTGAATCTTAAAATATATAGTATATGAAATGTCTAAAATGCAGGTGTCAAACATAAGCCCTGTGGACCAAAATCAATCCCCTAATGGGTCCAATCTGGCCTGTGGGATGAATTTGTGAAATGCAAAAATCAAATTGGAAGAGATTGATAATTATTATTTTAGTTCAGGCGTCACATTCATCCCAACCTGATCTCAAGTGGGTCAGATCAGTAAAATACTATCATAATAACCTAGAAATGATGACAACTCCAAATTTTCATCTTTGTTTATATCTATCTATCTATCTATCTATCTATCTATCTATCTATCTATCTATCTATCTATCTATCTATCTATCTATCT
>JAQQZY010000006.1:14210752-14258895 GCA_030068375.1 Ostorhinchus rueppellii | reverse complement strand
CTATCTATCTATCTATCTATCTATCTATCTATCTATCTATCTATCTATCTATCTATATATATATATATATATATATACTGTATATAAATGTTTATATTTGTTTTGTTTATATCTTGAAATGTCTTAAGAGAAGTTAGTGTAATTTTAGCAATATTCTGCCTGTTGCTAAATATTTTGTGTATTTGCAGATCCACTGTATTCTATAAATTCTAATGCACATGGGCAAACGAGAAGCTGAGGCATAATATTGATAAAATTACACTTTTTTTCTAAATAAATGTAATTTTGTTCACAGTTAATTTTTTTAAAGGATTGTTTGTAGACATAAATATGTTCATAATGTAATGTTTCTTTTTTCACTCTAAAACACAGAGAAAACTTTGAAGAAGACATTATTTTTATATTATTATCCCTAGTATTTTACTGGTGCAGCCCAATTCAGCTTGAATTGAGCTGAGTGTGTCACATGACCTAAAATGAGTTTGACATCCCAGGTCTAGAGTGAGATAAGGTGGTTTTGTTTGTGTCACGGCGTTGTCACTTTGGTCCTCAGTTAGTGTCTAGTCCCAAATCAGGCACCTCATCATGCACGTTTCAGTTTTTCTTGCTGCTTTCAACACTTCTTTCTTCTCACATGTTCTCTCTGTCCCCCTGCCTTTCTCTCTCCCCATCTGTCTCACTGATTGCTTTCCCTCTACATGCCTCCCAGGCCTGCCTCTCCACCTCTCCTCTCTCACTCCAGCCTTCTCTCACTTCTCTAATGAGAGTGTATGTTGCACAAGAATTCAGAAAACCTCCTCTGCTAATTACATGACAAGCATCTCGTTCTGGGACACTAATGAAGAGGAATAGTGAGCTGTAGACGCCACTGGAGAGGTGGTGTGTGTGTTTGGTGGGGGTGGGGGGTCAGGATAGCCATAGGATGGGGTGTTTGTGTGTCTATATTTGTGTGCATATGTGTGTGTACTGGAGGAGGGGAGTATACTGGCGCCAGGCCAGCAGCATATCAACCAGGGCATGTTGGACTTAGCATCTTGTTCTCTCCCTCCCTCTTCAGCCTTGTCTTCCCTTTCATCTCCCAGCGCTGTCATTTTTTCTTTCTTACAGATACTGTACGTGTTAAGACATTTTTTACAAATTGTTTGAGGATATAAAAAAAGATGCATGATATAAAACGCGTTGTACTCTCAATGGCTTTCAGTGGAAACTTCCATTACATAACAACAAGCATTAATTGATAAAGAATGAGACTGAATCTAACATACGCTAACATACGAAGAAGACAGTTAGGTCGAGGCAACAGCACACGGAGGCTCTCAAGCACGCAAGGCAAGTCAAAAAAGAAAGGAAGAGAGCGACCTAGGCAGAAATCCAACGACTCAGCATGTGATTTGGAGGAGCTCGTTCTGTCAAGAGGCACACTCAAACAGAAGATCGCTGTCCCGTACCATCCCTTGTGAAACGCTTGAGAAACACAAACCATCTGGAGGCTATAGTGCACACTCTCGACCCATCAAATATTGAGGATGTTTGTCTGATTTACAGGGCCTATTTGGGACTGTTTGGACAACTTGGCTGAGGGATTGGTGCTTTAATTAAAGATAATATCAAGAGCTAATATTGCCCTCAAGACCTTTGCCTCACAGTCAACAGTACAACAAAGTCACAGTTCTGTGGGTGAGGGTGAGAGCCTTCACCACAAACACTTCTAAATGAATCTAGTCAGGGCTGATATAAAGGCCTCTCCATGTTCACTGAGGTTACTGCTCTGCATTTCCCCTTTCTTTCTGCCGATGCCAATAGCAACGCAGGCTGTTTCAGACCCACTGTGGTGATGGCATATTGATACTGTCATAAAATATTACATCCTCACTTTATTCATTAGAACTGGGCTTTAATCTAAAAATACTATGGGCAGGGAATAAAACAGAGTTTTCAGCAACAGAAAGATTAGGCCTGCACTTCTCTTGCTGAGCGCCACAGCTCGGAAACACTGAGGCCCAAAATAGATGTTCTTCTCATAAAGGGCTCCTTCTTTGTAGTCGGCATACAGCAACAACATCTGCAGGGCAGTTTCTATGGGGGGAAGAGATTCGGGCAGGCTATCAAAGAGAGAGGCGATCTCCTGTGAGAAACGGTGGGCGGAGGACTTCCATATTCTCCCTTTCTACCCCCCACCCCCATGTCTCTAGCTCTTTCCCTCTATCCCCTTGCTTCCAAAAATCTGCAGCAATCAGGATGATGCTAATAAAAGACCATTAATATCACCTGTCAGCGCTATCTTTGGAAGATCCAAATTGAGAAAATGAGACAAAAGGATTCACAGTCTGGAGTGGCTCACCAAGACGCAGGGTTCCACTGGAGGACAGAGGCAGTACGGGGAATAGAGCTTCAGACTAAAAAACAGCAAGACAATGACAGGAATCCATCAAGATAAAGACTGCAGAACAGCTGGCTTTCACAAAATCTAACTAATTTTGTAAATTTAGGACTTAAAAGGACTTATCTAACATATGTACATGTATTAATAACTTCCTTTTACTTCCAAAGTGTCAACAGTCCATTATATATCTTAACTAGAGAAGAACTCGGAGAGCACAGACCTCCGCCAAGGCAGTGTTTGTACTTTCATCCACTAGAGGGCGCTGAATGTACAGATCACCACCAAAATCTAATCATCTATAGGATACCCCATTTCTGACAATCTATGAAAATTTCATGAAAATCCATCCATAACTTTTTGAGTTATCTTGCTAACAGACAGACAGACAAACCAACACCAATAAAAATATAACCTCCTTGGTGGAGGTTATATTTTGGTGGTTATAATAATAATCTCAAACTCTCTCAGGTGTCTGCATCCATGATAACAGCTACTACACTGATTTCTATGTATAGGATAAAGGGGGGGATGAATCTTATGCTCGCTCCTGAGTACATTAGGTCCAGTTTTTTACTCCTCTGCAACAAAATGTGCAGTGCTAGCTACTTTGAGATTCAGACTGGAGACTGGTAAAAAAAAAAAAAAAAGTTCAAACATCAGCGAGCAAAACTATTACTATAACTTCATTTGTGTTCACAGAGGACACACGACTTGCACTTCTTCTTATAGGCCAAATGTAATGTGAAAATATAGAAAATGCAGGGAAAAAATGCATGTTTTTGGCACAGTTAGGTGTTTTCGGAGGTGTAGAGGGATGGAATAAATTGCAACCTCTCTTTATGTATAGTCTTTTGATTTGGACATAGAGGAGAAAGCTGTGGAGGAAATGCTTGTAATCATACGTTTCTATCATTTGCTTCTTATTTCTAGCGCTAGCTGCTTTATACGTCAGAATTATATCTTTCAAGAGACTGAATCTGGTTTACTTTAAAGTGAGAAAGAGAGAGATGTGTCACTGACTGGCCTATTGTCAACACTTCAGATGTTAAATAGACATAATTTAGCATTTCATTACTCCCTCTTTGTTAAGTCACTTTAATAAAAAGTGCCTCTAAATCACTTTTATTCATAGCTGACGTGAATGCTAAAATACTTTGGTGTTGTACCAGAGAAGCCAGGGAATGTAATAAACCATGCACGTCCTTTGACTGATGGGTTTTATTGGTGGGGATGGCAAGGCGTTCACTATCTGTTTAATGTAAAACATGAGAATAGCCAACACATAAATGGAAGCTTAAAATGGAAAAAGGTGGCACCATAATGTGGGAGGTGAAAGGCGTAGGGCAACGTGATGATAGTGGCTTCATGCGGAGCAGGAGTGTATCGAGGGCCTCGCCTTTGAACTGGTGAGCCAGCTAATTGAAACAGCATTGCTAGGGCATCAGCTGAAGATCTGGATCACATTCATCCCTGCCTTTATTCAATTTGGTCTCATCACAGGGGCGCGTCCCATGCTTTTCTCTCCACATGGCAATAAGTCATACCCTCGCCTTTTGCCCTCGACGTGTTGCCCATCTGTGTCCCCTGGGGGCCAGGGGCTCTGAGGACCGCGCAACTCAGAGGGATTCAGACAAGGTCTTGAGAAAATGCAGGCTGCCTGCCACTGAGCCCCTTATGGTACTTCTTCACGCCTCTCACCTTGGACTTGACCCTCTCTGAGCTACACACACACACACACGCACACATACTTCTTCTTACCCCCCGACTTTAAGATTTACTGTTAAGAGCAGAGGCTGTCAGGAGGGCTGAACCGTGCACTTTCTAATTCAAACAAATGCTGCACTGGGGTCACGGAATTATCATGGAGCCACAAGGTGTTTCAGATGACTCGCAAGTGTTGAGTGTTAAGCTGATAGAGAGAGAGAGAGAGAGGGAGAGAGAGACGGACAGGCAGACACAGTTCCATGTGCTGTTAGGTAACAATGCGGAAAGCCTCAGAGCTCACGGCATGTAAATAAATAAACAAATAAAGCGATAAATAAGCAAATACACAGATAAACCTTCATACTCTCAGCTAGTTATCACCAGTCTCTATCAGAGCAGGTAGTTGTAGATCTTATGCTGTAGTGGGGGAACTTTTCATTTCGCAGAAGAGTGGTCAACGTTTCTGTCATAGCTTTAATCAGTGTCCCACATGCTTTGGCTTTTTGGTTGGGGTTAAGAGGTAGAAGGTAGGATGATACGATATCCACTGAGGTAAAGTAAATAAATATTCAGGAGCTTCTCAGGTGCATTCTGGCAAGACTTGAGACAAATTGATTTGACGGTGACAGTTCTTTAAACGGTCTGTTTAAGCTTATTTTAATGCCAGATTTCAGAGCTTTACCATCCCTGGAATAGAAGCAGATATTTAACTCATAAAGACCCAAACATCCACGGCCGACCCAAACCTTCTACTGATGTAAACAGTTTAATACCTGTTGATCCATTAATCCTATCAATACATGGAAATAAATGGTGTAAAATGCAGTTTGTCGTCTTTTCACGGTCATCAGATATGACCCATTTGGATGTTCAGAGGCTCTGTAGTTACCGTGGAAACACCGTTATCTTCTACAACATTGATTCACCAGTAAAACCCATGGAGTGTGATCAACGGCAGTGGAGACACTTGGTTTATGTTCAGTTAATGACATGTTTTATTGAAAAATAATAACCATTTACGAACATATGCATGATGAGAACATTAAATACAAGAAAATACATGATTTACACTGAAAAAATGCAATATTTAGTGGATAATATTATATTTTTTTGTAATTCAAGTTTTTATTGAAGTATTCACTTGATACATAACAATCATACAATGGTGCTTAATGTTAACAAACAGGGCGTTTATACATAAATAAGAAATATCCAAAATTCTATGGTATAAGGTGCGGAAGTACTTAAAAAGGGGAAAAAAAGAAAAAATTAACATAAACATAAAAAATAGATAATGGACATAGTTCAGCTGTCATCCTGTTGCTGGTAGCCATAGTTGTACTGGACCAGAATGGTTCCCAAACTGGTGCTGTGGTCCCAGCCCCAGTATATCATCATATTTACCCATTCTTTAAACTGGGGGACTTTAGGGGTTTTCCAGTGTTTCAGAATAAT
Source organism: Ostorhinchus rueppellii (assembly GCA_030068375.1). Lineage (NCBI taxonomy): Eukaryota > Metazoa > Chordata > Actinopteri > Kurtiformes > Apogonidae > Ostorhinchus > Ostorhinchus rueppellii. The sequence continues at coordinate 14,253,353 of JAQQZY010000006.1, read as the reverse complement.
CCTAACTGCCACTGAGACCCCAACCATGATAACAGAAAATTACCCATTTGTTATGGTACCAATCTGTCACTTTTCACCCAGTAAACACAGCCTTGGACAGATAATAGTGGATCATATTCTAATGAATACTGATTAATCATTGAAGAAAGGAAAATGAATTTGGGAACTGGGTGGTTTAACAACAAAGTTAGGTTTGATGTAAATGTTTAGTGACAATAGCTGATGTGTTATGATCACATATATATCCATGTCATATTTAGCTTTTTTTCTGTCATTTGTCCCAATAAGAGTTGGATAATCAATAACAAATGATAACAAAAATAGAGAATATAATGGATTTGAAGGAATATGAATACTCCTATGCAAAAAAAAAAAAAAAAAAAAAGTTGAGTTACAGTCTCCACTTTCACAGCTTTGGAATATTACAGCTAACAGTGTTGTTGCTATTTGTAAGAATGGAAAAGTGCACATTTATCCATGATGAAACCAAAGCTAAAAGTGACCACAAGTTTACACCTGCGCTGTGGCTACATGTGAACCTCAACTTCTGCCAGAGCTCAAAGACAACATACAGGAGGAAAAGAGGATTTGGAGAGGATTACCGTATGATCGAGGGAGGGACTAAAAGTGTGCATAATATTCCTTCCTCTGTGGGACTCGCTGTGAGCAGGTACAGCATCTCTGCAGTCCACCGCTCAGCTGTCATACTCAGCTGCCCAGCGCTTCCAGTCTGCAGGAAACTTCTCACACACACACGTCGGTAAGTGCGAAGTTTTATGGACTTAAATTCACTTGAAATGAACGCGTAGGGATACACAAGGATGGACCAGAGTGAAATGCTGACCTGAAAGTTGTTTTTTTTTTTTTTTTTCTTTTTTCCCGTCAGGAATTCTCCAAGCGCGTTTTTAATTGAGATGCACTACTTTCGATCTCTTTTATCTTTTTTTTTTTTTTTTTTTTTTTTTTCGGGAATGCAACGTAAACTTAAATACACTTTTCATAGTCGCATTTTTCTTTTTCTTTATTTCCCTGCCTAGTAAAATAAACTCTCCCCGTTCATGCTTTATAGAATTCAAATCTAAAACTATATGCTGACTTTAATTTCCTACTTGACGCTTTTTTCATATTAAATCAATGACATTTATGTAAAAGTCTAAAGGTTGTGTATGCATTTGAATGGTAAAACTGATTTGCGCATTATTCATTTTGTATATGGGTATTTTATGAAGAAAAAAAAGGAGCATCTGAGGCTTTTTGAGCTGCTGAACATCTGCAAGCATTGAACACTGGCACATCTTTTCTCAGCCTGTCAGCAGCTGCCTCAAACTAGATACGCCAAATTGCTTAACATATGAATGTGAGAAAGATGGGACCTGCCACTGCCCATGTACACCATTCCTGGTCTAATGTAATCCTTCAGCTGAGTTTCCACTCTCTTTTGTTGACGCTGTTTCAAGTAAACAATGTTAAGTGATAGGCAGTGTGTAGGAGGGGAGGAAAGAGAGGAAGAGGAAAGAGAAGAGGAGGAGAATGAGGAGGAGGAAGAGGTGAGGCAGATGAGAGGAGGAGGCAGTTTTTTTCTTTTTTTTTTTTACTTTGGAATTAGAGGAGAAGACGGTGACAGAAAAGTGATGGAAATGTTCAGCTGATGAGCCTCTGAATGGATGAATGTATTTGATTTAGCTGATTTTTTTTTAAAACTGCAAAATTCAACATTCAATGATTTAAGAAGTAAAGTGCCTTAAGCTGAAATCCGACTAAAAATGATGAAGAGTGTGTCACGGTGAGAGTAGAAATACTCTGAAATTCAACATTTCAACCCAACTATTGCACTAGACTCTATTACTTTTGTGAAGTTTTTCAAAATGTGTTATTATAATGCAGAAAATCAAGGTCAATGAAGTGATCATATTTGGTTCCTTACCCGTAAGTGGCAAAAACAAACCTAACTAGACTTTATTATTTTGTGAAATTTTCAAAATGTGGTATTATTATGCTCAAAATCAAGGTCAATGAAGTTACCATATTTGGTTCTTTACCCGTAAATGAAAAAAAAAAACAATAAATAAAAAAATAACTACTAAACTAGACTTTATTACTTTTGTGAAAATTTTCAAAATGTGTTATTATTATGTAGAAAATCAAGGTAAGTGAAGTTACCATATTTGGTTCCTTACCCGTAAGTGTAAAAAAAAAACTAACTACCGAACTAGACTTTATTACTTTTGTGAAATTTTTTGAAATGTGTAATAATTATGTAGGAAATCAAGGTCAATCAAGTTACCATATTTGGTTCCTTACCAGAAGTGGCAAAAAAACCCCAAAACCTAACCATCGAACTTGACTTTATTACTTTTGTGAAAAGTTTCAAAATGTATTATTATTAATATGTAGAAAATCAAGGTCAATGAAGTAACCATATTTGGTTTCTTACCAGTAAGTGGGAAAAAAAAACAAAAAACCAACTACCAAACTAGACTTTATTACTTTTGTGAAGTTTTTCAAAATGCGCTATTATTATCCAGAAAATCAAGGTCAATGAAGTGACCATATTTGGTTCTTTACCCATAAGTGGAAAACAAAAATACAAGAAAAACACATTTAAAGGGAAAGGAACATGTATTTTAGAACATTAGACCAACATGCGTGCTAATCCACATCCACATTCACCCTTTGAACATCATTCCTTACATTAGTTCCATTACTTCCTGGTACCAAACAAAGCAAGTCCACTCACTGTCCATGCACCGGTGGACCTTACAGACCCTGCAGACCACATTGGACCTGAGATTTTTCACTCACTCACTGTAACTGTTGCAATCACTGTCTTGTAATGTATGTGGAAATAACCAAAAATAGACTCTTGCCCAATAAAGGGTTAACTTATTTATGTTTCAGGTTATTAAAACCTGGTTGAACTGTCTTTTTCCCACCCCTCTTTCTCTCTTTGACCCCTCCCCTCTGGCACACATCTATATATTCACAACAAAAACACATACATACATCCACCTGCAAACACTGTACACAGCACTTACTATATATGCACACCCACAGCAAGTGTAAACAGCGTGTGATAGATAGTGGGTAGGTCACTCTACCCTGCCTCGTGTGCTTGTCTGTTGATCCCTTCACCAGGCCCTGCTTCTCCTGTCCACAGCGTCCGTGATGAGTTACTACATGGATCCAGTTTCTTCCTACCCAGCCCTTCACCCCTGTGACCGTCTGGGTGCAATGGTAAGACCTACCCTCATAAATTATGTCCATGTTGAAGCTGCCTCAGCTACCTACCACAGCCAGCCAGGAGTGTGATAGAGCCAGTGTATGCCTGTGTGTATGTGTTAGCTGTTTAGCCACATGGCAGTGCAGGAATGTGTGCAGAAACACTTGTGGGGTGTGTTTGTGTGTATGTTAGCACCTCTGGATTCCATCACGACACAGGACTGACTTTTTTTTTTTGGGTTTCGTTCACCAGCGTTGCACTAATAATGTCTCTGTACATGCTGTTCCTCATGATTTCATCAAAGTTAGGAAACAGTGATGAAGACAATTTTCTCCAAGGCTATGAAATCGCCCTTATGAACTCCTCCTTGTTACACAACCACAAGGTTTGAAGATGTACTTCCCTTTAGCTAATAATGTTGTAAATATTGAGGTCTGTAAGCTTCCAACCTTGCCTCTAACAACCATATTGAATTCAGACCAACACTTTCTCAGCCTTGCCACCTGCATCGTGCTTTGCAACAGCCTGTTTGCAAGAACACCAAGGCTGTTAAAGTCTTCCAAATGAGGTGGTTGAATACAGAGTCAGAGACGTTGGTAGCTGGAAACATTGGGATTCCTGTCAGGTGAGCATTTGAAAGGTGAAGGCCAAGGAGCGGCAAAATAAATGCTTCCATTTGTATGCAGAGCACCAGCACATTAGGATAAGAGACTGAGGTTATATGCAAATGGCAACCCCACCCTGGCCTGATAGAACACATAGAAAGATACAGCTCCCTGGATCCTAATTGGCTCAGGTGGTGGGGCTTGCCTTAGAAATTGAGACTACTGTGTATCAGGGCAGTCTTGGTCAAAAGGTGAACTTGGGTCACTTGGTAGCTCTATTCTCTAGAATTTACATGAATTATCAGCAAAATGCAGAAGCAGAAGCCTGATGTGTGTTTATGCCTCAGTACTCGTCAGTGTCTCTTCTAGTGTGTGCTTTGTGAAGGCTGCACCCAGAAATCTGTGGCAAAAAATGAGGTTTTTAAGAACAACCTGTAGCAATTAAGATAACAACATCAGCAGATACTTCACTGTAAAGACAGAGTGCTTTTCACCTACCTCTCACAAGTGCTATTATTTACACCTCTGCTTTTCCTGTTAACAAACAAGTGGAAATGAATGAGCAAATTAATTAAGAGGGAATATATAAACATGTTGTCAAGACACAACTAGAGAAGTCATTGTCAGTGTTTGCAACTATTCATTTAAAGCAAGTGTTTCAGCTGTTAACACATGTGTCCTTTTGTTCCCGTATTGCAAAACTTTGTCATGGCACAACATCAGATAGTACTAACAGAACCACATTTACACACTGAAAACCCCTTTCCTCACTTCGGTCAGTCACATGTTTGTAATATGGTCTGCTGAATGTGTATGAGTCTTAAATTAAAACATAACCATTTTGTTTTCTTCATTGTCATTTTGTAAACTTAAGACTGACGGAACTCCCATTTTTACACCCTTTTGTTACTGTACTTTTGTATTTCTACCAGTACAATGAACTTTTCTGTATTAAAAGCCTGTCAACTGTATGTGCTGTACATATTAACTTAAAAAAAAAAGCCATGAGATCATTTATTTTTATCATATAGTTAGACTGTAAAGTGTATATTTTTGGACATTTTGAAATTTTAACATGACAAATGTGTATGGAATGGCAAAATTTAGAAAAACAAAACAAACCAACAAAACTCCTTAATTTTGGGAAAAAAAAAAAAAAAAAAAAAGTTTTTTTGCTTGTTTGAGATTTTTTTCCCTCCCAAAAATTAAATGTAACAGAAAAGTCTTTTTAAATTAAATTCTGATTTAGCAAAGTTTTCCATTAGATCATCTGACCAATCATATGTTATACTATGATAAAGTACGAGGAGATAAGGATACCAGATTACAACCGTTTTAGATGACAAAAACCTTCTTCTTCTGCTCTGTTTATTAGAGCCATATGTGTAACATAATATACATCACCACCTGCTGGTTACACAATGCATTATTCACCTCAAACACATTATTACCCGCCCCCAAATGGGAGACAAAGGGGTACTGTCTTTGGTTTGGTTTGTTTCTTTATTTCTTTGTTAACGCTCTAGCAGCAAAACTATTGAATGAATTCATAACATTTTGTCTTTATAGATTACCAGTCAGCCACAAAAGATGTGGTTATATTTTGGGAAAAGTAGGTCAAAGTTCATTGAATTTTTAACATTTTTTTTTTCTATTTACTTATAATGGGTGAAATTTCCCATGGCTGTAGCAGTAAAACTGTTGTTTGAATTCAACCAAATTTGGTTTATAGATTACCAGTGACAAAGAATAGATGTGATTACATTTTGGGAAAAATAGGTCAGAATTCAAATTTTTAATTAATTTTAAAAACCTTTTTTCCCCCTCCTTTTTTATCTATAACGGGCGGAATTTCAAATATCTATAAAAACATAAATTTTTGTTCAATTTACATCAAACTTGGCACGCATATGGTGACATCAGCACATGTATAGACATGATGACATCAGCTTGATCGATACTAAAATAAGCTACAATACGTGCGAGGGGCGAGGTTTGTTGTGCCTGGCACTACTTGTTTTTATAATTACCTCCGCCAAGGAGGTTATGTTTTTGCTGGCGTCTGTCTGTCTGTCTGTCTGTCTGTCTGTCTTTCTGTCTGTCTGTCTTTTAGCAAGATAACTCCAAAAGTTATGGATGGATTTTCATGAAATTTTCACAGATTGTCAGAAGTGGGGTATCCTACAGATGATCAGATTTTGGTGGTGAGCCGTACATTCAGTACCATCTAGTGGATGAAAGTACAAACACTGCCTTGGCGGAGGTCTGCGCTCTTCGAGTGCTTCTCTAGTTGTTTTTGTGACTTTTTTTTTCCTTCAAATTTACGACTGTGTTTTAATATTACTATGATTCACTTGTGGATTCGAATGGGGCTCATATACAAACAAAAGTGTATAATGTACTAATGTGCTGCAGTATTTATTACTTTGTACAATTAAAAACGCATACATGGGTTGTACATATCTATCCATGATCATTCCACAAACTTTTGCCTTCAAAGCTATTCTTCATTTAAGATTGAATAATATATTGTTGATACTATCTACACCCTTATCTATATCAGGCTATCATCTGTCAAAATTCTAAATCATCCATGTGGCTCCATCTGGGCCTAACTTCCCCCCTTTGCTGACTTGACTGATAGGAGATAGCAGGGTCTCACGCAACCTCGGAGGAGCCTCGTAAACTGGCCTCCCTGATCCCCTGTCACGTCAGTCATCCATAAAGCTGGCTACTGATAAATGCTGCTGTGTATGGCATTAGTGCACCGCATTTGTGCATGTGGAAAAGAAGTGCTTCGTTGTGAGCATGGAGATAATGTTCTGTATTGCTTGTATTACATGGTCACACGTGTTTATTTATGTGTTTGCATACTCTGTGTATAAGACGAAACTGTTGCCTTAGCTGTGCTTAAACAGGGGCTGCTTATCAGATTCATTATCAGTCATCTGGTCTGTCAGTTATACTTATGACACATCATGTTTGACAGCCCATCATCTAGTTTAACTGTCCAGTGTAGAATTGCTGTCAGTGATTCTTGTGTGTTAAGCATTACAAAATAACTTGTTTTCCATCAAATATTATATATTATACACATTGTGCAAATAGTGAGAAAAAAGTGAGAAATAACAGCCGCAATCCTGGGGAGGGAATATATTTAACCCATAAAGACCCAAACAAACACTGACAACCAAAAGCATCTACCGATCTAAAAATGTTTAATACCTGTTGATCCATTAATCCTATCAATACATGTAAATAATTGGTGTAAAATATAGTTTGTCATCTTTTCATGGTCATCAGATATGACCCATTTGGATGTTCAGAGGCTCCGTAGTTACCATGGAAACACTGTCATCTTCTATAACATTGATGAACCAGTAAAATCCATGGAGTTGGATCAATGACAGTGGATGAAGACACTTGTTATTATGTTCAGTTATTGACATATTTGATGAAAAAGTCACTTTTTGTTCAGTCGTCTCTGTTTCTAATATAATAATCCGCATCTTTAATCGGAGCTGTTATGAATATCTATATAATCGGTAAATTAAATATCGGAAAATAATTGATTTTCACCTTTCAATATTATAATGAATGGAAATAATCACTTAAGAAGTGTTAAATTGAGAGAAAATGGGAACTGATGCATCAGTAGCACTGAGTCATGCAGAATCACAGGGAAAATTTGACAATATCTTCATGCTGCAGCTTTCTCCTCTTGGTCCAAATCAAAAGACTACATTTAAATATTGATGACCTGACACTGTTACATGGCAATTTTACAAACTGCAGTGTCGAAACACGGAGTAGAGCAGTAGAGGAATTGAGGAAGTATTCACAGCTGTCAATCACATTATTTAACCACTTACGTGTCTGTGATGAATGTCTGCATCACAGCATAGTCCAGTGAAACTCATAAAACTCATATTTAATCTCCAACCACTTGAGCTACAATCTACTGAAGGTGGTGGTGGTGGTAGGGGAGGGTCTCTGCAGCTTTACGCAATGAACAAATACATTTATTTGTCCACACACCCTTGTGAGAAACATGTAAATCCTGTGTTCACATGATGGCAACAGAAATGCCCAACAATATCTATTGACATTTGTGTTTGTTGTCAAACAGGGGTTTTGATATGCTCTAAATGGTCACGTCGCATTCTTTCTCCTGACTATCTCTTATATCCACATACAATTTCATATCTGTCCTGGCTCCCCCGTCAAGTGCTGACTCTGGACTTCCCCCTTTGGTGTAACCTCTTATGTGAACGTTTCTATGATAAGCAGGATAAAACAACAGAGCAGATATAAACTGAACAAGTCAAATTTAGCCCAAAGGGTTATCTGTGCAAAAAAACAAAGAAAAGTTCTTGTTTTTGTTTCTTTTTCTTTCTTTCTTTCTTTCTTTTTTTTTTTTTAAATTGAAAGTTATGCTTTTGGACAAAATAACTCAAACATGGTTTTGCAAGGTTGTTTTCAGCTTTATATGCCTGTGTAATCATGGTGTTTTTGGTCAGTTAACAGAAACAGGATTAGGGAACTGCACTGTTATATGAAAGTACAGACATTTTATTTATTTTGTTCAAGTGTAGTTTATATGTAGTAAATCTGACTTGGAATATTCATGGTTTTTAATGACCTCAGGGTGGCTGGCTTCCCAACAATAAAGACGTAACAGTTTTTATGTAGATTTTTAAAGCCAGAGAGGCTAAATGCACACACAGGGACAGCACTTGTCTCCTGCCCATACTGAATTCTTTCTGTACTTTGACCAAGATGTAGCCTTTGTTATTGTGTCTATTTAATGAATAAGGTCAAAGGAAAGCATGCACATTATCAGAGCTGGTGTCTGCGTTAAGACAAAGCAGTGTCAAATGCTGATATGTGGTGTTTATCTCCAGAGGCAGAGTGGAGGAGTGGCAGCCGGCCCTCAGACACAGCTCCCAGGTGTGGTTCACCCTCAGCAGCAGTACTACCCATCACAGCCCCTTTACCCACAGGACATTCCCCTGCAGGAGGTCCCCAATGGACATGACCTCTCCCCTACAGGTAAGACACATCCCATTCAGAGCAGACATGTTACATGAACAGGGGTCATTATTTGGTCACTAATATAGAGCTATATGTTACAGACTTATTGCAGTAGAATTGAGATTAAAAGCTGCAGCAATTATGAGTCTTAAATAAACAAACAACACACACTGGTGCTAACCAGAAAGCTAAATGGACAATCAGTCATACTCAGCGCTCATGTCTTCTGTCTTGGCACACACACTTCAGGTCCCTTGTTTAGTTCACTTTCACATTCACACGCACACACAACCTCAGCTTGGCCTGTTATTTTGTGTCTGCTGCACGGGGGATGCTGGCGATGCTGACCCCAAGGGCAATGCCTTTACCAGATCCCCCCCCTACTCTCCCCTCTCTCCTCCTGTTTCCCTCCCTCTCTCCTTCTGGGGATGACCAAATGTCCTGCATTTTTGTACTTCCAATCCCCTTAATAGTTTTTCTTTCTCCTTTTTTTTCAAAGAGTATTTTATTTTAGACTGGAACATTCCTTTCAGGGCATTTGCCTGCGTTTGACTCTGGCCTTTTCTCGTCTTCAAAAGTGATTGAATGCTGGTGGACTGGGACGTACGCCACGGGAGTAGGGTAGGGGTGCTAGGGGGCACAAGCTTTCTTCCGTCACCTCCCTGAGCTGGATGCAGGGGGCAAGACAGGGGGCTAAAGGGCAGCCATCTTTTTCCCAAGCCTGTGGTTCAGTCTCTGGAGAGGCGGAGGGGGCCTGAGTGTGCATATGTGTATGTATATGCATGTGTATGTGTGTGTGTGTGTGTGTGTGTGTGTGTGTGTGAGAGAGCAGGAGTCAGGATTTGATGGGATTTGCTGATGTTTGTTGCCAGGGACACACTCCTTTGGAGCCTTCACTTCATTGCTCCCAGCACAAAACTGTCGACATAAACATTGCTGAGTGGAAAAAGACGACCGAGCGTTGACCTTTTTTTCTCAGCCTTTTTTTCTGTACCCTACACTATGTAGATCATAGGTCTAAGAACATTCCAGCCACCTGGAGATGTTGTTAGAGTCATTTAGTTTATGTTGTTGGTGTCATATAGAGCCGCTGAGGTTTTCTTGCTACCAGCATACCGTGTTATGAGTCTGTGCTAACCTCAAATGCATCTAAATAACCTCTGACACCGTCTCCACGCCCTGCAGCCGTTGCTTTGACTCATTTCTCTGAAACTGAAAACACAACCTCATTAATATTTTGCATGTGCTAATTTGGATTGAAGTAATTTGAATGAAAGCTTCATTTAGTGCTCAGTGTTGCTTTTGCGGGAAGCCCAGCGTTGGGATTCAGGTGTAAAGACTAAAGTCACCTGCATTACAGACATTAAAAACCAATATGGAACTGCAAACTCCTTTTCCCTCCTTTAACTTATGGGAAATGAATTTTGATTGATTCTTATTTCAAAGGTGACAAAATAGAAACTCATCATTTGACTGTACAGTTTATAATTCTTTAGTGTGCACAATTGCTAACTGTCTCAAAAGCAAACACTTAAACCTTGAATATACATTTGTGTTTAACTTCTTAACTGGTTACGTTATGTTTTTTTCACTTCCCAGTTTTCCTCTGAGAATGGATTGAGTGTTTTAAAAATGTAATGTGCTGGTGTGAGAAAGAAAGAGTACAGAGCAGATGTGAGGCGGAGATGTTGGATGTTAAAGGACCATTGCATGTTTGGCCAAGAGCCCAATGTCACACACACTACTTCCTGACAACAGCCATGCCATGGTCATGTTTACACTAACCCAGCTCAACTCTTCACTATCCAACACTCGCATTGCAGGGCCTGTTGTAAACTCCGATTGTAGAAATTCACTGTGTGTGAGAAACACAGCGAATGTCTGTGTGCAATCCTGCTGGAGTCCAGATACCGATATCACACAACTCACACACACAAACACACTCCAACCTCCAGAAAACATCCTGCAGTGATGCACACTCCGCATATTCATTCAGTAAATTCACACCCTGTATTCTGCTGTGTATTGTATTACAGCATCCTCCCATTCACCAAAGCAGACACACACACATTGACAAACATACACACACACACGCACACACATCTTCTCCCAGGCACTTGTGAGTTCACTGTACATTTAAACATGCACTCCCATTTAGTACACACAGACACAGCTGTGATCTGGCACTCAGGGACCATTGGCCTGTGTTTTATTTGATGTGATTTGACAGCTGGACAGTTGGAAGAGGAGGGGAACTGGGTGGAAAGAAAAGGAGAGTGGGCGGACTACAGTTTGAGGAGAGACGATGGATAAGAACAGGGCTAAGTCACAGGACTGGGACTGGCTTTGGTGGGAGGAGAAGAGATGAGGGGTGGAGGATCTAAAATGTGGAGCCTTGAAGGGGGAGATGGGGGGCTTCGCCTCTGACGAGGGGCACGTCCTCACGGGCGCAGGCCCATTTTTTATTTCTAAAAGTAAACAGGCAGCCTGCAGGGGTCTGGGGGGTTATGGGAAAGGAGGAAACAGTGATGCTAATCAGGCCAGCGCACACTTCCCCCTCCAACAATAAAACAAAACAAGAGTGGAAACACGGAAAAGCGACAGACAACTGTGGAGGAATGGGCTACACCACCGCCATGGCCCTACTGTTGAACTGCATGGTATGATAATGGTCCTGAGGTACGAGGTGGAAGCCAATAAACAGAGAGGACAGATAATGCCTGTTGTCCATTGTGTGTTTGTAGATCTGAATATATTTTTAGAAGTCTCTGCTGTTTGCGTCAGTTTCCACATTAAACCTGTGGCTTCACATTGAACTCAAGTGTTCGTACCTCAGCTCCTCAGACGACTAATCTGACGAACTGCAAAGGAAATTACTAATGCCTTTTTCATCGACTTTTCTTGTGATCATCAATTTGATTGAAGGATTTTTAAACTGACGTTTTTCCTGACCTAACACAAGTATTTCCATCTAACTGATTCATTGTTTCAAGTATCAACTCTGACATTCTTATTTTAGAGACATTTCCTTTCAAGTACCAGCCAGATACCCCAAATTTAAACTTCTCTTCCCAGCATTTTTAATTCTAGGAAGTACTACTGTGGTAAGTTCCTCTTGATAGTGCAGTGACTAATTACAAACCACTTCAGTTGGAGAACATGTAGTTCTGAAACACATGCAATCACTGACGGGTGATGATGCAACAGATGCCAGCTCATCAGGAAAGGTGGTGGTATAATGAATCCTGTGAGAGACCTCCTATTGTTTTAATGTTTATACCGTAAGCGTAGGAATATTCACAGACTGTTAACTACAATGACTCTACACCAGTAATAGTAACCTCTCACTGTGGCTCATTATATTCATTGTTAAATCGAGTCCAGCTTATAGAGGGTAAATGTTTTTCCTCAATACTCATAATTAAAAGAACACTAATATAGTATTTGATAGAAAATGTCGATAAATAATAACATCCATACACTCAAGTGTTACTGTCAAATACAACCGTGTTTCTTTATGGATAAACACACCAGCACGCTACTGTATTTTTCCTTCAGCTGTGGGTACTAGATGAGCTTTATCTTAGAGTGGTAACAGAGAGCAGGGAGGGATAGAGGGAGGGCAAGACGAAGAGAGGGAGGTCTGGGAGGCAAAGTGACTCGGAGGGGGGTGGGGATAATTGAATTATCTGCACAATGGAGTGATGGGGGGCACGTGGTGCTGCTAATGGAGGAAGAGATGTCCTTTTTAGCAAAGCTAATTGTTCAGAAAAGAGCTGAGCCTTTGTTCAGGGAGGCCCTGCTACTTTCCCAGTGCACTTACATGCACGCTATTAAGTTGCTCACACACATACAAAGACACACACACACACGCACAGATGTACTGAGATGTGACTTTGGAATGTTAGACACAAGGGAAAGATGTATGCAAACACACTATGCATAATCACATACACTCATACACACATACACAGGACTACAGAGCTCTAGTCCCAGCCAACCCTCTGATCTCAGCAGGAGAACATCCAGCCTGTGGCACCTTCAGACACCATCCACCACAGACAGTCAGCAACGAGACATGGGCCACAAGGACCCCACTGTTTTACTGTTTTACTGTCTGCTCTCTCTATCTCTGCGTCTCTGTCTGTGTGTGTGAGGGTCAGATCACATTGCCTATCTGTGACTTTTTACTTTGCATTCGGTGTACTTGTCTGCTATTTTATGGGGAAATGTGCAGTTGAAACCTGAATACCTACAGCAACCAAAACTCTTCTGTGACTTTCTGCAAGCGCACCAGCTTCAAAGACAAATATCACTTGACAGCTGTAAGGATTGCTCTAAATGGAATAACCTTTCAGTTAACTGTGTGAAAAGTAGCAGGTGCAACGGTTACATCTAAGGATTATAGACAGGCAGACAACACAGATGTGCCAGTGCGAGACAGACAGTGAGTGCAGCAAAGAGAGAAAGCTGCTTCAGCTATATTGCAACGTAAATGAGTGAAGCCGACTAACTGTCAACACCATGGCAACAGCATTTGCAAGATGAAGAAAAGAGACACTGAAACCTAAATGTGTTTGATCTGTGACACACGTCCTCAAGTGGTGCATAAACTTGCTGGTTGTTTTATTAAAGGGAATGACACTACTGATTCAAGCATTAGTTGTTTGCTGGTGTTTTGTATTGATTCTGAAATCTCTGTGGAGACAAACAAGCATTTAGTATTTACCCTTTTTTTCTACCTAAATGACTTTTCAACCCTTTTCTTCATAAAAAGAGTTTCTCTCACGGGGTTCTGTGCAACAGGCTTGTGTTTACTATCTTGAGCTAGAGGAACAGAGAGACCTACTTCAGTTTCAGATTAGTGCTCCTGTACTGAATATATTCATTTTGACATTTGATTTAGAAATAATTTGATGAAATACCATCTGAACTCTTTGCTGTAGTATCTAAAAAAGCTGATGGAAAGACCAGCTGAAGGAAACCCAGGCTGGAATAGGCTGCAGTGACGCCAGCCTGTTTGTTAGTCAGCAACATCATTAAACCCAATGGCTGCCCTTAGGCACAAAAGGACTCAGCCTGTCCTTTAAAGAACAAATACGAGGGAGTTCATTAACAGAAAACAAAAAGGTCCGGTCACAGAGAGAGCCTGAGATAAAGTGAGAAGTGCTGTTCTCCCTGTCCATTCCTCTCCCCCTTCTGCTTTGCCCCTGGTGAGGCAGCTCCTCTCACCGCAGAACCCACCAGCAGTCTTCCCAGATGAGGCTTCTATCAGGCCAATGAAACTTGATCCAGGACTGCTAATGGAACCGGTGAAGTACCACCGGTTTAAAAATCCATGGGTAATCAATATCCCTGGCTCCCCGGCCTCCTCCAGATTATCTCATTTAGGAGTACGTTTCACAATACATGCAAAAGTATCAGATTAATGCACATTATAGGGGTGCTATATGACTCATTTGAATGAGGATGTTTATGATAATGATGGATGGAGGATGACATTTAGAAATGACTGTTTCCTTGTAGAAAACCTTTTATTTTACTGAATCAAAGACCCACTGCTCTTCATTCTGTAACCTTCTTCTTCCTCTTCTTCTTTTTTTTTTTTTTTGCTTGAAAAGCTTCTAGTTCCATTGGTACTTGCAGATTACTATTAGAATTACAGTTATTTCTGTTTCCATTGCCATGGGAGGTGCTCTCTAATGGCTCCAGTGGTTTGCTCAGATAGAGTGGAGCCTTACTGTGGCTAAATAGCCCACGCTTTCTCTTGTCTTTGTTCTTTTCCAGTGACAGAACAAATTCTTGATTCAATTTCCAGTAAAGCATGGTCATTGTTCCTGATTATTATAGATAAGAAAGGACAAAACTATAGAAAAAGTGAAGCGAACCAAGAATTAGAACTGGCAGTTTGCCTTGCTCAAACTGAATTTCCATTGATGGCTTTGGTGACAGTAGGCCCGCTTTGATTGATTCTAATATGTGTATGATAACCTTTTTCTTCAAGCTAAGCTCTGTATATATTTTTTCACAAAGGAAACACAAGTAGCATCGAATCTTACTTCGAATTATTGAGACTGGATGCAGCTGCGCAAAGAAAAGGAATGCATCATTTCTTTAAACCAACTATTGATGAGGACAAGGTGAACAGGAAATACTCTGAGGTGTTTATGAGGGTGAGTTGCACATTATGAGGACGCCTGGACCTGCAGAATATAGGACATACACTGACCTTACTCTGCTTTTCGCTC
Source organism: Ostorhinchus rueppellii (assembly GCA_030068375.1). Lineage (NCBI taxonomy): Eukaryota > Metazoa > Chordata > Actinopteri > Kurtiformes > Apogonidae > Ostorhinchus > Ostorhinchus rueppellii. The sequence continues at coordinate 14,238,246 of JAQQZY010000006.1, read as the reverse complement.
ACTGTCAGCACTTCTGGAAATTAAACTGCACCTCCAATTTTTTTTGGTATGTATTTATCAGCTATTTTTATGATCCAAAACATTCTCTCAGGGAACATTGCACAGTTATAGCCCACCCTATTATAGTTTAAACATATTTGAGCTATTATTTTTTGGCAAGGAGACTTCGTGCTTTTTTTTTTTTTCTTTTTCTTGTAACCCCCCCCCACCTCTGGAGTGTTACTGTACTCCATTCTCAGGCTATTTAGCAGCTTTGACATCTCCAGAGTGTTTCTCATCCCTGTAAAAACCCCGGTAATTTGCGTGAACATGCAGACTGATGACGCTGGAGGGGTCTTGGTGCAAGTGGGTTTCTCACAGAGACACAGGGGAGCAGTAGTAAAGTGCGCGTGAGGGTGGAGTGGGGTGGGTTGCAATTGTAGGGGTGGAGGAGGAGGAGGAGGGGGGGTGCATTGTAATTGAATTGTGAATCAACTGGCAACTCAGCCCCCCCTAACACCGCCCCCTTCAGCTGTCGTCGCACTCCGGCTCTTAATGCAACGCCCATACCCAGTGATACGAGGGAAGGAGTGAGTGAGTGTGTGAGTGAGTAAGAAAGAACGAGGAAAAGAGGGAGTGTGTGTGTGTATATGCGCCGGAGTAATAGAGAGAGAGAGAGAAAGATAAGTTAGTTGTAAAAGAACAGGATCGGGTTGAGGCGCGAGGGGGAAAAAATCGGTCATTTGAAGTGACCGGTGCGACGCATAGATAGAGTCTTTTCATCTTATTGTGCGCGCGCGCGTTTTATTTTATTATTTTTTTTAGGGAGCGATTAGAATTAAAAAAAAAAAAAAAAAAAGGACGCGGCGTCAATAAGTCACACTGATCTGATGATCATGACGGCAGCTGTCGATATGAAGCCGACGTTAACCATTATAAAGGCTGAAAAAATGGACGGTGAGTAACGAAACTCTTCTGTAACTACTTGACAGTTCCCATTACTCTTAGTCTTGTCATTGTATGTGAATCGCGTGGAGGTGGATTACGGTGATTCTAAACCACAACACTAAGCAATTGGATGTACTCAGAGGGACATAGCGTCCTGAACACGTTTTTTTTTTTTTTTTTTTAGTGTAAAGACGCTGGTAGTTGCTCAATATTGGACAATACGCAACTCTTAGGGAAAATGAAATCACGCCCGAGGCTGTGTAGTCATGTACTGGGATGGATGGTTGTTATCACTGAATGAATCAGGCTCGTGCCTTCATAACAGACAGCATGTCAGACACTGTATTCTATTAAAGTTGAATGAAATGAAGTTATTTTGTACCTAATTTAACGTTAGATCATAGCTGTTGAAGGAATGTGAAGTTGATGGTGGTTTGGACTGTATGACAGATATAACAGACATGACATGTGGTATGTTTGAAAGATTCCTAATCGTACTGGACTTTTACCACTTTTATTATTTGTTTGTCAGTTAAGTTTAAGTGTTTTCATGTACAAATGATGCTCCTCCATGCTTTAGTTCCTGTCCTTTAATCTGCTTTGTGATGCTACTTACTACAGTCTGTGTTCTGCACATCCATCTCTGACCCATATCGTCAGTGCCACACAAGCCAGAGGCATTAGAGAAAACAGTGTCCCTAACCCTGCTGTCTGCTCTCCATCCTTGTGTCTCTACCCCAGATGACTTTCCAGAGGGAAGGGGAGGTAGGCTGAGGTGATGAATATGCAGTGTCTAGGCTTGCCTCTCTGACCCACACTGCTTGGAAGACTCTAGGAAAGGGGGGGGTCTAGGACAGGGAAGCCCACGACTGTGACCTGTGCTTCTGTTCAAATCTTTGTGTGGTTTCACTTCCCATTTTGCTGATTATATTTTTAAACCGTGTGGTGGCATGGTTAGATAATTTGCATTAAGCTGTGTTTTACATCTTACATTCTTAACTAATCCCTTGTGCTTTTGCAGCTCAGGTGGTGTTGTGCCTCTTAGTAAAATAGAAACCAGCTTTGATGCATCATGGAAATCTGATACTAATTGCCCTGTGTTGACCCACTAAGGAGCTGTGACTCACCACATTAACCACCTTCTCCTCACTATCAATACCTGCAGAATGTAGATTTACACATACACATCTTAGAAGTGCAGAAAAAAGTGCTGACAACTGCAGTAAGGTTGCCAAAGTGTAGCACTATCTTGCAAAAGCATTTCACAATGCTCGCTCCTGCTTACATGCACTTGGGTGCACTTGGGTCAAACTGAGGCTGCCAAGGAGCAGTTCACAGCTTCACACAGCCACATCTTTTCTCCACCTCCCTCCCATGCACTCTCACAAATGTCTTGGACTCCTCTACAGTAGTTCCTAAAAAGGCACAACAGTGATGGCAAGCAAAACAGTGTGACAGGCTGTGTGTCTACAACTTACTGAAAGAGATAAGGATTTAAAAGTAGAGTACATTTGTTGATGCATTGGATTCTGACATTGCTGCATGGTTCGATGGTATCTTAACTGTAGTTGCTTGGAACACCTGTAACCACATTACATGCATACACGTACTCTACTAACATGCTTGAGCACCCATCGTTTATTTTTGTTTTAGTTCATGATAGAAGTGTGTTAAATGTCAGTTTATGTGAAGTTTATACTGCCTGCCTTTCCCCAGTGGAGATGATTTTATTTTTATCGAATACAATCAGGGTCAGAAGGGCAATTTCCTGGAGTTTTACTCTCTCTGTTCAGTGACATATTATTTCTTAAACAATATAAACACATCAATAATTCAGAGGTCATGATATATTATTACCTAACAACAAAACTGTACTCGTAGCTGTATGTAGACATTTAATTTAAAAAAATGAGGCAAGTACATTAGTTCTTTTGCTTTGCCATCATTGAAAAATGTTTGTAGATCTAATGTATTGTTCTTATTAATATGTTTTTCTAATAATACATTGCACAGTCACAAGAACTGTCAATCATTAACAGTACAGAGTTGTCTGTTCTATGTCTGATTGAGTTGTTCCTCCTTTACTTTCTTTTTTTGCTCGTCAGGCCTGAAGGTCAGGGTTCAGTAACTGACAGGAATGTTTGTGAGCATGCCCTGCTGAGTGGCATGCATGGAGGCATAGGCAGAGTGAGGAGGGGAGGGAGGTTGGCTTTATCTGATCAAAATGCTGATGTTTGTTATAACAAGCACTCCTGATACTTTTCCAGAGCCCTTATATGGTGTGTTGTTCCTTGCTTGTCACATATGCAAACAGGCCATGCCGCACGGATGACTTTGTGGATTCAGTGATTTTTCTCTTCTGAGGTGCCTCCCATGTTGGCATGGCGATAGAAGGAGTAGTTTCTGTCAGAACAGAGAGTGTTACATAAGCTTCAGGTTTTTGCTTCAGTGTGTTTATGTCAGCACTCCGTCAGTAGCGCAGTGTAATATATGCCAGTGTTTGAGTGTGTGGCTGCCTGGCAGCTGTGCAAACACTGTTTGGGTGATCCAGGCTTCTCTTGATGTGGTCTGTCAATGAGTCGGGCCAAACGGAGCAAACAGGTCCATTTTTCATCTGATGTGTGTCATGTCAAATTGAGGACAATATGGTTTTCCAGATCAAAATTTGATTAGTCAGTCCAGCGCTCAGTGCATCACCCATATGTCATTAGGTACTGTTTAACCAGACCCTGTCTGTGCCTAGAGGGAGAATACAGCATCCTCAATGAGCCTCCCTGTGATGGTCGTACTTGTAAACAGACTGATTGGGCACTGGTGAAGTCAGGTTCCATAATGACCCTGTCTTTCTTTTCCTCTTTCCCGCACTGCTCAGAAATGCCACTGTGTTACATCAAACGGGCTGTCCCCCCATTCAGGCAGCATTTCATTCAGTCCTTGTTCATTCACTCCGTCATCTGCCCATATAAACGCAAAACGATTATACTGTGTGGGTCCTATCCCAACACTTCCCTGGTGACTACATGCCTTAATCTTTGCTTATAAAACTTAGTCATAAAGGAAGGCGTGTTAGCACCAGATACAGCAGTCTGCTAAATAGTAAGCATATGGTGGAAGAGAGGGAAGGTGGGGGGTTTGAAGGATGGAGAGAAAACAAGAACATCCAAGGTGTGGCCAGTCTGATGGTGCTGAGTAGTCCTCACTATGCTGAAAAATAATTAGAGATTAAAATGATTAGAGAGTGCCTCTCCCAGCAATCATTCTGACATCAACTTCTCATTTTACTCAAAGTCCACACAAAACCAACAACCAATATAAGGGAAATATGTTCCTTGGCTGGGGAAATAAAGCATTAACAAGCTTTTTTGTAACAGACAAGCCTTTTTTGTCATTCACACGCCCACTCAAGTTCTACACTAGTGTTCCTCCCACCCCTTTCCCTTTCTTCCCTTGTTTCCATTTCTTTCTATTGGCCACATGATTTTCTCTCACATTACCTTGATGTGGTGTATATTAAGCTCCTAGTGTGTGGACTTTGTCCTATCCACAGTTATTCATTGCCTGCAATCCCTGAGTCACGCCACTAGACGCCTTCTGCTCAGCATGCCACTGGCACTGGTCGGACCGTGTCTGTTTGGTGTACTTACTGGTTTTAGCTGTCACAGGCCTCTTACCTACCAATAGTAGTAGTCAGACTGCAAACTCAAACTGGCCTTACAGTGTCCTGAAATGGTTTTTACAGCCACCCACGCATCTCAGCATTGTCCTGAATAGTTGAAAACTTTTTCTTACTCTGTTGCTTTTTCCCCTTCAGTGGTTCCACATTTAGGGTCTGCGCTGCTTATAATGGAATGGAAACTGGGCTGGTATAGAAACATGCCTGCTTTGAGAATCAGTCCACTGTCCTGACAGAGAGCGAGTTTATTTCACCGCAGATGTTTAGCTGTCAACAACGAGGCTACATCACTCTTTTTTTTTTTTTTTTTTTTTTTACGGCGTATATTCCAGATTTCTTTCCCTTGTTTTCTCTTTCATCTGTGTTTGCTGAACACCACCTGCCTCATTCCATTCTTTGCTGCTTTTGTAATCATGTCAATAAATAGGACACAGCCACAGACTTTATACACATCAGAAATATGGTAGTTCTACTGATAAGCTAGCATGTAGGAACTAATGATAAAGAAGGGTGTGCTCGTAGTGGCTGGGCCTTGCTGTGTAGGTACTACTCTGGCACTTATGATTAGTTGGGCCACAGTGACGTAGTTAAATGGGAGGCACATGTGTCTGGCAGCTATGAAGGAGGTCATAGAGAGAGTTAATGCTGTTGCTAGAGTTTAACTCAAACAGATCTTCTCATAACAGTATAACGTGTGTTCAACTCAACTTTTACACTAAATTCAATATAGGTCCAAGTATCTAGAATATCACAAGAACTGAATCGGCTACTGTTTTTATTAGAGAAATGCTGTTGCCGCGGTGAAATATTATCTTTGACCTCATGTAAATACTGATTGCAAAGGCATGCATGGCCGCCTAAAATATGTGTGTTTAGTACGTAGTAGAAAGGTAAAAATGACGAACCTTTGAGTCACGGAGCAGGAATTTTACATGATATGGTCAGTGCTTTCATCATGAACAGTCACTTTGTCAAATAAAGACGCACGATATCCCCCAAAGTCCAGTCATTCTCTGATGGAGTGACTCATAGACTTTCTGTGTATGCTTCGCATGCGTGAGGGAGTGAATGCTAGACAGAACGCAGTGAGCATGAGTTTACACATCTGCAATGATATGCACATGTTTTGGAAATCACTTCCATCTCTGATTACAAAAGACTTAGTTGTAACTTTCCAGCTATCAAAAGTGTGGTTTACATCTTTTAATCAGCCAAGTCAGCCAAACCTAAGGTGTTTTACATACTTATGAAGCAAAAAGTGCATATCTGAAATGAGATAAAGCAAAAGAGGTGTGACCAGATGCTTTATGCTCTTATTAGCCATGGAGCCAACACTGAGCTTAAAATAGAAGGGTAATTCATCATCTTAAGCTGAAACCATTTTGCCACTTAGACCACAAGTCATTTTTGGTCGCATTAGAGGAAAACAAGAAAGCTGTGAGAAGCACATTAGTGATTGTAAAACAGAGGTGGAATGTGAGGCATGCAACATGAAAACAGTGTGGTCTGGGGGGAATTTATTTATCAAGTATCCATCTGTTGCCCATAGCTTGCCTTCAAACAAGCAAAAAGCTCTTTTACATGTATGATGTATAATTAGACACAGCCATTACCACTTTGACAAACACATTGTACAAAAAGACAGTTGAACCTTCAGTAATGTCATCAGTTTGCTACTTTACGCCGTCCCCTACACGTGACATTTCTATGTAAAACCTGGTTATGGAATGTTTTAGTTTGCACTAAAATGGTACAGGAACCATGTTTTGGGGGAAAAAATGCAACAGTGAGAGTAAACTGTTTGTCAGATATGTCGTATGTTTAGCTTTAGGCCTAAACAGTCCCCCCAGAGCATCAGCTGTCTGTTTACAGCAATGACGGAGGTTGGGAAGGGCAGCTAGGATGCATACAGCTACACTAGCACCACCTGCACTGTCCTGTAGAGTGGATCACGGAAAAACTTGAAACACACAAGATTTATTGCTGTTTTTTGTAGTTTTTAGAATATACTGTGTTTCCCCCTCAGTATTTTTCCCTCTCAATAATGGGGAACTTGGAGATTGTGCAATGGGGTGAAAAGTGTATTACTGTTACTCAACGTTTAATACTTCAGGCATTACCAAAAAACAGGGCTCTTAGGTTGTTTTTGTTTGTTCCTCTGGAGCAGAAAGAATGTTTAGCATCTGTTGACGAAGGTGCAAATCATCTCAAACTCAGAGGTAATGTCCTATCACACTATGATACTTGGGCATAAACAGTAAAGTTAATGCACTTTCACATCATAAGCTAATATGATTTCAGAGATGGAGAGAGTGGAAGAAAGAACGGCAGCAAGACGGCTATGGGATATTAGACTCACTTATTGTCTGCTTCAGTAGCCGTTGTGTCTGTGGTGGTGATGATCCTGGACAACTCTAGTTTCATGGCCAAAGACAGATGTCAGCAGTACTCGCCTCGTCTTGTAGCCTACAGCTGCTTTACACCACCACAAGCTTGTGCTTCACGAGGGCAGCCAGAAGTCAGTGGTAGAGCCCTAAGAATAAAAGTAGTGTTTCAGCACTGCAGTCCGTATTTGTGGTATGGTCCTGGTTTGTGCTTTGGATCTCTATAAGTTAACACTATCCTGTTTTGGTGAAGGCTTGGACTGGTGTGGGTTCTTTAGTTTGGCTTGAGCCAGATCTAAACTTTGATTCCTGGTCTTTGGCATTGAGATGGAAATCTAAACAGTGCAACAGCTGGCTGAACAAGCAGCCCTCTCAAAACCAGACTGCCACCCCGTCCTCCTCTTCCTGCTCCACTGCAGTGCTCAGCCGCCGCTTTATCACCTCGTGGTGCTGAATGGGCCTCCTTTATGCTGGTGGGGTTTATGACCCTGCGTTCTCAGACCAGGGGTCCAGATATGGATCTCCATCAAAGGCTTTCTTAGATACCACTGTCACCTCTGCTGGGCTGTGGGCAGACTGGTCTGGCTAAAAGGGCCAATTATAAGTCTCTGGCAAATAGTCAAAACTTCCTTTTCCTTGGTCCTTGGTGTGACGCTGCTGATATGTACCTGTATGTATGGAGGAATATTTAGGAAAGGTATAGGGCTTTCGTGTTGGATCTGAAGTGTTTGACCCTCACCTGAACCTTCAACTCACCTCACTTTCCTCAGGAAGTGGCAACTTAGCCACAGGAAATTGACGCTTTCGCTACTTAAAAAAGCCCACCATATAGAAGGGGGCATAGAAAGAGATATGATTTGCTACATACTTTGGCACTGATATAAAAAAGAAATTACTATTTGACCTTAAAGTTAAAATTTTTGATAACGTGGCTTTGAAACAGCCTTTTGGATGTCATTCCCTTTTTCCACTTACTTTCCTTTTCACCAACACACACCCACTCTCTGGATAAAGTCTATAAAGCTATTTATAGCTCCATCACATGATAGAAGGCATATTGTCCCTTATTTGTTGGGTCTGGTTGCCTGCTCTTCTTGTATCATTGCATCATACTGAGTGGAGGCGGCAGTCCAGTCTTTATGAATGAACTGAGTCTCTGCCAGAGGCTGGGAGATGGCACTGATCCCACTGTGATGTCACTCCAGAGACAAGGAGCTTTATGAGACCTCCCATTCATTTGTCTGTCTCTTTCTCTCTCCGTCAGTGCCCACCCCTGGTTCTCTTGTCCTGTGATGGGTTCATATTACAGTCTGGTGACTCATCCCCCAACTCAGTCACCCCTCACCCTCCCATGATCCTCCCTTGCTATCTTCCTTAGCCCGGCCTGGCCCAGCCCCACCGTTCCTACAGACTTGGGCCCTGGCCACAAAAATCCCAATTTCACGCCCACGCTCTGGTGCACAGGCAAAGAACACTGCTAATTTAGTTCACATGTGTGTGTATGTGTGTGTTTATTTGGTTGTAGTTTAACAGCCTCTGATGCCAAACAGAACCTTCATTGAAGGTTGGGTTAGGGTTTGGTCACAGAGGCAGAGCTGTGAAGATGCACAGTCTGTCAGTGCAGATCCCTGGGGGAACATGTCTTTGTCGCACTTAGCAGCCTGTCCATTACTTATATCATAGCAAGAAGGGAGTGGCTAATCAATACCTTTTTACTGTGCTTCCAGAATAAACATCAGTCTGTCATCATCAGTGATTCTTATGGACTTCTTATTTCCCTTTACATAATTAGGAGAAAATGTTTTCATTTAATGCTATTTTCTGCATATGTTCTTTTTGCCCAAGTCCTGTTAGTTGTTAGCAAACATCATAACAGTGCCTGTGATTTACGCTCACTCCCACATTTCGTGAGCTAAGTGGATGAGTCTCATTTTGTGGACAGACCATTCCTGTCTAATGTGGAAAGTGATGACTTGTGGATGCTCTAACTCTCACTATATACTGACCATTCTCTATCTAATGGAGCTCACAGGCATTGAAATCCTATCAGGACTTCATCATTTACTTGAGTTTGTCTAGATCCAAGCTCGCCTCTCACACTAATGGATGCACACTGTACATTAGTCCTGCCGCAGATAACTTTCATATGGAATCATTCACCATGGAGACTGCTCTATTACCAATCCACATTTAGGCCCTGTGATAGCTTTTTTTATGATGCTTTATCCAGTGCTCCACATTTTAAAAATTATAGTGAACTTAAGGTCCATACATGGAATATATAGCCATGCTTGTACAATGTGTCTTTTTCCCATGAATGTAAATGGAAATGAAATGCACTGCCGTCACATTTTTTTGTTGTGCTTTAATTGCTGAAAAACTGTAAACAAAAACCCACTTCAAACTAATTTTAAATGAGAGAAACACACAATTAAAAATAAAAACAAAAGGAATTACACAAATTGCAGTTCACATTTTCTTTGTAATCATAGTTTACATACTTTGTGTCTTTAGTTTTTTCTGAGTGCCTAATGGTAGTTCTCATGCACGATGGGGTTGGGTGTCTTTGATGGAGGATTTATTGCAGAAGTGGGTTCAAGTCTGTGTGGGCAAGTACAGGCTGGGACCGGGTTGATAAAAGCAACGGAGAAGGAGGGGTGTAAATGGTTCGAAAGTGCAGACAAACTCCATTCGATCCAGCTTAAATAAACTGCCATATTTCGCTTTTGCCTTCAGATCAAAGTGCAGACTGTCTGAGCCCCAGTCCCATCTCAGTTTGCAGTCGTTTGCAACATGTACGTTCTCTGCACTGGTAACACAAAGTTAGAAAAGTGCACTCGGTAGAGGCCTATACAACTTTACTGTCAACACCAACTTGTTCACAGGTTACTGAGGTCTATTTTTTATTGTGAAACTGCACTGTTATTTAGATATGTCTGACAATAGTTTAACAGAGGTCTTAAAACTGGTTATTCTAAGCTCTTCTATCTTGCTCTTACTTCTGAGTATTGATAAATAACTTTCTGTTTGTTCACTAGTGTAACAGAGAGCAATATATTATTACAGCCCTAATTGAATCACATGAAGCAGCAAGTATCTCTTGTCTGTACTCTGTCTTGGGTCTGTTGTGAGGTTTCTTTCTTTAGAGAAAAAAAGAGGGGAAAAAAAGAGTCAAAGGCAGAAAAAAGAAACTGGGAAACCTAATTTTGCAAACATCCAGACAGACATTGGCTACATGGGTGAAGCTGGGACAGCTGCTGTGCATTCCAGACAAGGTCGAGACGTCAGTGAGTGGTGAAAACAAGCATGAACTGTATGTTGCCCCAGTGTACTGGTGGCAGATAAAACCACCAGCCAGCGTAGATGCCAGAAGATCTGGGTCTGACAAATAGTGGTGCTTTGAGAGTACTGACAGACCTTTTCCTCATCAATAGTTTGCTTTTAAGTCAAGTCTTTGTGATCTGTTTTTAAACACTTTTCTTCTTTCTATTTTGACCAGAAACAGACATGCACTCAAAACAGAAACCTGATTTAGACACTTGAATCTGTGTGCATTTTGACTTGCTTATGCCCTTTTAGTGGTTTGTTAGAGTTTTGTGTTGCGAACAAAAGCTGATCAGCCAAGATAATGCCATTTTGTTGTCTTGCAGACATGACACAGATAATAATATGTCTGTCTTTGCTGTGTAAATCAGTGTGAGAGCTATGTAGATCAAATGATAAGAAATGAAGAAACTGCAACTCTGTAGGTCCTTTTTGGGTCTATTATAAGTCATTCGTGGAGTCTTTGCCTGATTAGTTTTTAGCAGCCTATTCTAGTATTAGTAGCCTGAGGGTCTTTCCCCTTCTACCCTCATCATCTCCCATGCTTTGCCCCCGTATCCCACACTTCTGTTGCCTGGTCAATCTAATTAGATGAGTGCGAGTCATCAGGCGCTGTTTAAAGCGATCAAAGGGAGCTCTGTTCCCCACTGGGTGCCCACTGGCAGTAAGCAAAGAACAGTAAGCCTTGTGTGTGACCGGGACCCTCGAGACAGCCCACCCCCATCTCTTCTAGCCACCCGCCAGCAGCCATGGTGACATCATCACCTCATCCCTTGACCCTTAACCTCTGAGAGTGTTTGACCCCATGCTAGGGCTGGTGACAGTAGGCCCACTGTGTCAGGGCAGCGTGGTAGGAGGGCTGAGAGGGGTCACGGTGTCACTGATGGGCACCAGGCGCTGCATTCCCACCCGTGATGTGCATGTGGGAGAGAGGTTAATGTTCACAATAGCAGCTAATAAACATGTATTTATTTTAATTTGGAGCACCAGATATGTGGGATTTTGCAACACAATGCCAGAAATACCATGAATGGTATTTGAAAACCATGTTGACTATAGGGTTACCTGATATTTTCTACTGGAAATACAGAACTTGTTAGTCCACCTAAGCAGGCGTGGACATTGATGTCATAATAAAGCATGTTCAATTTTACCTTTTTGTTTAAACTGTTCAGATCTGATGTCTGACGGAGCTGCTTAAATGAATCTAGATAGATCTGATGCTAAGACAGTGTCTAGACAGAATGTAATTGTTGGGCCTGGTTGCCGATCACGGTCAGATACAACTGTGTTAAGTTTTGTTTATGTGATGGTGCATGGGTGTCTGTGTATATATCTAACATTAAGAACCCTCTCTTAGCCAATGTGTGCCTTTCTTAGCTTATTTTTCCATTCAGTAAGCTGAATAACAGGGATGCAGTAAAGAATGCTTTGCAAAGGCTTGAACTGTCAGTAATTATTAATGCAGTGTATAATGTCATTGCAAAAGAAAGAGACGGTGCAGTTGCTAAAAATAACTTGAAAATCATTTGTTTTTTGTAGATCCAGAGTGTGGAGATGTCCCACTGCTAACTCCAGGAAGTAAAGAGATGATGTCCCAGGCTCTGAAAGCCACCTTCAGTGGCTTCACCAAAGAACAACAGCGACTGGGTATTCCTAAAGGTAAGTCTGTCAGCTGCTTGTATTCTCATTAGAGCCTGTTAAGATTGTCGCTGGGGAAATTACTTACCAGTGAAGCATGAGCCCTTAAAACAACTTCAACATGCACGTTCATCAGATCTTTTCAATTCATAGTCATTCAATGAAGGCATCTTTTTAAAGATTTAACTGAAGACCAGGAGACACCCACTGATTCCAGAAATGACTTTACATTACATACATTTAAGATCAGGCAGACTGACTGACTGCAGCATCTAAAGAATCCAGACGCAGAGACAGACAGTAAAATAATGAGTTATCTTCCTGTATGGAGGCAGACCACAGAGCCTTTTCAAGCTGTTTGCAAGCAGCAGAATGTTCAGCATCTGTATATTCTGAGGTACTTCATGTTCAAAGTATAGCTTTGGCTTGTCACTGCTAGTCCTGATTCCATGTTAGTTTCAGTGATGTTATGTACATGTCGGAGGCACGTATGTAGAGATAAACTGCATAGCACAAGGTTTTACTATTACCAGTAGTATGTAGCAGTTGTTTATTTGGTTTTCCTTCTGAGAGCTAGGAAAGTACATATTTTGGCTTTTTAAAAAATTAAATAACTGCCTGTTTTGGAAACATCATGATGCAACATTTTTTTTTTAGATGCATTTTTTTAAACATTTTTATGGAATGGCCTTTATTTATTTATTTTTGTATAAAGCTCTTTGTCCACAAACATAGACAGAATGCCCATAGCTGGGTCTTAAGAAGTTAAATCAGTCACCAGTTCTGATAAAATACATCTTTTTGGTATCTGCAGTGAACACATCAGAACTATACATTAAGTTACATAAATAAAAAACAAAATATACACATGAAAATAGTAAATGAATACAAAATTGACCTTTTACAGATCCCAGACAGTGGACAGAAAACCATGTGGCAGAGTGGCTGACATGGACAGTGAACGAGTTCAGCCTGAAGAATGTTGAATTTGACAAATTTTGCATGAATGGAGCCAACCTCTGTGCGATGGGAAAGGAACGTTTCCTTGACTTAGCGCCTGACTTTGTGGGTGACATCCTTTGGGAACATCTAGAGATGCTTCAGAAAGGTAAGAACAAATTGGTCTGAAATTATTTGACAAAAACTGGACTCTTTAATGTTTTAAATTGTACGTAAATGCATACGCAGACCCCAGTATATGGATGTCAGTCTGTTTAACCACTATAAAACATACTTAAAAGTTATAATAGACACTCAGAGTATGTGAGAAAGGGGGGAAAAAAACAGGATGATGTCACTGCTTGCACCATTTTAGGACACTGTTGGCATTTGCTGTTGTAACAGGAGCCAAACAGGAAGACACAATTTAGCTCAGGCCATTAATTTTTGATAATGCTGGATGCAGTTACATGATACATGAAATCAATGACGAGGTCACTGACGCTCAGCCTCTATCTATTTTTCATGAAGAGGATACAAAGCATTACCCCATCAATGGACTGACCTCCAACTTCCAGGAATCCCGTTATACCTCAGACTACTTTGTCAGTAAGTACTCTTTACACGTGTAGTTGTTACAGATGTAGCAACAGGAGCAGTATAATGTCATGAATTTAGTTTTATTTCACTGCACATCATAATATGCATTAAATTGATCTTACCGACAGGTTAAAAATTGAACCTTTTTATACGAGTATAGTTTGACCTTTCGTCACTTTGTTCATGTAAGGCAGAAGTCTAATCGATACTCTTGCCTGAAATTTGCAAGGTTTTTCTTTCACAGTCAGGTCTGTGTTTTGTTATACACTTCACAAAATAGCCATTTGGATTTCAGCTCAATTGAAGAGGGATAATGATTCCTCGCTTCTAAAATCAATCATTTTCTTTAGTTTGGCATCTTGCTTTCCTTTTCTGCTTTGTATCCACGCTCATTTCTTTTGTGTCTCCAGGCTATGGTGTTGAGCATGCTCAGTGTGTCCCTCCTTCTGAATACTCAGAGCCCGGCTTCATCACAGAGTCCTACCAGACGCTTCACCCCATCAGCTCAGAGGAATTGCTGACGCTCAAGTATGAGAGTGAATACCCTTCTGTCATCCTGCGGGACACGCCCCTCAATCCCCTGCAGGGGGACTACTTCTCTGTAAAGCAGGAGGTGGTATCCCCTGACAACATGTGTGTGGGACGCCTCAGCAGAGGTGAGGGCTCACACGCTGTACATATTAGGATGAGATTTCATATTATAGCACTGACTTAATCTTGAAGAGTGATGCACTGTTGCAGTTTGCGGCCAAGATGTTTGAACCATCTGTCACACCTAAACGTTTTGTTGGATCCAGTGCTTCAAAAATGAACACATGCGTTTGTGAGTGCACGTAGATGTGAAGTGTTTCTGTGGGTGTCTTTGTGCGTGTGATTATGCTGAAGCTACCAGAAACTTGTCATGCCACATCAGTGTGCACATATTAGAAGAGACGAAAAGCAGGCCCTCTGGTTGGTTTGTGGTTCAAACAAACCCGACTCACACACTCTAGACTGGGTTGGGAAAAAAAGAAAACTCTATTGTTTTTGTCAGAGTGATACACGAACAAAGCCACAGCGTATTCTCTACTTGCCGCCTGCCCTTTATGTAAAACAGTTAAGTGGTGTAACCTTCAAGAATTTTTTTTTTCTTGTTTCTCTTGGCCTCTTTTCCTTGACTCAACCTAAGTGTTCTGGGTAAGGAGATATAGGTGTCATCAGTTAACGCACATGGGGTTTTCTCATGATGCTGTTTGCTTTTCTGAATGTGCAGGCTTATTTTCTCTCCCAGCGATAGTTTATAGAGGAATTAGCAGCATTGTTTACATTTATAGCCATAAAGCGAGGACTTTATTCTTTCAGATCACCAGCTGTATAAATGAATAACATGCATGCTATACTCATTCAGGCTCATTTGGGTGCATTAAGCATTTGCCTACAAGCTATGAGGTCCAATCCTCATTCCTCACAAATACCAGGCTTGTGAGTGTTGCATTGTGTCGTCCCAGTGTGGGAAAGTATTCTGTAGCACAACTGATATCCACATGTGGCTTCAATTTTAGCCGTTGAAGATTTCAGCATCAATCGAGGAGCAGTATTATCTGTCATTTGTTAATGACTCAGCATTGAAAGACTCCTCTTATCTTTCCAAGGCCAAAAATAGCGAGGCAATTTGTGTGATTTCTTCCATTTAAAATCAAATCCAGTTGTACAAGTGAAATGAGGTGTAAGAAAAGAGATGCTGCAGCGTATGGAAGGGTACAAGTAGTTCAGTGCAAGGAAGTGTACTCGAATGCTAAAACGTTGTGCTCTGATTAATGTATTTGATGTTAAATGTTAGAGAAAACTGAATTTACATTACTGTGCATCCATGTTGTGACAATAAAAAACATATGTATTGTGTGAATTCTTGTTGCCACTTTGTAACTGTGTCTTTTCTCTAATTCCTCCCTCTCAGGTAAACTTGGTGGTCAGGACTCCTTTGAAAGCATCGAAAGCTTTGAAAGCTGCGACCGACTGACCCAGTCATGGAGCAGCCAGTCTTCATTCAGCAGCCTGCAGCGAGTACCGTCTTACGACAGTTTTGACTCAGAAGACTACCCCACAGCTTTGCACGGCCACAAGCCCAAGGGCACCTTCAAAGACTATGTGAGGGAGCGTTCAGACCTCAGCAAGGACAAACCTGTCATTCCAGCAGCAGCGCTAGCAGGATACACAGGTAAGATGTCCAGGGGTTAATTTGAGGTAGAAATGTAAAACGGTGGCTACGACTGTTTTTAAATGTCATCATAATAAAATGCACGGGGTACCTAGATTACAGGCATCAGGAATTTGTTTATTTGTTAAATGAAACTGGCTTTTGATACTATAACTGTTTCAGAAAAGACTGACACATTTACAGAACACACACAGATTTCATCCTATTATTTACATCTACTCCTGTGGATCAGATTCACTGTCAGCTCTAATGTGAGCAGGTACTGGGTTGGTTCTAGCACTGTCTGCATGACAGTGAAAGGGTTAGTTAGCTCAAGGTTAGGGTAAATTAAGCTCAAAGATTAACTTGCAATGTAATATTTTTAGTCCAACATATCAGTTCTCCATTAACTTGTGAAATTGTAGTGGTGGATATGTCTAATTTTGTAATAGGGGAGAAACCAGCGTGTGTATGTGTAAGTTTAATATTTACATGAGGAACATATGTAAAAGTGTACGTTTGGTGCAGCTGTAGCATACTTTGTGGAAGCTCTCCAAAACTCCCCAGTGGGGGTGCCTTAATGCATCATTTTTAGAACCCAAAAAGAAAAAAAAAAACACCTTCTTACCCAGGCAACCCAAGTTATGCACATTACAGGAAACAAAATAATTTGCTTTTACTCTCCCTCTCTCTCTTTTTTTTCTCACTCTCTCACTCTCACTCTTTTGTTCTGTCTTTACTGCTCATCTACCTCCTTGTTATCTGCAGCCCGCATCTCAACCTATTTTTTCCAGGTCGCCCTAGCAACACTGGTAAAACACAGAAATTATGCCTGCCTTTGCACATGACAGCAGAGTAAAATTATCTGCTCATCTCACGAGGCTTCTTCTCATTCGAACATATTCAAAGAGCTGGTTTTTGTGTGTTCTTCTACTTCAAAAAGATGTGAAGATATTTGCAAAATCTTCTAAAACAAACGCACTATTTCAGCATCTGTCTTCGTTTTCTTGGTCTGAAAAGGTACACAGAGGGAAAAAAGCAAAACGTCCCCTGTTACTACTTTTACCACTTTACCAGGATGCGAATGTTAAGGCAGAACTACACCAAACCTACGTAACTGATATAAATACCTGAGATGTTTCTGGCATCGTGTAAGCTGCCCATAATATTAAATACATCATTAATTTTGAGAAATGCTGTAATTCATGGCAAGTACTGCAGGGCATAAGAAAATAAAGCATAGTTCTGGAATCCTCACAATCATATCGTGCATAGTTGGTGACAAACTAGACAATAAAGAGAGTTTGAAACAGGGTAGACATAGAACGCCTCTTGAAGAAAAAGACTTGGGGACTTTTTCACCCTTGTGTAAATTATAGTCACAAGGCTGCAAGATTGCCAGTGTTGGAAAAAGGGGAAATCCAAGCAGATTTGTTCAATGTCACCAACAATGCATACATCTAGGGCTGAACGATTTCAAGAAAAGACTTGTATTGCGATTTCTCTGGCAAATATTGTGATTTCGATTTCAACCACGATTTTTTTTTTTTTTTTTTTTTTGCAAATTTTAAGGGCAAATTAAATCAAACAATGAATTCAATAAAGCTAATGCAACAATGAAAACTTAAGTCAACTGATTTCAATACTTTATTGTTTATTAGCATTTGGTGCCTGAGGAACGACAGTCATAATAACTAAAAAACGTAAAAATAAAAAGAGAGCCTCTTTCTTAAGTTAACTGCTTATTTTATGTTTCCCCATCTACAAAATATCAGGCATTAAAAATGTTGATCAATGGCTCAGAAGCTCCAAAATAATTGCATTTTTGCAAAAGAAGGAACATAAGAATTCGTAATTGTAAGAAAGAAAACCAAGAAAAACAGTGACTTTGAGGATCCGAAAATCGTCTTGTCTGAAATCGCGATTTTCGGTCCAAAACGATAGATCGTTCAGCTCTACATACGTCAGATCTCAATGGCCTGTCCCAGAGTTGGTATGCTCCAGTTTAACTGTACGGTTTGTACTTCAAAAGATGCTTATAGAACAGCAAATCATTCATCCAAACTTAATGATGCTGCAAAGTAAAACAAATGCAATAAGAAAGCATGATACAAAGGCTGAGGAGGTTACGTGGCTAGTAGGATTTGGTGTGTACAGAAATGATGTGCTGTGTGTTTGGAACGTGTATGAATCTTTTAAGTAAAATTAGAATGGCCACCTTAAGGAAATATCATCCTGCTTTTTTCAACACAAAAGCATTTAGCCTCACGGATATGCAGCCCTAACAGGCTTGCATCTTTATCTGTCATGTGTCAGTTATTATGACATTGTAAACAGCGCTAAAGAGCCGGTGTTGGAAAGCGTTTTCAGCCTAATGCGTACTAATGTATCCTCAATGACAGGAATGGGCTTCTGCTGAGACTTTTAACGCAAAAGGAAAAGGAGAAAAGTTCAAGCTACGACACTCTAATTTTCCTGAAGTAGGGAAATGTTCGAGGTCTACGATGGTTCAAGCTGTCATTAAAGGCAGTGTAAGGAGGCTGTACGTGTGCGGGTCCATGTGTATTTTTTGACAAACAAAAGGAAAAATAAAGTTAAAAAAAATAAAAATCCAAATCGATGTTTACGACACCTCGACAGTGTGCTGTGCTTGGTTTCCTGTCCCAGTCAGGGGGTGACAGGTGACACTTGTAGCGAGGACAGGGAGCTGATAAGGCAGCAGAGAGATAAGTGAGCCTCCAGTTGTCAACTCTGTGGCTTCCTGTGACAATTCTCCATTTACACCTCTGTCTACAGTCATACAGAAAACACTCCAATAGGGCTCATTTTCTCTCCGTATCATAACAGTTTGCTTTCTCACTCACGCAACGCTCTTATTCTCACAAACATACTAATGCAGTCAGACGTTTATGCATTGTTTGGTGGCATATCCTGAATGACCTGCGAAGGTAGTTGAATTGGAAAAGTTAATCAGTTACAAATTAGATTATTTACTGTCTAAATGGTTTATTAAGTTACCACCAAGAATTTACAGCCTCCTCCTTACAAAAACATACTTAAAATACCTCTGAGTTTTAATGCATTACCATACTTATACTCTTGTAACTTATAAGAAGCATTTGATGTCATATTAGCTCATCAAAACACCATTGAACATTATCATTTGTCTCAGGCTCAGTCAACACCCAGATGTTTCTGCTATAGCTGCATATGCTCAAGACTCATATAGCGTGCATGGGTCAGATCCTTAACACTACTATGAATGCAAGCCCCCAACCCCACCCGCCCTTTTGCCACACTGTATGGTTTTTCAATGAGGCCCATTGTGCATGGAGGCTTGTAAAATATTTTTGGAAACTTTTTTTAAAAAGGGGTCGCCTACATTCTGGCATGAGAGCGCAGCAGGCTGGTAAACGCACACTGTATCACCCTTATGTGGGCTCGCTGTTACAGTAGCAGACATTTGGAATGCACGTCAAAGCTCCTTGTCTGAAAGAGATCCAGTGTTGCAGAGCCATTTATTTTCCAAAGTCGAATTGCCTGTTGTCATGCACCTTCTCCAATCCTGCTAAGAGTAAATAGGGCTCAGAGACACCGTTTCAAGTGTGCAACCCACACGCCTATTTCCCTGAAAGCTTTTGTTTGTGTTGTATAAGGGTACATTTGGTTTTCTGAGGTAC
The DNA here is from genome assembly GCA_030068375.1 of Ostorhinchus rueppellii. Taxonomy (NCBI): domain Eukaryota; kingdom Metazoa; phylum Chordata; class Actinopteri; order Kurtiformes; family Apogonidae; genus Ostorhinchus; species Ostorhinchus rueppellii. Next base: position 14,218,902 of record JAQQZY010000006.1, on the reverse strand, counting down.
TTGAGAGAAGTGACTTTTGCCGAGCTTGAGTTTTGCTGAGGCGGTGTGCTGCATAGGCAGGTGTGATTTCAACATGCGAGCTTCAAAAGTGGGTGGGTTAGTATGCAGAGAAACCACAAGATCAAAGTGTACTACATTGAATCTAGTTCAGACAAACCCAGGCTTTTTGTTTTCTTTGTTCTGCTTTCCCTCGTTTTTCCACATGATGTAATAACATTAAAGTTTAGTTTTAAGACTTATATTTATTTCTTCACTCTTGAAAGTTGTAATCTATTATTACTTAGCAACCTCTAACTTTTGCTCTTCCTTACACACACACACACACACAGACTGTATTCAAGTCCCAAAAAATGTGCTGCTAAAGTCTGGAGGCAGCCGCTCTTATTTTAAACTAGTGATTTCATCAGTATGGAACTCATACAGACACAGACTAGATTCACATAGTGCACAGGGCAACTGGCAGACAAGGGAATACAAGATGAATGTGCCTGTTGTATTTAGTGGGACATTTGGTTCCAGTGCTGTACTTGAGACTGACCCAGATTAGAAGGTTTACTTTGTCCATCTTCAGACATAAGTGAATAATTAGCATGCGTATTCAGTGCTTTCAGACATGGCTTAAGTATACACTTGGACATGTGTGTCTCCCATTGACCGAAACTAAACTTGTTGGAGTTTTCTAGAATATGTACAGTATATTTTGCACTTCTTCAACATGCAACCTTTAATTTAGCACAAATACACTACAGATGCAGTGCAGTTTGGTGTGCAATACAAATATTTTAAAACACTCAAGTGTGCATGTTCAAGCATGTTCCATATCTTGAAACAGAAATCTGAAGGTAGTATATTTTGCCATGAAAGCAGACTTTGTTTTCTCAAGATGCTCATTATTTGCTACACCTTCTGTTCTGCAGGCAGCGGCCCCATCCAGCTGTGGCAGTTTCTTCTGGAGCTGCTGACCGATAAGTCTTGCCAGTCCTTCATCAGCTGGACAGGCGACGGCTGGGAATTCAAGCTCTCCGACCCTGATGAGGTGAGAGGTCACGACCCTGCTGGTCACTGGTACACATTCTGGGAGGTCCTAAGTAGTTGGCCAGATGAAGATATCTTCTTATTTTTCAGAAAGAAAGAAAGAAGAAAAAAAAAAAAAAAAAGAAAATACTTGGTGTTGAGTTGAGTTTTCTGGTTTCATGTCACCATATTAAAAAAAAAAACAGGAAGGAAAACTTATGCTCAGTTTCATTCAATGATTTATAATTTTCAAAGGTTTAATTCAGTTCATAAATCACTTTCAATTAGATTAAATTTGGAGATTTTGAGATTGTTGAATGAGATAAATTGCTTAAAACGTCACAACATTATTATGGTTTCTGATTGCATGACCACATGTTTATTCTCTGTTGTGTTTAGGTTGCTCGAAGGTGGGGAAAGAGGAAAAACAAGCCCAAGATGAACTATGAGAAGCTTAGCCGTGGCTTACGCTATTACTATGACAAGAATATTATCCACAAGACATCGGGAAAACGCTACGTCTACCGTTTTGTCTGTGACTTAAAAAGCCTGCTGGGGTACACTCCGGAGGAGCTGCATGCAATGTTGGATGTAAAGCCGGACACGGATGAGTGAAATCAGAGTTTTAAAAGGAAGTGAAGACAAAAGTTAAGGAGCCACGTGGACTGAGGCTCATAAAGTGGTCTTAACTGTTTGATAAAGTTGTTAAACTGTTTTTTTGGGGACCAAAATGTTTTTAATGACTAACTGTGGTCTTTGTCCTCTTTGAGCTCTTGTCTCTCAGACCTTGTTTTAAAAGAAGGCACAAGCCAAAAGTGTGTATGCATAACCCTGTTGCATTTGAGATGTGTGTACACGTGCGTGTGAGCGAGTGGATGTGTGATATACAGTATACCGGTATTATTTTGCAGCTCAAGGCTGATGGAGCAGTGTTGACTCGAGGTCAGGTTCCATTTTTGCCTGAGTAGCACAGTGGGCAGACATGAGGATGGAGACAAAAAGTGTAGAAAACCGCGAGAGAAAATTCAAATAATGTCATTTCATTTAACGTAGCAGAGAGCAGACGGAAAGTTTCCACGAAGAACGGTTGCCAAAGTGTATAAGTGGGACTGAAGTATGTCATATTTGCATACAGTATATGCTCCGTTTTTCTGTTTGACAAGGAGAGTGTTTTCAGCTTGGACCAAAAAGTGTCTCTTATAATCTGTTGTTTGATGATCATATGCTTGTGCCAGTATCATATTATTGATGTTGAGAACACCCAGCTACCAGGCATATATTGGAAAGTGTAATTTAGTTATCGTGCATATGTTGTCAATGAAGGTATCGAAGAGTAACCGAACCCCAGAAGCCAAGTTTAACTGTTCAGGTTTGTCAAAGCCCATAACTGAAATGTGCTGATTTGTTATCAGACAACACTATAGGCACTGGCCCCGTGCTGGTAGGGTTTGAGGACCGAATGAGATTACTCATAGCAAGAGTGTGTGATAGACAGACAACTGAAAGTAGCCGTTGCTTTTGAAACTGACTTTTTCACCGTCGTGTACATGTTTGTCATCTTAGAGACACATATTATGACTGAAACTTATGCATTTTTGCATATACCATCAGTATTAGCAAACTGTAGACAATCTTTGTGGGGAAATTCAGGAGTCTTTGGTAAAAGTTGTTTAATATGCAGATTAGATGTATAATTTGTCAGTTCACTGTCCATGTTAGTCTTGCTTTTGAAATGTTTAGTCTTTTATCTGTACAATAAAATCACAGGATGCGGAGCGATTAAAGAAATCCTACGAAAGTTGAATATGTATTAATGCAGTACGTTTTGGTCGTAAAGTGGTTGCAGTATATTGTGAAGGTACAGTTTATGGAAGAGAGACTGGCAGAGGAAAAATGTTGACTAGAGAGAAGAGGCGGCTGTGAGGGGAGAGATGGAACGACTCAAAGGAGCTGTGGAATGGTGACGAGGTCTGATAAAGAATGACGGAAACGATGCAAGTTGGCGTTGCTGGGAAGGTTGGATTGCCTGGGTTTTATACTGGGGATGGTCGTCAAAGAGGAATGCGGCTTTCAGCTCAAACATTGTCGCAAATATTAGTACTTAATTTTGTCCGTGTGTTACTTTTCTATGGACAAGACGATATCGACTTCATAGTAAGGAATCCATCTACCGTTCCACGTTGAGTATAGTGGTGGGATTTGCTCTGAATACACGGCTAAAGACTCACTGGTTAGTATTAAGCAAATTGGCGGCAGCAGCATCCCGACAGTGGGAATAATGACTGTACACTGGCCTTATGGGAAATGCCAAAGTTGAATATCATCTTAGAATTTAATGTTATTGTTTACAGTGGCTGAATGTTACCCATATAGATGAAAATAGCTTTTGAGATGTCTGTTTGTACAGATTGTATTTCATAAAGCTTTATTGAGACCCAGATTACATAAATAAGCAAAACACAAAGCAGGAATAATAACCAAAGCCCATGTGAGGTCTTTGACCAGGGTGCTTTGTGTGTCCTCCTCCACTGGAAGAAGACAAGAACCAGAAATTTCTCATATGTTTGGAAGAAGTTGACTTTGTGTTTTAGTTTTGTTTAATATTCCGTAAAGCACACAGCGTTAGGATGAGAAAACTGCCTTTGTGTGTCTGGGTTCCCGCTGAAAAGTGATACTGTAACTGTTCAGTGTTGAATTGGTTTCAAGCTTGTACGTCATTATGTAGTACTGACTCACAAACTCTCATCCATGTTTCCATCCAAAGCAGAGAATATGATCTTCAACAGATCAGATTAGTATTAAGCCTCACTGTACTTTAATTCTTAACTGTGTGATTCAAGTTTCCAAACACTGTTGTGTTTTGTTTTTTTTTTTGTTTTTTTTTTGTTTTTTTTTTGTTTTTGGCTTTCTGATGTCAATGTTGTGTGTAAGAAAGAGCTTTACCAATTTTTAAACATACATGTAATGTTATTAATGCCATGGAGGAAAAAAAAAGAAAACATTTTCAGCACAAGGTCATGATGTTCTTATGGTTGGCTTCATAAGATTAATGTACAAGTAAACGTTCTGTTACCATAAATGTTATATTTTAAAATAATTTTGTCAGGAAAATAGATTATTGTCAAATGTCACAATTTACAATCTACTGCAGGTTTTATGTATTAATGAGCCTTCGTTAGGCAGGTGTATTGATACCAATAGTTTGTGGCATATGCATATCTCAGAATGGATCCAGAAGGAAAACGTTATTGTTTTAGATGTTGTTTTTTTTGTATATTTTATAGTGTCTCTGTATTTTTGTTATGAGATCATTTTTATTGTATTTAGTTCACAAACATTTGAATATTTTTCAATAATTTATATTTTATAAAAAGACGAGATGCAGACAGCTGGTGCTTTCATGGGAATTTAAAGGTAGCGCAGGACAAAGTAATGTAGCGATATTTTTTTGTTGTCGGTTTTTTTTTTTGTTTTTTTTTTTATTCTTTTTTATATAGAAAATAAACCTGTCTGCTAGAGGAAAAAAAGGCTGATGCTGGCCCATCAATGATTTCTGCTGGAAAGGTTTTATAAACTGTAGCTTCTATTTCTAAAATGTACTTAATGTACTTCAAATGTTATGAAATATATGTGAACAAAGATTTCATAATTGTGTGTGTTGTTACTGCTTTAATCAATGAAAACATTCCATTTAATATAATTGAAAACACTCTTATTACTATATATTTCTTCTTGTCAGCTGAGGCTCTTTTAATGCTGCTCTAACACTGCTTTGCTCTAATGGAATACTATCTGCTACTTATCTACATTATTGTAATATAAACTTTCTGCCTCAGAGGTTAAATGCCAAATTTTACATATTTAAACAAGATGAATTGGAAAACAAATGACAAAAGTGCCTCTTAGCTGATGCTTTCAATGCATATGGTAGAGTCTTATTACATATATATGTATATGTATATATATCTTGGTTTAAATTTTTTCAATAGTTCCATAAATCTTCCACTAGATAGAACCTGTTAAATGAATGCCATGTGTAGACAGTAGTCGCTTTTCCATTAACCCTCAAATTGCACAAATATAACTTGCGCATAAAAATGTGCCTAATGGAAAATCACCAATGTCACCGAAAGTCTCATTTTTAAAAGTTTGAGTTTAGTTTATTTAAAAGGGAACCATAAAGTTTAGTAAAACATATGTTTACACATGGTTATAAAAGCCAGAATTAGCCAGAAGGCTAGTTTTCATCTGTAGTCCACTGGCCAGGATGTAAAAAAGCAGTAAAATACATCTACAAGAGAAAGACATGGTTAGACACTTGATAGGACACTAACGTGACAAGTAACATAATATACATGACAAAGTGCTAAGAGAGCACAGAACATACAAGACCTATACAATAGAATATAAAATACATATTCAAACACTATACAATTAAGAAAATAGTTCATTAAGAAACTTTGCTGAAAAGTTTTTATGTTGGCAACAAGTGGTTTTTCGGGCGTGGCAAATATCTGTATATCATGCAAAACTGCAATGGAAAAGACCTTTTTATGCCACTAGTCACATGAATAAAAAAAAAAAAAGATGTCAGATGTTACAATAAACGAAGAAGAGTTGTGAAAGAAACCTTACGTTGTATTTCATCCATTTCATTTCTTTATTTCCAGCATTTACAAAACACTCATTCATTTTCACTCAGAAAGGAGTGGAAAGAAGATCGCAACCCCATTCTCAGCCCCAAATAACATAATAATGTTTTAAATCCTCACTCCTGTCCTTTAACTTCAAACCAGGACAGTGAAAAAAACAGGCCCAGACCAAATTAGAATAAACTCATTCAACAGTATTTACATTATAGAACCAAAATGGGTGTGAAAAATAGAAACAAAATACATTCCCGGTGGTGTTACCATGGTAACAGTTAACCATCATTTTACATTCTAATAATTACACATCAGCAATGGTAAGAATACAATTACAATAGCAGCAATAATTAAGGGCAGCACATACGGACAATAGTAAGAACAACAGCGGAAGGCAATGATAACACATAATAAATATATATATGTATGTGGACACACCAGGAAACCCAGTCATTTTTCAATTTAGTACGAGATAGAGGGGTAATATATAATAAAATGAATATATCTGTAAATCAATGTGATAGTTACATTCATTTCCATGTTTATGGAATGACTTCTCATGTCATCCTGCAATAATAATTAAACAAATCATTGCATTTGTGATTTAATGGAAAAACTGACATTACTGTATACACGTCTGGTTTTTTGACATTTGGGAAATATTGGTAAAGTTTTACATAGATTTCTAATGGAAAAGTCACTCGTGTTTTCAAGTAGAAGTGGTAGCTCTGAGTAAAACCCGTTCTTTCATTAATTCTCAGTTTCACATTTGCACCACAGACTGGATCTTATTGTAGCAACAACAGCCAACCAACAGTTTGGACTAGATTTGTCTTTATTAGTGACTCAAACTGGGTAAAGTTTCACTCTGTTCATTCTGGGGGTGTTTTACTTATAGACCAGTGTAATTTGACAGTTTTGGGAACGGACTGCTTTACAATAGGAGACATTTTGATTGATAGACACAGATGCGTTTTTGTTAATCGATGTTTCTGCAGTACAGTAGTCTTCAATTCCAAGTGGCACGGGCGGCATCCGACCGGTCAAACAAATCTGCCCATTGTTCCACATCACCACACTCTGATCCTTCAAAGTGGCTTTGGTTTCCTTTGAAATACATGCAAACCATGGTGTGTCCCACTTTAACGAGTGTGTCCCATGCACGCTGATGAGGTGACGTCAGAACAGAACCAGCACACTGGGGCCCATTCATGTGCTTGTAACCCCAGGCTCATATAAATTCCACTGTAGATAGAAAACATACAGCACCGTGGCCCGCTGCCCCACACAGCCCAGCTGTTTGGCTCCGGTGCACAGGTCTCCTGCATAAAGGAGAAAATACAGGTTCCATAGACCAGAGGGATTTTAGTTGTTTTTTTGTTTTTTTTTATAGAGATTTTTACATGACAGCCTGGGTGTTGACAGTAATTGCACACATTTTTCTAAATATGTAACAAGTACATACTTCATATAAGCCTTTATCAATTAATATTTACCCATAAACACCCAGCACTAATTACGTTTTCTCTCTGTTTAACTGTTACTAAAGTGATTTATCATCATCATTTATTATATTACCCTCTATATTTTGCATTTTTCATGTATTTCTCTATATTTAATTTCCTGTTCATGAAAACTCAGAGTAAATTCATTTAAACAGAGAAAACTGATGAAAAACTGATGTTTTGGGCAAAAATATCAATAACTGAAGGCAAAAACAAGTGTCTCCATCCACTGACATTGATCCAACTCCATGTTTTTGTTTTGTTTTTGTTTTTTTTTTTTACAGATCTTTATTTAATTTGAAGGAGATTTTACAAGGCGTTACAATCACAAAATACACCCCTAGAAATATATACTTGCCCATATCCACAATAACAATAAAATATCACATAGTTATACAATAAGGATGTGCATCATCTAAAACGCATATGTCAACCCACTTACGTATATATATAAACTTACCCCTACCTACACCTTTACCCCCTCTTTTATATATACATGCACATATAGACGCACATACACTGAAGAAAGCACAACACTGAACTGACTGAAGAAACCCCGCCCCCCAAGCCAATCCAGAGCTTCACCTCCCACCTGTGCACATACATACACACAACATATACATACATACACACATGCACACAACATGTACATACATACACACATCCTATAGCTACATACACACAACATATACATACATACACACAACCTATAGTTACATACACACAACACATACATACATACACACATGCACACAACATATACACACATTCACACACATATACATACCTACACAACCTATAGCTACATACACACATACACACAACATATACATACATACACACATGCACACAACATGTACATACATACACACAACCTATAGCTACATACACACATGCACACAACACACACTTCATTCATTCATTCATCTTCTATACCCGCTTAATCCTCATTAGGGTCACGGGGGTCGCATGGAGCCTATCCCAG
>JAQQZY010000006.1:14174811-14187403 GCA_030068375.1 Ostorhinchus rueppellii | reverse complement strand
TCCCCAGGGAGGTGTCCAGGAGGCATCCGAAATAGATGCCCCAGCCACCTCAGCTGGCTCCTCTCGATGCGGAGGAGCAGTGGCTCTACTCCGAGCTCCTCCCTGGTGACTGAGCGCCTCACCCTATCTCATAGAGAAGTGATGCTAATGATGATGCAGGCAGGAGAGGGGCAGGACCACATCAGCCGGTCCAGCGTTGGTCCATGGAAAACCTGTGATGATCCCAGGAAAACCTGCAAGATAACTGTAAACACAACTGTAAAATGCATTTTACTCATGTTTACCATTTTTCCAGTTAGCCAGTATTATTAGAATTATTAGCAATTAGCATTAGCTCACATCTGATCCCCTGGGCTCCCATAATCCCACTTGTTTTTTTTTTGTTTTTTTTTTATCCAAATATGATTAGTTCCATCTCCAAGATGTCACCTTGGCAAAGAAAAAATTAACTACTGGTTTCACAGTAGCAATTCAGACACCAACGGGTGACATCAGGGATTCCCTATCCAGTAATGTTAAACCATCTGTTATGACAGAAAAGCAGTTTAAGGCAAGTTGATGCCAAATATGAACTGCAACATTTGTTTCGTTGCCTCTTGCTTACTTCCTGTTTATGAAAAGCAACATGTTTGTGAGAAAGGAAATGCATATCACTGTTTTGCTTATCATTTTAAGACTGTTATTTGATACTGTGAGTAATGTTAGACGTTAAAATTGTACTTTCAGAAGCATTGTTTCATTCACCATTAAATGTCACTAAAATAATGATGTAATTTCAATGAAACAAGGCATGTATTTAACATATGCACAGCTACAGTAGTAACTGCCAATTAACACAAACCTTGCTACACCAGCCACATTAATTCAAGAACAGCCTCCTCACACAGGTGGTAAGGCATGATGAAGGAAAGACAGAAACCAGAGCAGGTGGTGGGAATAAAATATAAGTGTTTCTCTAAAGTAAAATTAAAAACTCGCTTGGGATTTAATGTGAACTGGATAACACCATTCTCACATTGTTGCATATTTCAAACCTTGTTAAACATAATTAGAGCAACATTTTCTGAAAGAAATCTTCATGGAATGCATTCATTACAGAAACAACTTAGTGTTTACAGAAAGTGTTGAATAATAATTACAGCGTTGATAACAGCTGGAACAAGGGATTTAGTTTTCTCGACTTTTGTAAGCTATTAACTCATTACTGTGTGCTTTTAATCATGATGGTACCAATTAAAATGTGTAAATAAGATGTTCAATAGCTTTAAACAACAGTTAATATTTCATTTTATAATTATTTATTGCTCATAAGCCTTTCATTTGGTCTCATTTGATGTGTCAAATTCTTCTGAAATACCTCCAAACTGCCAGATGAAAGTTCTTCTAACACATTATTAACATTGTCAGACATGTACTATTTGTTTTGTTAAACAAGTAAACTTATTGTATAAAGTGCAGACAAAATAAAAAAAAAACGGCTTGAATTGGCTGAATTGTTAAACTGTTGAGGACTAAGTGGTTTGGAAATGAGTGAATGACCTTGAAATGTTTGCAACTGTGGGGTTGATGACATTCGACAATAAACTAGAAAACAGCCTCATATAAACCTTTTATAGGTCCACCTTAACTAGTATCATAATTATCTTGTCATTGGGTAAGACTAACCATAATACTAATCCATGTACTCTAAATGTGGCATCAAAGTTGAACTTATAACTGAAAGTGACGTGCATACATACATAATAGATTACCTGTTATTTAAAAATAATTCCTTTCTCTAAAATATTACTGCCTCAGAATTGTAATGCGCTACTTTACTCCTGTATTACTTTAAAGTTATATACAGACTCTCAACATAAATGGCAGTAGAACCCTACCCCAGCCCACCCCCTATACGAGAGTTAGCAGACCCTTGGACACATACATTTGCATCCCAAAGTACATAAGGACAGTTAGCTAGGTAAGTAATGCTACGGTCTATAGGTGTGTTTCTACTATCAGAACTTCCGGGCCGTGTTACAGGAACTTCATGGTATGTGCATGTGTCCGTTGACAGGGTCATTTTCAGGAACCAACAGAGTCCCTGCTCGAGGGTAGGTACTCGAGACCAGCCCGGTAGAGTCGCTGGGCGGTACGAGTGGCTAACTCGCGCAGATTGGTAACACTACAGTGCTACCAATGCAAATGGCATCAGCAGATCATGACAAACAACCTCCAATTTTAAATAAAAAAGTACTTGCTGGAGGAATTTCACAAAACTGATACCATTACTGTGTACAGCAGCAGCACAAACGCAACAAACATCCCAACTTCGTCCATGTCCAGTGTTGTGATTTCCTCCTCTGCTGCTGCTTTGTTTTGGTGCTTTCTGTTAGTGACATGACTACAGAAATGAATGTGATATGATGATGTTGTCGTGAGGTTCTTACATTGCCATTACTGTAATGGAGACACGACGCCTGAGAGGACCAGGCTAACTCGCGGCCTTGTCAAAAGTACCTTCCCCCCAAAAAGTCCTGGGAACAGGGTAGTGGACACATGCCTTATGATGTTCGAATCCCAGCAGGAATGCTTCCATTTTGTTCAACGAGGACACTGGTAGATAAATCCGGAATCAATAAGAATTCTAACCAGTCATAGAAATATTAGCTTACCTTTTCATTGCTGATCACAAGGGTCATGCTAATGCTAACTAGCTTCTGTAAAGCAGGGTTAGGGTTAGTAATAAGTATACGTCCATGTGGAAAATGGACTGTCTTCTGCCATCTTCTCCCATTGGCTGAACACCAACAGGAAATAGAACTTTACAGATGCATTTTTGATTCCTTCAGGTCTCACAGTCTTGCTGTTTTTTTTTTTTGCTTTTTTTTTTATCATTTGAGCAATAAAATAACGGGCAAAAACAGTGTTGTAACACAAGCACTATTGAACATGTATGGAATTTAATACTGAAAATTGATTAGTAATGCCTTCCACTACTGCGTTACAGCAAAACGTAATCTGTTATACTCTTATAACATATTACTCTCAACACTGGTCATGAATAATTTAATAAAAGTAAACACTGGTGAATAATCTTTGCACTACTAAGCTAACATTGAGCAGAACCAACAGTACAAGCATTATTTCTTTATCGTAAAACTCACTGAACGAAACAGAGAAGAGCAAAAATAAAGGACACAATATGAAGAGGTGGTTATAAAGTTTATGCAATGACTCATCATTTTTTAATATGTATGAACCTTCTGCTATCGGCTAATTCATTATTTTTTGTTATGTCAACATGATTCTGACTAGAAACAAATGACCCAGGAATTAACAGGTTAATAATGGCTCTGTCTGATAACCTGCAGTTCCTTTATTATTCTAAGAAGGTTTAATGAAGTAAACAGCACGTATAACAAACACTGACTCACTGTAGTGTTACCAAACACACACACACACACACACCCTCTTGAATCAACTGGATACATGCGAATACAAGTGTGGTAGAGATAAGTCATCCCCAGGGTCTGTGTGTAGAACCCATTTTTTAAATTATTATTTTATGGCCAGGAAGACATTAATGCAGAGCATCTGTTGGTGTCAGAGGTAGATCTATGTATTTCTGAGCATGGCCATGTTTTTATATTTACCTGTGGATGAATAAAGAGATGATTTATCAATTCACCTCTTGTGTTCCCTAGTCTTTCCCACTTTCCCCCCACCTTTTTCCTTTGGGGAATTAATCAGCTGTCTGACACATGCACCGAGGCAGACAGGGAGGCAGACAGAGGGAGGGAGATAAGAAGAAAGATGATGGGGGAGAAGAGGCTGAGCAGGATAAGGGTGGCACGAGTCAAATTGGAAACATATCCTTTCAACATGTCTTATCTTAGCATTTTATCTGTGAAAAGAGGCACAAGGGGGACGACCCTCATGGTTCAAAGGCCTCACTCAATTCAGTGATGAAACCGTGGCCGACTCCTCGCCGGCAGAACCAACTGTGATAACTTCTCAGTGTGGTGCAAAGCTTTCCTTCCAACACCTGCAACCCATTCATGAAGTGTGAGAACGGGGCGATGAGAGGAAAAAGGAAGGTGGACGATTCGGTATTTGCAAAGAAACAAAAGCAAAAGTAGTCAGTTCCAAAGATGATATATCGGGTCGAGTATTTAAGGTAAATTTGGAGCTGCACGTCTCTCTTCCTTGTAAAAACTGAAAGGGTGGTGTGCTTCTGGCCCATCACCCTGCTGCTATTTTTATCTGGGCCCAGGTGGGATTGGATCCAGATGGGGCACCTGATCGCCTCCTTCTTTCACTCGTCGTTCTAAGCTTGGAGTTTCTTGTACTCATATCAAACCCTTTCTGAGCCAACCACATTTCATCCTTTAGAAACCAAGAGAGTGGCTGGGAATTGAATCAAGTCTGCCATGTGTCATGCATGCATGTGTGCATATGAAAGAGTACGATTTCGGTAATGATATGGAAATACAATAAGTACATGACAAATGTGAGCCTCATATTTCTTTACAATGCAAACAAGACGTTGATGGCCAGCTTAGATGGAGACATTTCCTATATCAACGTCTGTTACAAAATGGCAATAATACAAAGCATAACATTAACATTGGCCAGAGCCTGCCTTAAAAGGCACAGCCGACACAAAAGGGGTCATGTCTTATGATCCATTGGGAAGGTAGAATACCCCAGACCCAATGGGCTAACCTAACAGGAAACCTGAAGGATACACCCTATTAGGCCTGTACTTCCTGTTACTTCAAGGCATGTACAATTTATGAGCCAGGAGGTACGGTGCACCACTGCAGATCTGATGGATTTCCTCTTTGGTTCTCCAAAAAAGACTGAGCCAAAGCATTTTATGAAAGAAAAATGAGATACAAAGAGGGAAAAAGGCAGATAAGGTGAATAAAAGAACCATCTGCAGGGCACTCTGCAAAGCCTTGTGCCAAACGGTCTGGAAAGAATCACACATCTTGGCAGTACATCCTATAAATATGCTCTGATCCTTACAATTCAAATGAAACTTAGGAGGATATTAAATAGATCCACTGCCTGAAAGCCAGTGAATATCAGTGCCAGTGATGTAGGTACAGTAACTCACCAGGAATAGACATTTGGAAATAACTCAAAATTGATAACAGATTTACACAGTACAGCAGGGGCTTTTGACATTCGACAATTTCCTTTGCTACTACTATATGGTATCTTATGTCTGTCACACTGAACTAACAGCTGTTCATGTATCTACAGGATACCTGTCAGTGCATTTCAACTTAATGGGACTTTCTTGAATTCTCTATTCTGTGGAAATGGTTTCAAATCAACAAGATAAAAAAAAAAAAAAAGACATGAGAGTGCCGTCACTGACGCACGCTGAGAAACCACAATGACAGACAGTAAAACAAACCCATAAAACAAACCCCAATGTGACAGAATCCACGCCATTATGAGCACATTTTGTTCAAAGTGTCAACAAAGCTACTCAAAATTATAATTCTTTTGCAAACGGTAGGTGGAAAAAGTGATCATGAACTGCTGTTAGTGTGTTGAGATGTAGGTTTGTACGTGTGGGTGAAGAGTAGAGGTACTTATGCATTTGCCAAATCATCAAACAATGTCTCGACGAGGCTTCAGACTCTCATTTCATGATGTAATGCATTCTGCTGCTTCTTCTGTCAAGATTTTTCCTCACCTTGCAGCTTTGCAACCCAGTGTGACAGACATCTAGTGACGTACATTCCAGCAGATGTTATTTTTTGAACCTTGAACAAAACAACGGCCTCCGTACACTGCAAGTTAATTGTACTGAACATATAAACACAGTATGGTTACAGTGTGGTGGATCAGTATACAGAGGTATATGTTATTTCCTTGGAAAAACAAAACAAAATGGATTAGTTACAGACACAAAGAGGAGGGATGGGAGGAAGTAGGAAGTACAGGGGGAATGGGTGTGATATGATGGAAGGTATTTTAGCGGGGAGGAGGGGGAGACTGTGAGTTTGAAGAAGTATACCAGGATGAGAAGGATGAAACAGTAGATAGGCAACCAGTCTCCACTGTTGTCAGAGATGATAGAGTGTCTCAGCGTTTTGTGAGAGACTTTCTACAAGTGTTATCAAGCTGCAATAAAACGCTGATCCCTGCACTGCTAACAGGCACACTATGTACAGTAAATCTCCAAACAGATCTGCAGCTAAATCAAGAACAAAACCTGAGCCAATCCACATGGAGCTCACAAGTCAATGGGGAATTTAACCCATAAAGACCCAAACATCCACTTGTAACCAAAAGCACCCGCTCATGTAACCATTTAAAACATGCACTAATCCTATTAATACATGTAAGTAATTGGTGTAAAATACAGTTTGTCATTTTTTCACGGCCATCAGATATGACCCATTTGGATGTTCCGAGACTCTGTAGTTACCATGGAAACACCATGATCTTCTACAACATTGATTCACCAGTAAAACCCATGGAGTTGCTTCAATGGTAGTGGATGTTCACACTGGGTTTATGCTCAGTTATTGATATATTTGACTGAAAAAGTCACTTTTTCATCAGCTTTTTCTGTTTTTAATAAAATAACCCTTAACTCTTATCCGAGCTTTAATGAACATCTACATGATCAGTGAATTAAATATGGGAAAATACCTGATTTACATTTAAAAAAAAAAAAAAAAGAAAAATAGAGAAGATTATATTTACGATAAATGGTGATAAATCCCTTGGTAATGGGAAAATAGAGAAAAATAAATCCGGGAACAGATGTAAAAGTAGCACTGCACAACTAATGCATTCATATTCAAATAATTATCTGTAAAGTGTAAAAAATATGTCGTATTAATTTTAATGTTGCAGCAGAAGTAGCAGAAAGGGTCTGGTTCAGTCCTGATACACACTTCACATGCTGACTTGTTGCTGCCTCTAACTACAGACCTTCTATTGATATTCATCATGATAAATGTTGAAGGTGATCCTACAGTGAGTAATAAAGTCAAGGCTGTGTAATGTACAGTTCATGAGACTGAAGCATGTTTATGAAATGTATCCATGATAAAAATATAAGATGGATGTATTGTTAATATTTTAGGTGGACCTGCAGTCAGTGGAAAGGTGACTTTGGCTGCCGTCCAAACTATCTTTAATCTACACAAAGGACTTTAATAGGAATTTGTAATGAACTGTGAATGGAGTCACGTAGGCCTGAATGACTAAACTGCAGTTGGCTGATTATCACATTTGATTGGCTATTTTTAATGTGGGTAAGCATAGCAGATATAGAGAGTACAATATATAATATCCTTTGGATAATAAAGTAATCAGTAAAAAAAATCCTCCCTCTTGAAGGCCAAAGTACTTGCCCTCTATCAAAAATAACTTGCCTCTCCCACTCGCAGATGATGACATTTGGAATATGATTTAGCCTTGTCGCCAGTTACTATCACCATGGGGCCTTAGGTAAACACGTCTGATGGGACCCAAAGGTCTAGCACCAACACTGGACTGGGAGGACAGGCAAGTGCGGAGGCTCTCGGCCCTGCAAAAAATCAGCAGAAGCCAAGCAGGAAACATCTGGAAGACCCAGTGCAAACAGATGTCGGAATGAGATAAGAACCCACGAGTTAGAGTTCAGCCTCCCATCTCTGTATGACGGAGCTTTGTAACATCCAGGTGGGCTGTAGCCTTGGCTCCAACAGCTCAAAGGTCCAAATAATCAAACTTTTTTTTTTTTTTTTCTCACACTAGCATCTGGACGAGGCTGTGAATGTTGTCAGTAACTTGTGTTCCATTGTTTCCAGTCTCATTTTTGATCCATTGTCATCCAGACTCTCATGAGACTCCCTCTACACAATGTTTTTAGCACTCCAGGTCACCATTTACATCATTTCCTGCCATAGTTTCAACATCGTTTGGGCAACAAAGTGAACTATGCATCAATGGTTGGCCATTCAGTCGTATTGCCCACGCTTCGCTCATTGTTCTACTGGATATTGTTTGATATTGAATTGCAGTGTCAACTTTATTGCTTATTTTCAATTGCTCATCTAAACAGCTGAAAAAAAATTGGCACAGAACTGACACAAGTGCATGAGATCTGGAGTTTAAGCAGTAACACATTATTGTTTTTAACCCTTTGCATCACCGTCACTATACAAAAACATATATATGTCACTCCTGCTTTATGAGAGCTGATTACTTTGCGTGAGGAACAAAAACACTGAAGAAAATAACAGAGATAAATAATGAAGAAAACTGTGTCATTCACACAGATGAGTAGAAACCACAAGGGAGGGTTGGTTCCTGTTAAACTATAAAAAGGTTTCCCTTGGGACATAAGATCTGAAGTGGAACTCACAGATTGTTCTGCACTCAGAGGCGACTGCACACCACCAGCCTGGATCTCTATAAATTGATAAATAATGGGTCCTTGGTGGCAGGAAAAGTTACAGAAAAGTTACTTAGAGTAAGACTGAATAAATAAATTCATTTGTGTAATTTGTGCGATGCTGTTAGAGTTCATCAGCAGTTGTGGTAAGCGACTGTACACTGAGTATTCATTCTGTTTTATTCTGAAAGTCTTCATGTAAAACAACCAAATATAAAGAAGGTCATGAAGAGCAGAGCCGGCCCAAGCCTCCATTGGGCCCTGAGCAAAATTGGATCTGGGGGGCCCTCTATTTCGTTTTTTCCTCCTCTTTCTTTTTTCAGCCCCAAAGGGTACATCCTTTTTGTCACATTGTTTAGATTAGATTGGTTTGATTGTTTTTTTGTTTTGTTTTTTGTACAATAGTATAATTTTGATTATATATAAATCATTATTCATACATACAAAAACCACTTTTTTTTTTTCTTAATTGCTCTTGGTGGCCCCCGAGTAGCTGCGGGGCCCTGTAGCACCCTATAATTTACTAATTTCTTGAAAATGTAATAGAATTTGGACTCAACTCAATCAAAAATACAACAAAACCCAATAATATAATAGCTTCACCAATACCGTAATAAAATATCCCAACTGATATTGTAATGACATTTTTACTGATAATGTCATACCTTATTACATATTTGGGGATATTTTGCATCATCAGATGGGTCTTTTTTTTTTTTTTTTTTCAAAACTGATAATGTCAAACTTGAAATTTTCAGTCCAAAGTTCTACATTTTGTGTTTTGAGAATCTCAGACTGTTATATACGTTGGATTTGAAACAACAGAATGAGGATAGTCAGGATATTTGATTACATTATTGGTGATGTTATTACATTATTGGGTTTTATTACATTTTCGATCGAGTTAAGTGCAAATTTTATGACATTATAGGTGTTATTACATTTTCAGGAAATCATTACATTATAGGGTGCTACAGGGCCTAAGCAGGTGCTTAGTTCGCTTATGCCTTAGGCCGGTTCTGTTGAAGAGTATGTATGTTTTTTGTTATGACAAATTTATCTCAGCAGTGGGGTGTATTATAACAACCATGAACCCACTTGGAAATAATTTAGAGCATGCAATCATGCAATGAATAGAGTATGTTTTCCCTACCGACAGTTTGAGGTGATGTGTTTGAGTGACTTCGATGTAAGTACACCTCCTGTTCCAGTGACATGAATAGAGCTAGAAATGTGAAACACATCTTGTACTTGGAAGCTTTGCTTTTCAACTTCCTTCAGTTCACATATTACAGGGACGCCGGCCAACAGCAAAACAAAACTCATCAAGGAAATAGAAGTCATTAAGGACAAATGCATCTTCTTAATGAATCTATTGTAATCCTCTTACAAACAACTTTATTAATCCCACCAGGGACGGTGTGTTAGCAGCTATTTACTTTGTTGCAAAAGGATGATATGACCAAACAAGGACACACACTGCACCCAAGCCAGACATGATTTAGATTCTTCTACTCCATTCCACCTCAGACACACCCTCCCTTTACCAGAGTAATTGAGAGTATTAACCATGCTACCCTTGGGATGACCACTGAATCGCCGCACAAACAGGAAGTAGAGAAGAGGTCAGTGAATGAAAGGAGGAAGTGCTGGCAAACAGCAACAATACAAGAGGAGGAAACCCCCCATTATAAATAGGAACAGACCCCTGCAGTGTGGTGTTCGGGGTCATGACTGGAGGGATGGGAGACAATAGGAGAGCAAGGCCACTGGCTGACTAGCGTAGGTGTGATGTGTCTGTACGACTGAGATAGTAAAAATGTAAGGGTCACCACAAAACAAGACAAAAGAGCAGAATGATTAGAAGACGAACAGAGATGACCTTAAAATTAGAGTGGTGTGTCTTAGTCTCAATAGTAGTCTGTTGAGTTATATATTCGATAGCAACAAATTTATTATTTATACAAAACCAAATGAACAGACAAATCTGTGGAAATTATTACAAAAAAAAAAAAAACAGATATTGAAGTTTCGTTTCGTTTTTTTTTTTTTTTTTTGCCTCATTTAAACACTCTGGTTTTGGTAGCGCATTTCTCGACATGATGACTATGTTGCACACTAATATTAATAGGTGTGTGTTTCCGTTTCAGAAGGCACATGTTCCAGGTTCAGGGTTAAAAGAGGCATCAGCCAGGGTTATAGTATTTCAAGGCAAGTTTATTTGTATAGCACATTTCACATACAGGACAATTCAAAGTGCTTTACATAAAACATCATAAGAGAGGCATAAAAAGAGAAAGTTAAACTATAAAAAAACCCCATAAAAATCACAAAGAACAAACATTTTAATTAAAATAGACATTAAAATCATCAGCGATCAAATGTGATTTTAAAATTAATTTTAAAAAGAACAAAAAAACATTAAGGTTATTGCAGATTACCTCTTTCATTCATTTTTTATTCATTGTGGCCACTGTCATGTCAAGTCATGGAAGTGCACTCGACCCGCCCCCATCAGGTTAGTGGCACAGCCTCTGAAAAAGGTTTGCCACACCCACAGAAATTTAAGAAGTCATTTTTTTCTGCTCGCAAACGCTCTGGTGAGAACAAGAATATACGGAGGAGAGATAAGTATAATGTTACTTCACTGTTTATAAATTGCTCATTCACCAGAAGAGCTCGAAGTAATGATGAGAATGCAACGACGAAGCTGTTAGCAGGAGCTAACGTCTGAGGGAGAGTGTAACAACACACAAAGTAAACTTTTTACAATTGAAAGAGCACAGTGTCTGTATCTTACCACTCGGAAACGTCCTGCTGCAGTCGATTAGAAGGAATGTCTGCCAAAGTTTCTCCCTCTGGGTCAGACTCCGGTTCAAATTGGTAGCATTCACAACAGTAGCACATGGCTACCGGAGCCGAAGCCGCTACCCTAACTAGAGAGATGGGCGTGGCCAGGTGCAGCTCTTTGCATTAAAGTAACGGGCCCTGAACCAGGCTGTTCTGAACAGAGCTGTTTTTTGTTGACTTAGAAACCGCAATAATATTTGATCCAAAGTCCATTTTGACAAATGCAGGTCGCAGGCATGTCTTTTACACACTTTAGAACAATTTTAATATGTTGAAAAGGGGCATAATATGGGACCTTTAAGAAAAATGAGGATGGTGGTATAAAAGCAATTGGTTTTGAAATTCTGAATGGAATATTGAAAGTCAAATGGCTCCGATCCGTCTTAAAGAATGATGATGAGACATGGTTCTCGTTACCTTCTTCTGTTTTCAACAAAGTCGGAGGTGTTGAGTTTCTATGTATGTGATTGTGAAATATCCAAACCACCCATAAAACTTTCCAAATGTCACCAACAGGTCCTGTTAAATTGAAAAATGATGTTCAAGCACAATTTCAGCCTCATAATGTCCCAGTGTGGAACAGTAGGATGATAGTGAATCTGGGGAAATGTATGTTTATGGAAGATTGGACGACAAAACATATTCAGTCTGTTATACATATAATGGATGAAAATGGAAACATAATTGAACTGAATGATTTTAATACTATATATATCTTGAGTTGCTCCGCGGAGATCTTTTAAAAAAAAAAAATCACACAGAATATCCCAAAAGCTCTTATCCAAATAATAAAACAAACAGTATTTTGAACAAACCAACTCCAAAATTACTCAAAGTGAAGATAGAGGAACTGGACCTAAGAAATGAAAATTGTAGCAATACGTTTTAAGGCAGTACTTGGTAAATACCTTATATCCAGGTATAAAAAAGTTCACTCACTCCTAAAGATTATAACAAATCTGAAATATCAACTGTTCAAACAAAATACTTAAAATTCCCAATTCCTCCAAAGTATAAAGAAGTTCATTTTAAAACTATAAAAATCTATTCCTCTAATGAGTTTATGAAAAAAAAAAAACCATTTAAATTTAAGGCAAGGCAAGGCAGATTTATTTGTATAGCACATTTCGTGTACAAGAAAATTCAAGGTGCTTTACATAAAAACATATAAAAATCACAGGAGAGGCATAGAAAGTTGAAATGAAAAACATTAAAAACATTAATTAAAAGACAATTAAGTGAAAGTTAAAATTAGTTTTAAAAAAAAAGTAAAAAAAACATTAGAAAGTTAAAATGAAAAAGATTAATTATCATATTAAAACGCATTAAAAGACAATTAAGAGTTTA
>JAQQZY010000006.1:14122574-14134731 GCA_030068375.1 Ostorhinchus rueppellii | reverse complement strand
TACTGATACTTATGGAACTTTTTAACACTAAATATTATGCTCAATTCTTCTTTTCCAATTTGAGCATAATTTCGCTCTCTTGATGAGAGCGTCCTCAATGCAAAAGCAATTGGTTGCTCTTCACCAGAGCAACCAATTGCGAAATTGCTGCTCCGACACCATATGGACTGGCATCACATGCAAGTCTGAGGGGTTTCTCTGGATCACAGTGTGCGAGGCACTTACTGTTTAGAAGACACTGCTTGCATCCCTTGAATGCGTTCTCACATTGTGGAGACCATTTCCATGGTGCGTTGACTTTGAGCAGCTGGTGAAGTGGGTGCAGTATTGTGGACAGGTTTGCCACAAATTTCCCTCAGTAGTTAAACAACCCCAGAAATGATCTTAGCTCGGTAACATTCTGGGGGCCTGGTGCATTCACTATGGTTTCCACTTTACTTGCTGTTGGGTGCAGCCCTTGTGCATCTATTCGGTACCCAAGGTACTCCACTGAGTCCTGGAGGAAGGCACACTTTGACTGCTTTATTCTCACCCCATATATTTCCAATCTTGTCATACCTTGTTCCAACATACCCAGATGTGCTTCTTTGGTAGGCACGGACACCAGGATGTCATCCATAAAGCACACAACCTTTTCCATTCCATGCAGTATTTGGTCCATAGTGTGTTGAAACACTGCTGGAGCGGTAGAAACACCATAGGCTAGACGATGGTATCTGAAGAGGCCTTTGTGTGTATTTATGGTAAGATACTGCTCTGACTCTGGATCTAACTGTAGTTGCTGATAGGCAAAAGACACGTCGATCTTACTGAACACTGTGCCACCAGCCAGGGTGGCAAACAGATCCTCAACATTTGGAGAAGGATATTCTTCTGGGAGTATGCATCGATTCACAGAAACTTTATAGTCACCACACAATCTCACTGCACCTATTGTCTTTTTTCGGAACTACTACAATAGGTGCAGCCCACGCACTCCTTTCCACTTGAGTGATGATGCCGTTCTTCTGGAGGCGCTCAAGCTCTTTTTCCACTGCTTCCCTTAATGCGTAAGGCACTGGTCATGGCTTGCGAAAAATTGGCTAGGAGTTGCGTTGCACTCTTGCAGTTGCTTTAAAGACTTTGATCTTTCCATAGCCCTCCTTGAACAGATCTTTGTGCTTTCCAATGATGCCTTGCAGTGAGAGCTGTTCATTTCTTGTGTTGTCTTTCACACTGAAGAGTTTTCCCCAGTTCAGCTTTATCTTTCACAGCCAATTTCTTCCCAGTAGTGGTGGTTTACTGCCCTTTACTATGACCAGAGGCAGTTTCCACTCCTGTCCCTCATGCTTCACTGGCACTAGGATTTTCCCAAGCACAGGTATGGTGTCTCCTGTGTTTGATGACAGACGAATGACTGCTGGCTTCAGAGGGCAGCTCTTCAATTGCTCACAATAGAGAGACTCTGGGATCAAGGATACCGATGCTCCAGTATCCACTTGCATTTTAACTGATTTTCCCAACAACTCTAATTCGACAAAAAATCCATCTGTTTCCTTGAGCAGTGTACACTGTGTACAGGCTCAGATTATCATCTTTACAGTTGTTTGAATCATCCATTTCTTCATCTGCAGTCACCATTTGAGCTTTATCATTTTGTTTTTTTGTTTTTTTTTTGCAGACTCTTTTAAGATGTCCAACCTTTCCACAGCCATGGCAGGTTTCAGTGCGGTAGTAGCATTCATTTGGCTGGTGATTGTCTTTGCCACATCGGTAGCATTGCTGCTTTTTCTCTCTGCTGAACCGCTGTTTAGCTCCTGAATCCTCCTGGCGGCTTTTCCATGAATTGTTTGTCTTTTTGTAACTCTTCTTATCTGTTGGAGAATTGGAGATCTTATGGACTTCTTCCTTTTGCTTATCAACAAGTTCTCTCAATTCTTTAGTGTCTTTATACGCCAATTCAAGAGCAAGCGCAGTATTGCAGGCCTTATTGAAGCTAAGATCATTTCGCGACAAAAGTCGCAAATGATATGCCTCCCCTGAGAGACCACAAACTGATCTCTCAGCGCATCATTCAAGTACTGTCCAAACTCACAAGTGCTTGCTAATTTCTTCAGTGCAATAAGGTATTCAGAGACTGTTTCATCTTTCTTTTGCTGTCTTTTGTAAAAATCTGAAGCGCTCTGCGATCAAAATAGGCCTTGGTTTAAAATGCAGAGACAGGGCACTTGTGATATCTTTATATGTTGCATTCTGAACTTTAGCTGGAGCAATCAAATTCTTCAGTAGTCCATATTCAGTGGGACCTAACACACTCAAAAACACATCAACTTTCTTTTCTGCTGCAATTTCGTTAGCAGATAGCCATCTTTCAAAACGTTCCAAATAGGAATCAAAATCTTCTTTCTTACTGTCAAATTCCGGAACTTTTCCAATCATTGCCATTTTCTTTCACTTCACTATTCCCCCACTGCCAGCAAAATTCTTCCAATTGACTCTTTGTCTCTTTCTTCGTCTTTTAAGATCAACTTTTTAATGCAATGGCACGACTCACCACAAGATGGCGCTCTTGCGCTTCCAAAAAAAAAAAAAAAAGCACTGTTTGGCTAAGCACAGCTGGAACACAAGCAAGCACTTCAGGTTTATTCTAAACTCAAAAACAGGCGAATTGCTGCAGTTAGGACAAGTTTCAATCAATGGAAATCTTCTTTACTTGTCCTTGTAGTGGATCCTTTCACTTCATAACCTCGTCACCAATGTAGTGTTTGTGGAGGAATTATTTCACACGGAGATAGAGCCAACATGAGTGTGGTTTACTTCGTAGTTGCATTTGTTCAGATACAGACATGCAATGCCGAGCATAGCCAATAGAGCCATAAGTACACTAGTGTTACAGCAATCATTACGGTATAAGATATTTCATATCAACTACTACAGCTACATTGGCAACATTAGCATTAATTTGCATTTAATTCGATTATGTGCTATTTAACCTGCTAATTAACTCAGGAAGTAATAATGAGTGCGTTGTCAAAGATAACTGTATGTGTTCACATTTGTTACTTAGTTTAATAAATATTAACACATAAGATACTTGACAGAATTTATTATCACACTATTAGTGGATGTGGTTGATATTTTCAGTAAGTTCTGGTATCGTTCCTTGATTTTCTCCAACTCCATGCTTGGAGCCTGTCCCAGCGAAGGCAGGGTACACCCTGGACAGGTCGCCAGTTCATCGCAGGGCTGACATATAGACGAACAATTACACCTACGGGCAATTTAGAGTCAATTAACCTATCAGTGCTTTGGATTGTGGGAGAGAACCCACACAGACACAGGGAGAACATGCAAATTCCACACAGAAAGGTCCCACTGGAATCGAACCCAGGACCTTCTGGCTGTGAGGCTAACCACTGCACCATCATGTCACCTGAAATTAGACGATCATCATCATTAAATGTCCTAAAAATGATTTTCTTCCTTGAATCTTTTTTTTTTTCATTTCCTTGCCCACTACCCACCTGTATTTTGTTTAATTTTACCTGTGCCCGTACCCATGAACATTCTTATATAATTAAATGATTCTCTATATGATTTTGGTTAAATGAATATTGTATCATTCGTGGCAAAAAAAAAATGCTGTTTTACTTTTTACTTATGTACTTTATTACAATTGAGAAGTTGTACTTTTAAACTTTTACTTAAGTAAAGGAGTTGGATCAGTACTTCTACTTTTATGAGAGTATTTTTTCACCCAAGTAGCTGTACTTCTACTTAAGTACAGAGTGTGAGTACTTTTGCCACCTCTGCTAACAAACAAACAAACCCTGGCAAAAACATACCATCCTTGATGGAGGTATAAACAAAAAAGTACAAACACTACCTTGGCGGAGGTTTTCTAGTATTTTTTGGGGTTTTTTTCTTGTGAGATTGGGTTTCCTAGTGATAAATCCTTACCCCAGATGCCTCACCTGTGTGGGGAACATGAAAATCTTGAGGTGTTTGGATATCAGTAGTTAAAGTGTTAAAATAAAGACTGTCCTCTCCATCACACCTCAGCTCATTCTCCTTTCATAAAACATGTAGATGCACTTTGAGCAAGTTCTTGTTACAGCCTAAATATTAAAGCGCAGAAGAAGTCGATGGAAGTAAGGTACATAGTTTTCAGTGCAGGGCATCAGAAAATTACTGTGAGACTGTTTTAAGCTTCTCCAAGTTGTCATTTCGAGCCATGAAATGAAAGCAAAACAACAGTGTGGGAGCCAGTGAAGTCTCAAGAACTTCATATGTGGAGACTCGGTTTCATATCAAGCCAACACCACTTCCCTGCCTAACTCCTCTCGCTGTGTACCTGCCTTCCAGCTATCCATTTTCTCTCCAGATCCAACCTACTTCCCTGCATGTCACACTGCTCAGGGCTGTGCTCAGATTTATTTATTTATTTATTTTTTCTCCCTCAGTCATTTCGGTTATATCTCGTCTTCTCATTTCTGCCGCTCGGTTTGCCTGTTTTCTGTTTGATTGACACATTTCACATCACCACGACAGGAAAAAGAAATAAAAGAAACAACGGCCCTCTTTACTTGTGTTTGCCTCCTGATTCCATTTTCTTTACATTTCCTCTCTGCTTTCCTCCTGCCTCCTCTGCTCCACTTATGCATCCCAGCAGTCTAGATTTCCTTTCCTCAGGTTATAATAGTTAGACTGTGAAATCACCCAGCCCCCCACCCCCCCACCTCCTTCACCCCTGTGTCCTTCTTTCCCCTTCTACTCCCCAACATCTTTTTCTCCCTCCTCTGATCCCCTCCTTCCACTTACTACTTATAGCCTATCTTTAATATTTATGGCCTCAGAAGCTCCAGAAGTGGGTGGGGGCGCAGGGCTTTATCTCGCTTATGATTACTTGAGGATTGTCAGGAACCAAACGAGGTAGGGTGAGGGTTGCAATACAAGGTTGAGGCTGTGGATGTGCAGCCCTGCAGTGCAGAACAGAGGCTACCCAATCTCCTCTGAGCCCCCATACTGAAGTGATTAGGCCACAGGAAGCTGAACCTGACATTGCTGACACTAGGCCCCCCTACCACATCCTGCCTCAACATCCACCCACACCACACGACACCACCTCTCTGAGCTGACACCCGACTCGCTGTGGCAACCACAGGTTGATTTACATCTTCTGATATGAGGGTGGAAGAGCAAGGGGGAGTAGCAGGGCGTTCAGAAAGTGAAAAAAAAAAAGCTCAGAAGTAACCTAAGATCAGAGGAGGAAAAAAAAGAAAATGGATTGTGATGACTGATTGCTTTATTGTTTCCGTGTCTCGTGGTGTCGAGGCAGAACTGCAAACAGCAGACTTTCAAGCCCATTACCTTCAAGTGGGATCATGTGTCCAGGTGCTTTAATGTTCTGGAATCATATGGAGATGTCTAGAAATGTGTGGCTTTTAATCCAAATCCTTTATTATGCTGATTTTTATGGGGCATATGTATATTTTTTGATTCCGTTGACAGCTGCTGGTTTCCCTTTCACACAATAAAGACTGAACAGATTCAAACTCATAACTGAAACAACATTCAGAAACCTGGAATAAATAAATAATAATCTGTCAGTTAAGATAACCTTCATGACAGAGCATTACTGCCCTCTTGTGTTCTGGGGTGCAAACGGCAGTGTCATTCACATGGAAATCTATTTTTATTCAGTGTGTTGTTCATTTCTCTCCACATTATGTCATACTCATTCATGTCAAACACATTCACTCACTCACAATGTCTTTTTTTTTCATATAACTTGCTTTTATTCGCTTGTAAATCTAAGGCACTGCTAAACACATTTAGCTGGGGATATTCACACAACATCACATGTTTATTTCACTGACAAAAGGTGACCTGTGTAGTTCCGGATCATTTTAAATAAAGACATGATATCCTCTTCAGGTTAAACTAGGCGCAGTTAAACATGGAATTATTCATGACTCTTTTATGAAGACTCAACATATCTAACCTGAAACTGGAAAAAAAAATAAAAAATCTCAGCTCTCATTTTAGCTTGTATTTGTTGTCTCTCTCTCTTCCCGTCTCATATCCACTTTCACCAATCAAAATGTGTCTCTTTTTTTAAGCAGTGATTGCTCCCTGTTTGACTCCTGTCTCCAGTGAAAGTGTTTCATTTCACTAATGCAGAAGTGAAACCAACTCCATTTAAAACGGGAGTCTCGCTGAATACTCCAGGGGCCGTGGGAATAATCAAAACACTGCCAGCACGGAATACACACTTCAGTTAAGAACAAAGGAAATGGAAATCAATGGTAGGATATGCAGATTTTTTTGACAGCTCAACACGCAAATAATCTTTTGTCAGTTTGCCCTGTGTTGCCTTTGCCAGGTTAAAATAACAACTGAGCTGGAAAATATAAAAATGCAGTATGCTGAAGAAAGGGCACAGTATTACACCTACTTAGTTTTGTCTGAAGGTGCTCCAAAGCAATCAATAAAGAATGTATTGCATCGCAGGCAAGGCTGAATTGCCTAAGGCATGGTCATATCTGCACAGCTGTGCGCACAGACCAGCCTCAGGAATTCATTTAAAGCTAAACACTGCATTATTAAAAGCTTTACTTTAAGTTTCATGCGCAGTTGTATTTGTCAGTTTGTCGACACTTGAGAAGTTTGAGGAAGGTCTCTATCTTATGAGTGTCTTTCTTGAAGCAGCTCAGTAAAGTGTAGTCCCTCATGACCGATTCCAGCATCTCCGGCTGCACGTCATACTGGAATAAGGCTCGCTCGCTGTAGGTTGCGGTCGTCGTCTCCTCGCTTAACATCTGCACAGAGAGGGAAAAATTAAAAGGGTTGAAAGTCAAACATCTAATATGGAATAAGAAAAAAAGGAGTCAAAGTCCTGTTGCTTTCAGTGTGCCCCGTCGGACCGTACTTCAGAAGACACATCTACTGCGGTTCAGTGGCAAGAGGCAGATAATTATTTGATCCCATTTGAATTATTCATCTTATCAATTTAAAATGAAATTTTGCACATAAAAAGAAAATCACAGTTTGACATAGAGCTATTGAAATACCAAACTGTGACAATAACTAATTAAAAGACACACACTGCTGCACTACCACACACTCCTCTATTTACTATTGTTAATGCTATTTATGTTATCCAGTCACTTGAACAATTCTTGTCTTCTTTTTTAATTAGATTTGATGGTTATTGTTTTTGCTGCTGTATGTTTGAACTTCCCCCTTGGGGGATCAGGAATTCATTCATTTTCTGAACCTGCTTTATCCTCACTAGGGTCACGGGGGTCGCTGGAGGCTATTCCAGCTACTTATGGTTAAAAGTGGAGTACACCCTGGACATGTTACCAGTTCATCACAGGGCTGACATATAGAGACGAACAATGACCCTCACTTAGATTCAATAATTAACCTGTCAGTGCATGTGTTTGGATGGTGGGAATTTCCTGGAGAGAACCCACACAGATACAGCGAGAACATGCAAACTCCACACAGAAAGGTCCCACCCCCATCCACTGGTGTTGGAATTGAACCCAGGACCTTCTTGCTGTGAAGTGCAAGTGCTATCCACTGCCCCACCATGTTGGGAATCAAAAAAATATATCTTATCTTTTTATGTTTCAATTTCTTTGTCTACATGTTTCAAATAAAATTTAAAAAATCTTACCTTTTCTTATCTTATCTTATTATGTTTTCATCTCTTTGTCTACATATTCGAAATAAAATAATAATAAAAAAAAATCTTACCTTATCTTATGTTATCGTATCTTTCCTTATCTTATCTTCTTATCTTTTTATGTTTCCATTTCTTTGTCTACATGTTTGAAATAAAACTTTTGAAGAATTTGTATCTTATCTTATTTTATCTTATCTGACAGTGTCTCCTCAGGTCTCCACATGATCAGAGCTCTAGTGTTTGTCTCCTTGTTTAATCCCCTTTTCACTCATTCTTGGAAAAACAAGGTGAAACATGCCAAGGTAACATTGCTTTTTTGTTTTGAGAAAATGCACTTCACTGAGTGGATTCACACAAAACTCCGAGGTATTTTACTCAGGTTTTTTAAGTATTATATGTTATTATTCCAGCTGCACATGCATACCAGGTGAATATGTGCAATAATGGTAAACAAATATGAATACACCCACCTTCCTGATGAGGACCACCACCCCTTGTTCCAGACTGATTAGTTTCTCAGACACCCACTTGGTTTTGTTGAGCAGCACTTCTGGAGCATCATCGTACTGATCCAGGGTGGTCTGCAGGTAGACCAAAGGCTCGATCCATGACTGCACCAGCATCAGCACCGAGTGCAGCAGCCATTTGTTCTGCAAGGTACACATTAATAGATAACAGATTCTAAGAAACGAAGGGATGAATAAATAAACACACTCAGAACCAGACTATAATAACAAGGTACAATAAAAATGCACCACCAAGTATTAAATAAGTCATATGAATGGCTGAAATGTCTATTTTCTGGAACTTTTTTTCTGGTCAAACAAAGGTAAATAAAATAAAAATAAATAAATACGATGCAGTAGGCGTCAGTTACACTGGAGATTTTAATCAAGAGCCTGATCAGGAGACAGAGGAGTTTAATATTAACATGGATTTTGAAAGAATATTGCATAATTTGTAGCTTCAAACGCCACAGGTGAAGCAGTTGAGTCTGCTTAAATTCCCATAAGCAGAGCTGAATCTAAAGTAAGTGCAAAGGACACTATACAATTGTCCATTAAACCATTGAGTAGGTAATAATTCATCAGAAAGGGCAGAGGATACTGACATAAAATGTTATGTGGTATATGCACTTTCAAAAACCACATTTAGTATAATGGATGATAACATAGAAACTTAGAAATTGCCACATTTGCTGGCAGAGCAAGGGTTACCTTAAAAATTCACATTAACAAAATTATACTTAACATCCATTAAATCACTCTGCATTAGCCTTTTGCTGAAGCTTTCAGCCTAGTGTATGTACTGACCAAGGTGAGTCTGTGGGGACTGATTAAAACTGTGAACACTTTTATTGTAACTGTAAAATAATATCACACCTCTGGGCTGCAGACACAAACATACGTCACAGCAGGTGAAACGTTGACATTTGTAGCAGTTTCCAATTTCTCCAAGCCATTTATCACATTTATTATAATATTACCCTCTGTATTTTGTTACTTTTTCTGTGAAAATGAGGTATTTTCCTCCAGTTAATTTCCCAATGATGTAGATATTCATAAAAACTCCGATTCAAGTTGATAGTTATTGAGGAAACTGAAGAAAAAGTGACTTTTTCAACAAAATTCAGTCAAATCTATCATGAACTGAACATAAACCTCGTACTGTTGCTTCATTCTTCTATACATTATTTACTGTGTGGGAGTGTGGGGGGAATACATATAAGACGAATACAGAAATTATATTCAAACTTCAGAAAAGAGCAATAAGAATTGTAAATAAAAGTACTTGGAGAGAACCGTCAAACCCACTCTTCATTAAACTGAAAGCACTGAAATTTAAAGATTAGGTGGATTTCAAAACAATTCAAATTATGTACAAAGCACATCAAAATCAGTTACCAAAGGGTTTCCAGAAGTGTTTCAAATAAGAGAAAACAAACATAATCTCAGGGAAATATACATTTAAAAAAAAAAAAACACTGTATATCAGTAAAAGCAGTCAATCTGCGGAATAGCTGCAGTAATGACATGAAAACTTGTAAGTCGTATCATAAATGTAAACTATTTTTTGTAAATGATATTATGGAATACATATAAGACGGAAATAGAAATGTGAATGTATATTGATTCGCAATGTATTGAAATATAATGGAAGCCATTTTCTTTGGACAACTTTAGCTTTTACTTTTGTTTGTTTATTTCAAGCACCGAGCAAATTCTGTAAACATGGCAGCTAAGGGGTAGGACCAGATACGTTTTTTTTTTTTTTAATTTCATCCTACACCTTTTTCGAACAGGGAATGCGTATTTGCATAGGCTATTATAGGTTATTATGGAATTATCTTATCAATTTCTGCCTTACTTTGTATAACTATGGATTTTGTTTTGTTATGTTTTAACCTGTTTGAAATAAATAAATAGTAAATAGTAAATAAACCCAATGTTTCTACTGTTATTGATCCATTTACTGGTGAATCAGTGTTGTAGAAAATGACGGTGTTTCCATGGTAACTATGGAGCCTCTGAACGCCCAAATGGGTCATATCTGATGACCATGAAAAGACGAATAACTGTATTTTCCACCATTTATTTACACGTATTAACAGGATTAGTGGATCAATGGGTATTAAAGAGTTTAGATCAGGGGATAGTTCTGGTCGACAGTGAATGTTTGGGTTAAACTCAGTTATTTAAAAAGACTGCCACTATTATTGTATTTGGTATTATTGATTTTGCTTTCTCTCCTTTAACCTCCTACCAGCCTTATTATTTAAAACTCCTTACTGATTTCTCATTTTTGTATATTCACCTCTTTTGACCTTTTTATTGATTAGACTGTCCGTTTAATTATCATTCCCGCTTCGGTCTCCACCTGAATATCCTCAAACAAACAGAATAATCATAAATAATCACTCACACACACACACGCATCACATTCACCTGTAAATAGCCCTTTGTTTGGTCCTGTCTTTGTTTTGCTTAATGTCTATGAACTATTCTGTCTTGTCTCGTGTCTATGGACGTGTTTGTCTTAGGTCTATGAATTAGTATGCCAGAAAAAAAAAAAAAACAACTATATTCTTCTATATTCTATATTTACTTTTTTGTTTAGTTTGGTCGGATTCTCTCCTCTTGTATATCTCATATGGGGTAGATAATAATTTCCCCTCACATCCCATGTTCAGGTTATGTAGTTCTTATATGTATATTCATATGTAAGGAAATAAGGGAAGAGAAATGGACAATGACAAGATTTCCTTTGTGTGGGTGTTTATGTGTGTGTGTGGACATAGGTAT
This sequence comes from Ostorhinchus rueppellii, assembly GCA_030068375.1. Lineage (NCBI taxonomy): Eukaryota > Metazoa > Chordata > Actinopteri > Kurtiformes > Apogonidae > Ostorhinchus > Ostorhinchus rueppellii. Next base: position 14,123,754 of record JAQQZY010000006.1, on the reverse strand, counting down.
AGGTATGTGTGGACCAAGGTTATAATTGTTAACGAAAACGAATGAAATAACGAAAAATAAAATTGAAAAAACATTTCCATTAACTGAAATAAATAAAAACTATAGTGCAATAATGACCCCCCACCCCGAAAAGTGCAAATAGGTGACTTCCATACAGTGCAATGCATGTATTTTTTTTTAATCATTTTATGTATTTAATTATTTATATATTCATCCAGTCTTTTTAATATAGCTTTTATATCCTTGACATATGTGGGTTGTTTTATTCTTGTGCTGTGCATTTTACACATTTCATGCTGTAACTGCATCTGGGATGTTTTTACAGAATGACAAAAAATCAGATTCTGATAAAAAAAAAAAAAAAAAAAACTGTAACTAACTGAAACTGTTGTGTGCGTTTACAAAACTAACTAAAACGAACTGAAATTATAGAGGAAATGCCCTTCATTTTTGTCTTTTGGATTGGTATGAAATAGCTTTTATTTCGCTCAGTTTTACGTGACCTGGTGCACTTTACGGCGCCTCATGGTCCGTCACTTCTCAAAGTCGGCTTCTACTCATTACACTACCCGCGAACATGGCAACAAAGGTGAGAAGAAAGCAGCAGAGTCCAGTTTGGGATTTCTTTGAATATGACTGTGACACAGATAAAAGCAAGTGCCTCGTAGTGGAAACAGGTGATAAAATATGTGGAATACTTCTCAAGGAAAAAAATCCCATGAATCTGAAAGTACACTTGAGAAGTTCACACAAGATGGCTAATCATGAGCACCTTGACAAGCTAGCATCCTTTGTTGGGTTTTATTACACACTACTTTAATCTTTTTTTTTTAATCCTGTGCCTGACAAATAACCCAAAGTATGAAAAAAAATAAGAATAAGATTAATACTAAAAGTAACTAGAAAAGCACTCGGAGAGCGCAGACCTCCGCCAAGCCAACCAGTCGTACTTTTTTAATGTTCCATATGCCCTGTCGTTGAATCAAATGTATCATTTATAGACAACACCTGTAATCTGATTACAGTAGAAGTGGCTGTTGTAAATTGTATTCCCAACCATGATGATTTGCCGGGTGATGCCAGTGTTTAACAAAAAAAAAAAACACGATAAAATCTGGAATCTGGATCCGATCCGGATCAACCTTGGTGGTGTCATAGGAGACCATACCCTTAAGCAGTG
>JAQQZY010000006.1:14078022-14088357 GCA_030068375.1 Ostorhinchus rueppellii | reverse complement strand
AAAGATATGGTTTGGATAAAAAGATCTTGCATATACTGGTGGATTAACCATTATAGAAACATAAAAAGATATTTTGTCAAACAGAAATACTGTTCAATTATAGCAGCAGTGGAAACACCTTATACTGGGTGTTGTCTAATACATTTGTTAAGCACTGTATTTATGTGCCACCTTTAACAGGTATTATACTGTACAACACAGCAAAGTGATTTTGCATTAAGCAAAAACAACCTTAGAATATATCTTTAAGTGACACACTGCTCCTCTGACATTATAGAGGTAAAACATTCCCATATGTTTTGAACACTAGGGAACGAAAAACTATTGCAAAGATTTCCAAATACATTTGACTCAGGTTCTGCTCTTCTATGTGCCATGTCTGGCATCTGTGATATCCCTGGAACGCTATAAGAGCGGCTGATGACAGCATGTGTTTGTCTTCTCTTCTTTTGCTTCCTCCCTTGCACACACAAATAGACAAACACACGCACAGTGCATCGTCTTAGTGCTCAATTCCACTCTCCCACCCACTCCTGATGCTTTGGAGACAGAGCCCTGCAAAGTCTTTAGCCCCAGGTGCCGCCTCAGGGTTTGAACAGAGCTGAGGACAGGCACAGGGTAGAAGAATCAAAGGGAAATTGTGGCATACATATGTGTTTGTTAGGTGCGTTTGTCTGATACCTTCTTGCCCTTCGTACCCGCCAACATTTGTTTTCTTCTCTGTAAATATCCAACCTTCAGCCCTGCTGTTGCTCATCACATTCCCATAAGGAGCGCACTGAACGATCTGAATTAGTAGACAAAGCAGACATGCTGGTGCGCACCACACACAACTAATAACTCACCAATAACACACATGCGTAACACAACACACTAATGTGGACTAAATTACCTCCAAACACCTGCTCACAAAAAGTCATTAGAAAGTTCAAACCTGTTCTTGTTGTTATGTGTTGTTTTATTTATTTTATTTAATTTTTTAAAACAATGAATACAAGAGCTCTAATGGTTTACTAATGGCCTGTTTCCTTCTTAACATTTTTAATACCTGGTTATTAATAGCTAATATCAACGGGCACTGACACATACTCGTTATCATTCAGCACTATACTGACGAGTTCTCTGTGTTCAACGGCAATCAAAGAAATCACAAAAGAGACTCATTTATCTTCTGTTGAAGGTTTTTTCAGACTTCTCTTGTGGCCAAAATAACACCCCTTAATAAAAAAAAATCCATATAATTATCAAACAGCAAATTAAACTAGCACAATTCTTATGCTTCACTATATTATTTTAACAAAAAGGGAACATCAGAGATTCTATTTCATAGAAAAATACAACCAATAAGGAATCCAATATCTTATACTATAGGCCTATCTAACAAATCTTTAAAAAATACTGTGTTTTACATGTTTTATAGATCATCAGACCACCCAGCATCATGAAGTGCTTTAATGCAGACCATTTCATGATGAGGGAGCCCTTGACATTTGACCATTTTGACCAGGAATGAGGAACTGAATTCACCTTTTTACTCCCGGACTTGAGCTGGTTCATTGAGCTTCTGACAAATTAACCAAGCATGTTCTTCACCATTAAAACGTATTCATTCCTTTCAGAAAAGCAAGTAAATAACTATAATTTGACACCTTCATTGAGAAATAATAAAGTGGCCACAGTACTGTGGGACTAACTTTGTCATTTGTGTGTTACCACAGAGCCAGTCAGCGCCCTCGTTCTATCATGTGTAGACTGTTAACCTGTGACCTGTCACCCTGCTGCCACAGGACTGCGGCAAAAAGCACCACACATTTCATGGACCTATCCAGTAACAGGAAAAGGATAGGGGACCAGTTACCAGAGGGTTCGTCCAGACAACAGTGCTTGTGTTTTTTTCTTTTGCAGATTCTAAAAGTTTCATGTCCATACACTTTTCACTTCAAGAAATATCTGCATCCAAGTAGAAACAGGAACACTGGGTTAATATGCATGCCACACCTCTATGTGGCGCTGTACACAAACAGAGCTGTAGGATACACTAAAATCACAGAAGAATACACTGAGCATGTGCATGAAGTTATGGCCAAGGTGAGACAGGTTAGTTTTACCCAACTGATGATGTGTGGTTGCAATAGTAATCCTGCTCTGTGTCCTACTGGTCACGTGGTACTATGACATCATCATTTCTAAAAAGTGTTTTTCCTATCCCTATGGTAACGTTGCGAGTTTTTTCAGCTCTGGAAACCGTTGTCCAAAAGTGCCATTTCAGGGCATCGATAATGCCGGTGTCATGTGGACAAAAGCCTGAAACAACATTCCATATTTGCATACTGACATAATTTAGTTGTCATGTGTACGGGGTGTATCCACCATATATCACCTCAGTTCTGTGGCAACAAGAGGCCAGTGGGTTTATGGAACCGTATCAATGATTGGATACTGTGGCAACAAAATGTCATTACTGTTTATTGTCACAAATGCTAACATTTGATTGGCTCTGAGGCAATAGCCATTCCCAATTAATAATGCACTTTATTTATTTTTTCAGCTTTTTTTTTGTAAAACAGTAAATTAATGGATAACAATAATATCTAGAGTTTAGCATTAAAAACACATAACTGGTATATTAACCATTACAGCAACATTTGCACAATGGAAAACCCTCAGCCTGACTTATCAGTGCACGCCAAAGTTTTTGCACATAAAAACAGACAGCGTACTGATGATAATACTCTTCAGCCAGTGTGGCCGAGGGTTAGGATTCTGGTAAATACCTATGCTGTTCATTTAGGTCAGCTGTGACATAAACCTTAAACTGAGTGGTGATCTAATGACTTACTTGTTTGTTGAATTGTTAAAATGTTACAGCACTTAATCATGAAGTTTTTTTTTTTTTATGTGCTGGATTTTCATGCATTGTTAAGTGATTTTGTTTTTTGTATTGGGAATTGTTATTGTGGAACCATTTTTCCTGCAAAATCTGTCAGAAATGACATATTACATGTTGACATTACATATCAAATGTATGAGCCCTGTGATGAACTGGTGACTTGTCCAGGGTGTACCCCGCTTTCGCCCTTAAGTAGCTGGGATAGGCTCCAAATGACCCCCGTGACCCTAGTGAGGATAAAACGGGTGTAGAAGATGAATGAAGATCAAACATATGTGTATATTTTCCCTGGTGTTCTGGTTTCATCTGATTTATTTAAAATAGGTGACCTATTTTCCATCCAGGTCAAACTGAACCTATAATGTCCACCATTTTGGAATTTGACTGACATGTTTGATCGACACCTTGATTATAGTTGTAGTTAATAAGTCCCATTAAGAAGACAGAAAAATGACATTATTACGACTGCAAAGTGCTTGATGAAGTCAACATTTTACCACGACAAAAAGTTAGTATTAGCATTAGCTCACCTGGGACCTGCAGTTCCTCCCACCCCTTTTGTCCAAATATAGTCACTTCTGGCTCCACAAAGCTAACATGGTGTCCACCCAATCAGATATGGCTGGCTTCAAACAGCAGTTCAGAAACATTAAGGTCCTGCCGTCTGCTCATTATACACAGTCTATGGTGAACCCTCACCACATAAAAATGCTTTCATAAGAGATGATTAAAAAATAGTCTTCTTTCTACCACCTGAAGTGATGCGAGTGAACAATAAAAAATTATACAACATCCCAGCTTATGTTGTCTCCGACCTTGTACTATCCAAGGACAAATAAACACATAAGCGATAGAAGGAGCTAGAAAGAGACAGGAGAGAAAATCAAAATCAAAATCAAAATCAAAGGAAACAACAGTTGTATAAAGCACACAGACACTTCTAATCGATTCCTAATGATGAGCTTGCTACAGAATTGAATGCATCTGCTCTCACTGTTCTCACATTCAGCCTAGCCTTGACTTTTTTGTGCCTGTAAACTCTTGACTGACAGTTGGGGTCCGTGGTGGTCATTTATAATGTCGACAGGCTTGTGCAAAGACAGCCGTGTGTGGACAGGGCTATGGGCAGCATGACACATGACAACCTTGAAATAGCCAAGGCTCGGCTAGGAGAGACCCACCCACTGCTATCCATCTCTCCGGTTTCCCCCTCCCTCCCTCTCTGTGTCTCACCTCTTAATGGGCATCAACAAGTGATCTTTTCAGAGCCATGGGATAGCTTTTATGAATAGGCAGAGCGGCACCAGCAGCTTTTGAAAATCGTATTATTACAGAGAGTGAGAGGCATACCACAATGACAGAGGAGCAAGAGAGATGGAAGAAAGAGAGAGAGACTACCCATGGGTGGGACAGAAGACGGAGGGAGGCAGTAAGTTCAAGAATGGCGTGGGTGGAGAGATAGAAATGAGAGGCTGATATCAGACATGTATGACGGGTAGCATGTGTGTTCATCCGCATGGGAGAGGGTGGTCAGTCCAAAGATAGGAGACAGAAACAAAACATCATCACATCTTATGATCACCTTCAGACTTTCAAGACCTACTTCAGTCAAGTGGTTGAAAAAAGGGAAGAAAACATATAGTGTCAGTGAATGCGGCGCAGGACTTTGTCTGGAATAGGCTACCACTGTCAAAGCATATCCTTTAATCTCTTTTCCCTGTGCCCAACCCCCTTCTTTCTGTGAAAATCTAGGACATTCTTTTTCATCAGTGTGTTCCCTGGTCTCAGCGGTACACACACAGCCCCGATGCCAAAATAACATTCCATAGTTAAGGAGTTTTGCCAGTGTATTTGGTCTCAGGCTCTGTCCAGAGAAAGGTTGTGTGTGGATGTAGTTTCCTTCGACTTTCTCCCGTGAACCTTAGGAAACAGATTTCGGAGATGAAGTAGAATAGATTAGAAGTTGCCGACAGTGAAGCAGGGAAATTCAAGACCTTATTACGAGAATGATACACATAAAAGTCACAAGTACAAAAAGAATTTTCTGTGTGGGTCTGTGTTTGTTGTTATTAAAAAATGACGCTTCGTTCTAATTTATCGGATTAGGATGCCCCGTATATACCATCAGTTATGGCTTAGTTTGTTTGCGTGCAAAAACTAAATCATTGTTGAGAGTGGGTAAAATATAATTGAAGGAAAAATAAATCATTGTTGGGGTTCAGCGTCTCTTGTATGATGATATACCCTGGAGGAATGGAACAGACATCAAAAAACTGATATTTTCTTGTGTTAACATTTTCATTGCCCATTGGCTTTCCTTACTGTCATTTCTCTAATGAAACTTTCATGTCACACCATTTGGCTTATGAGCCTTTATGCAGTTTTCCTAATGCCTCAAATAGTAATGGTATTCCTCTTTTCTCCACACATAAGACCTGCTGTTTCTAACAGATTCTCACATAAAGGCTGTTTTACCTCCATAATTATGCAAATTCCATGCTGACAGCAGCCAATATAATACATACTTAATACAGGCTGCCTCTTTGTATATAATAAAGAAACTCTTATGAGATGAAGTTCAAACCTACTTAATCATCAGTGCATTTTTTTCCCAGGGATGCCACTAGGTGGTGCTGATATCCTGTCCTCTTCCCCCAGTCTGCAGACCCCATGGGCTTCCTCAAATGGGGCTGACTGTGTTGCTGTTGTAGGAGTCTAGGAGACACAAAGCAAAAGTAACAGCCCTAGGTTTAATAGTGTATTGAGGGCTAAAGAATCAGCTATAAGATGTAATAACGTAAGAAATACTACAACGCTATAATGGGCTCCTGAAATTACAGATACATTGAACAGCAGAGCACTTAGCAGCTCACAGTAGCATGAAGGTGAGGAGTGATTGGGAGCTTTTTGTTCTGTTAGCCTGTGTTCAGATTCAGTCTTGTGATCTATTATTCATCCTGCTGTTTCTTCTCATTGCAGCTGGTTAGCATAAACCCACAGCATCATTAAATAAAAGAAACTAATTGATCAGTTCCACTGTAGTGTAGTTTGGAGTTGACTGAGTCTATAAAATATTAACAAGTGGTGCTTTTTTTCCCATGAAGCTGTGAATCTTTGTTGTTATTTTCTGCATTATATGAGTTTCAGTGACAAAAAAAAAAAAAAAAAAAGTAGGGAAATAATACACATTTAAGCCTAAAGACTGTTGGGGTATTGATCAAAAAGAAATGTTCAGATCAATAGTTGGAAACTGCAACTATTGTTTTACACACAAGCCCTACACAATGTGGTAAAAGTAAGAAATGCAGAACTTCAAGTAGAAAACACCTCTGAGCTCATAGCTATGTGGGTGAGAAAAAGAACAAGACAGATTGCATCTGGCATGGGGCTATGATCTATAAAAAGGAGCTGAGGAAGGGATAGACAAATCTGACTCTGCAAAAGCAAACAGATATATTGGTCTCCACCACTAAAGCTCACCTAAGGCTGGAGTATCAGCAATATTTGCTAGACCACGCTTGCTTGGCAATACCACCCATTCTAAACTAGGAGAGATTATCTAGGATGTTTCTCTGTGGTCTAACACAGAGCGGCATATGACTGCCACCGGAAAATTAATTAGCGAATGTGACAAGGTTACAGACACATAATGAAAGTTATTGGCCATGTCAGTTCATCATTTCCCCACCCCCTATTACTTTCTATCAGGTTAGTCAGCCATGAAATGGGGGTTTCATATGATGCAAGAGGGATTGTGCCACTGCACAACACCTCCCACTCTATTCTCCCAGAGGATTTGCTCTTGAATGATCAAGCACTTAAACTAATTTGGATGGTGGAGGTGATGAGGAAGGATTGGGTGTGTTAACCCATCATTTTACATCATTATGGCACATTCAGGGATCGTTTTATCAAATGGGAGCTTTCACAGTATTCAGTATAATATTCAGCCGGGGTCAAAATGTACACTGCAGCCTGTCACTGCCCTGGATACAATGATCTCAGCACAGACCGACAGACAATTACCAGGAGAGAAGTTTCTTAGTAGTGGTGGCCAGTATTTTAACATATACTTATGGAACTAATAATGAGTTATAATTATGAAAAATAATACAACACATCATTACTGTACGTGTACGTTACCGCTGCACAACATGTCGTTTGAGCGTCGTCATCGTAATGTATGTGAGCGCAATAGTCACATCGCAGGTTGTACAATGTAGGAGGGAAATGAACTCAGCGTGTTCTCAGCTAATTTCAACCTGGGTACCTGACACACACTACATGCAGCTAATGCACCAATCACAGTCATTCTTAATCAGAAGCAGACCACGCCCCTGCACATGGAATGAGACGCTGGTAACAACACTGAAAAATGAGCATAGAAGAAGAGAAAAATCACCGAAAACGAAGACTTGGTGCCAGAAAGAAAAGCAACGTCAGTTATCTGGAGTTATTTCAACTACAAGTAGGATGAAACTGAAACACATGTGCTTTGTGGACAGTTTCTTGCACCTGTTGCCACATTGAGAGGAAACACAACTAATATGTTTGACCGTTTACGTTGGTACCACACTTCTATTATATCCTCCTGAGTATTTTTTCATGTCACAATATATCACAGGGTCAAAAAAATCACAACATCAGTTTTTTCCAGTATCATGCAGCCCTAATGTGTGTTCATTAGGGCTGGGTATCATGGCCGACTTTGTTAATTGATTTGATTTGATTCATTAGGTTCTGAACTGAATGATCACAATATGGTTTGATCTGATCCAATATCGATTCATTGTCGTATCAGCTGACTGATTCAGATTTATTTAGTGATACCAAAGTACAATTTTGAGCTGTAATCTGATTAATTGGCTACCGCAGCCATGCAACACATCAATCCTGGTATCAATTTTGACATTGGGGGGGGGGGGTTGTGATTGTCGGAGTGGTGTGCAAAGTGAAAGTGACACTTGAGAATGCTGGGTCCGATGAAATTCTCATCGTTACCCCCCCTCACACAGACACACCTTAATGGCACCCCAGCTATGACCTATGGCTGAATCCAAATTAATATTTCTGGAGCGACTAACTTCCGTGATTCACTTTGGAGAGCATTTGCCGACCAGTCTGTCTGGGTGGCTAGTTCCTCTGCACTGCGGGGTTGAGTCTGCGCCAAAGAGGACCTTCTGTGGAGGGGTTTTCCTCATCCTTCCTCCACACTCCTCCCGTACCAGAACCATTGGGAGTGAGATCCAGATGCCCCATCCCTCCCAGGGGCCTGCGAGACTGAGCCGGCCGCACCTCAATGTCAGCGGTACCTGAGTCAGGTACTCGCGGTTTCCCACTGAAATAAGGATCTCATCCACTATTACTCGATAACGCAAAATGAAAATAAAATTGATCCAAAATAGATGTTTTTCAAATCATTTTTTTTACACAGCCCTTATGTATGAAAATAGTTAACATGGTGCAATAATAGGGGTTATTTGTGATGACTCCAAAAACTGTTTATCTTTAACATTTATGAGAATACCTGCATGTCAGATGTTTGTGTATTGTTGCATCATTTCTTGTGTTTGTTTATTTGCATGTTTGCATATATATCTGCATGCATGTGCTTCCTCAGTTTCTCTTTTGTACTTAACTGTAATACAATAAGCCAATCCTCAAAAGACAGATCATTTGTTCAGTTTTCAACAACATTGCTGAATCTATTTGCTTCCACTATAATACTGAATGATAGTATGAAATAATGAGGGCTTTGCGCGCACCTTTGTTCCAACTAACAATTCCTTTTTGTGTGCTGAGTATATATTGACTGACTTAATTTTTGCTTCGTTCCATTCTTCCATTACTGAAAATCTTTAGTGAAACACTGCAAATACAACCCTAACAGAAACAGAGAAAACATGCTATCAGCATAAGCTAGTGTTTGCCTATTTGTGTGTTTAACTTGAGCACACATGCACACACAGCAGTTCCAAAACATGGATTTAAAGCTTTAAATTGTTATTACTATGTGCTAAATTTAATTAAGTTCATTAGTGAGGAAGCTCGACATGTTATTGCCTTTCAACTCCAGACAATAATGAAACAGACAGATAATTGTGTGGAACTAGCACATTGCAAAGTTGCAAAACATACAGGGACACGCACATTGAGTCGCTGTGTGCTTTACGCTCAAATGGCCACCTTTGAAGTGAAATATGTTTGAAATCAGAGCTGTTCTTTTTCCGGAGAGGTAAAGAGAAGAAGATCTGCAAGAATTCAGTGTATTAGATAAAGACAGATAAAAAACAATGGACCATCAAAGGGAAGCATGAGGATGAAAGTACTTACTGTGAAATAGTTGCATAGGCAATTTATAAAGTTTCACTACTATATATTACACTTTCACTTGTTTTGTTTTTACGCTTATTTTTTTTTTCCTTGCCCTCTGTTTAAGATAGGGCCCATCCATCATGTAGGCATCTCAGACATCAGCACGGTTCTCCAAATCAATGGCTCATTGACTGCCCCAGCAGCAGACATGGACACACGTCTGTCTCCCTGACAGTTACAAAAAAGAAACAGGAATACAAATTGGGCTTCACTGTCTGACTGAGAGGGCAAGAGAATAGATCATTGACAATCATGTCACAAATCCATCTCTGATTCTTGAAAAACCTTTTTCTATTGTTACCCGGCTCCCCGAAGTCCCCTTGCTTAGTATCCATCGATATAGACATGCTTGGAATAGTCATTTTGTTTGGCTGTCTCTACAGGAGTTTGGGCTTAGATGCTTTAGAGGACATTTTTACAATGGGAAAAGGATTGGGGCAAAAGCCTGTCAGTGGCTTTGCTGTTTATTGATTGCAAATGTGGTGAGAGCTTAATTGATTCACACTTTGAGATCAACACGATAATCTCTCAGCCTTGGGACTACAGTGAGCTATGCAGGTAGGAAACAGACAGCTGGGAAGGGCATGAAAAGTGTGAATCAGCTGCGTGGAAAGTTACTTAGTTGCCTACGTCAGAGTCCGGTATGTTTTCATGCATCAAAATAATGATTGTACGACCTCCAGTGTAGACGTAAGTTTCCTTTTGCCGCCAGCTCATATCACATTTTTTTCCATCTCCTTTTGATCTGAGCTGTTTGTTGGAATACACGCAAGCACAAAAACATCAGACTCTTCACTTAGGGATTGTATAGTTTGCATTTTGTTTATTCTTCAGCTTTTGATTTTACCTAACCCGTCAATTTAACAAACATCACACATGCGCTTGTTTCCGTCTTGTTCATACAGACGGAAAAAAACGCTCCAAGTCCGAACTATAAACAGTAAGCTGTAACCAAATGGTGACATTCACTGTGCCTTAAACCCCGTCCTGTTAACCCTTTATAGTTCACTCATAGAAATACTCATTAACCTTAGTGTGTTATGGGGGGACATAACCAGACTTTATGACTT
>JAQQZY010000006.1:13904337-13916438 GCA_030068375.1 Ostorhinchus rueppellii | reverse complement strand
TAGCTGGGATAGGCTCCATGCGACCCCCGTGACCCTAGTGAGGATAAAGTGGGTATAGAAAATGAATGAATGAATATATATATATATAATGATCAATATGCAAAGCCAGCCCAAGCCTCTATTGGGCCCAAAGCAAAATTGGATTTTAGGGCCCTCTAGTTAGTTTTTTTGTTTTATTTGCATTTTTTCTCCTCTTCCTCTTTCTTTTTTCAGCTCCAGAAGGATTCATCCTTTTTTGTGACATTGTTTTGATTGGAAGTACTCCTGAGTTGGATGCGTAGAGAGCACTACACAGCAGGAGGCACACGTTATGGTGCAGCAGAGTTTTCATATTTTAACAGAGGCAGGAAGAATCACGAGGCCTACATCAACAGCACCACATACAATTGTGTTTTTGTATAATAGCATAAGTTTGATCATAAATCATTCATACATGCAAAGACTTAATTTATTTTTGTCTTAATTGCTCTTTGTGGCCCCCTAGTGGCCGCAGGGCCCTAAGCAGGTGCCTAGTTCGCTTATGCCTTGGGCCGGCTCTGTAAATATGTATTGAATGGGTTACACAAGTCCAGAAGTAACCTAATTATCACACACCTTGTCAGCTGAACCACTCGGTGATATATCAGGGACACCGAAGGTCGCCCTGCTTCTCTTTACCTCAAACGCTTAATAGATAGGTAAGGGTTCGTCTTCTACTGACTTCTGCGTTTGTTGGATGGTGACAGAAGTCCTTCCACAGCGCCTCCTACTGTTTCGGCTCTGTAACACCCATTCATACTCAGGCATGGGCAACGGTACGCACTTCTAAATGCAACATCTGTGGGAAAGGTGTTAACATATTCAGGTCCGGTACAGACTTAAGTACGCTGTGTGGAAATGCTCTTAAAGTCAAAAGCATTATGTTGTTTTTTATTCTGTTTTTTTTGCCGTAAGAGTTTTTGTCATTTCATGTTTTCCGCAAGTATAACTAGAAAGCCTTATAGCGGATGACACTTTGGTTGAATTGTGTGGTTCTTTGAGTAACTGCTTTGATTTTACTTCAGCTTTCTCTAAAAACTATTGGAGCCAACGCTAGTGTATGATTACAATGGGAGCCAGTTGAGAGGGCTTGGCAAGCACACACCAAAGCCACGTCCATGGAGACACAGTGGCATAAGAGCACACATTGATCATCCACCCCTCAAACTCTTTCAAAGAATACAATAAAAAAGGAAGAAAGTAAAGTTCAACTCTTGGAATAACAAATTATGAATGTCTTATACAGAAAAAAAGGAGCTTGAAACAATTACATTCTACATTTTCCAGTCATTTTATTTAAATTCATTTTGCTTTTTCTTTACTGGTTATTATGCAGTGAAACAAGCATCAATGCTATTAACCAGGGGCGACAAAGTCCGTTGACTTCAGGGGCAAAATTCAGCCCAGTTTGATCTCAAGTGAGCCAGATCAGTAAAATCTATATTATAAAAGCCAAATTTCCTGTGTGTGTGTGTGTGTGCTGGACAGATCTAGCCTTTGCCTTTTGGAGAATTTATGTATTGTGGGTCAAGGATCAGACAGATGGAAACTGCATATTGATACAACCAATACAAATATGAATTACACAAAATAAATAAATAAAAAATCTTGAATTAACCCTTTCGTGGATTAATTTTTGTCCTGGGTGTTTTTATTCCTCTTTAGTCCGTGTGGAACAAACTCCCAGAAAACCTCAGATGAGCTGAAACACTGACTTTATTTAAATCCAGGTTAAAGACCCACCTGTTCTCATCTGCATCTGAATAGAGTTCTTACTCAGAAGTTTAGATCTGCACTGTTTCTTTTAAGCTTAAAATTTTTATCTTTTTTTTAATGAATTTTAAGATTTTAATGTCCAGTTTAATTAAAATTTTTGTTCTGTGATTTTCATATTTTCTATTTTAACCTTCTCTTCTTATGCCTCTCTTGCGATGCCTTTAGGTTTGACGTAAAGCACTTTGAATTGTCCTGTACATGAAATGTGCTGTACAAATACACTTGCCTTGCCTTCAGGCATGAAAAAAATCTATGCAATTAAAATGTTTTTAATGACCCTATTTTTCATGGAGTTACAAAAATATACACACTCAGCTGGACACCATATATTCAGTTTTTAAAGGAAATAAATATTTAAAACCATCATCACAAAGTGATAAACTGCATGAAAGTTATGAAATAAAAACATTTCTAATGCAGCTAATTTTGTCACATTTTAACACACTATGAGATAAAATGCAAGAAAAAAAAACATTTTGTTGAAGAAAACTGTCAATTACAGTCCTGTAACAATTACCAATTGATTTACACTCAAACATGTTAGTGTAGATCAGGTTTATGAAGAACAGCACACTTACAGTAATGGTATGAAGTGAAACCCATGAATATACAATAGAACAGCCGTAGAAGAGTGACCACGATGCATGAAAGGGTTAAGGAAAGAAATCTGCAAATGGAACAAGTGAAAATTATCTTGGTAAGATTCCTTGAAATAAGATTTTCAAGTTCGATTGTATAAAACCAACTTTTTATTTCTCACTGAATTTGAATGTCTTTATTGTCATTACTTAAGTGCAGTCATTCCAAGGTGCAGTAATAAAATCTATATAAAAATGTATAGATTTCTACATACACAGACATCCTCACACACCACACACACACACACACATGTACAGATATATTCACATGCATACGTACCTACGCATACATATTCACACATACATAAGAAAAATAAAACAAGATATAAAAATATAAAAAGTAACCCTTTAATCATTATTTATGTCTTATTTTAAGGGTGATGAGATATTTTGACTAGAAATGAGAAAAATACGCTTGGTAAGATTTAGATTTTTGCAGTGTAGGGGTTTAAACCAGTCAAAAAGAAATCAATGCAAAGAGACAAAAAGACACATTAACTTTTAACACAGTATTCTATTTTCTGATAAAATCTCAGTCCAATCTAGTATAAGTTTCAGTCATCCTTAAAATGGAGAGCACCTTGATAGTTTATCTGACTTTCCACACTTTCTCCTTAAAAATGAGATCATTGTTGAGTTGAAGCGTCCCATCACTTCTGTCATTTTGTGCTGGTGACTGTCTCTATAAAAAGAAATGCTCTTATTTAACATAGAAACAATGAGTCCATTTACATACACACTCTGATCATTATCCAATTTCTGGTGATCATGTAAACAGCATAGTCTGATATCTTTTATCAGATAGCAGTAGTAATCTGATTACGACAAATCAGATTAACTCACCTCTTGCCAATACTCCGATGTCTTCCTGTTTGTATACAGGTTAATCTGATTCAGTTCTTTTACATCTGTGTACATGTAAAAACAATAAAAATCATAGAAAACGGAAATAACACATACATCAAACCTGAGCAGAAGAAAATAACGGGAAGTTTGAATTTACCGTCATTACAGACGTACATGCTCCAAAAGAAATCTGATAATAGACGGAACCATCTGAATCACATTTTTTCAATCATCACATGTCTTTAAGTGCATGTAAATATGGCTGTAACAATTATCTGATTACTCCCAGTTATGTCATGTAAACACGCTCACTATATTGTAATGACTTTTGTTCTGGCGTTACAAATGAAATTTCATTATATTCTCTTATATTTTATTCCATTGGGCATTAAAGCAGCAGCGTCCAGCTTTTACTCCATTGTCTTAGTGGCAGGAGTCCAGTGGGACTGTGGGGGACAGCTCTGGCACCGCGCTGGATACAGAAGTTGGCACTTTGGAACCCTGAATGCCTTGAAGCACTTCCGCTAAAAGTGTGGTTTGTAAAGTAGATCTGTCCTGAGGAAACACACAAAAGACCAAAACAAAACAACAACAACAAAAAAAACAAAACAAGTGGTGCCAGGTACAACAAACCCCGCCCCTCGCACGTATTGTGTCTTATTTTGGCATCAATCCAGCTGATGTCATCATGTCTGTGTGTGTACTGATGTCAGCATATCAATAGCTTCTATATATGTGATAAGTATCAAGTAAATTGAAAAAAAAAAAAGATGTTTCTATAGACATTTGAAATTTCACCCATTATAAGTGAATGGAAGAAGAAGAAAAAAAAAAAACAACTAAAAAAAAGTGAACTTTGACCAACATTTCCCAAAATGTAACCACATCTATTCTGAGTCACTGGCAATATATAAACCTAATTTGGTATGAATTGAACCAGTAGGTTTGTTTGTAGAGTTTTAACAAACAAACGGCACTAAAAACAATACCCCTTGCCTCTCCTTCGAGAGGTGGGATAATAAATACAGCTTAACCCTATAACGACAAATACGTCATTATATGTCGATATTCATGCATATTTGATACATGAGTTTTGAAGCCCTCTACATGATCAGTGTGGCCTCTCCCCCCTTGAAAACCCTGAAGTGTACAATTAGATACATGTCATCCACCAGGGAGGAGGAGTGCTTTCACCACAGGCCTTTCCATTGACACTGCAAGACTGTCATTAATGAAGAAGGAGAACAATTTTGAAAAGGAATTAGTCATTTGTCAGACATGTTTGTGTTCTATTTTGTTTTTGTTTGTTTAAAAATAATATTTGAGCATTGAGACCTGATGTATCAAATATGATACAAAATTGAAACTCATATATGGGAATTAATATTTGGAAGAAAAAAATAGTTTTTGGGTTGTTCAGATTCACCAATAAAGGCTCCAGTTTCAAAGAACTGGGATTTTCTGTCAATGACTTAATGGTTCAGGCTTTACAGGGTAAAGTCACAGGTTTACCTACAGCTGCATTAAATGTATTTAATTAATAGATTGATTCAAACTCCAAAGACAAATGAAAGGTTTTCTTCAGAATCTTTCACAATAATGGTGAGATTTTACCCACTTATTATATATGGTTTACAATTAAATTCTTGACATATGAAAAAAAAAAAAAACCTGAAAAACTTGACAGAAATATCATATAATATGCACAACTATGCTGTTATCAGTGTAAAGAAAATTACACTCATAAAGTCAGGGAAACTGACACACCAATGTTAAACAAAGGAGTTGTTGTAGGACATAAGGTGAGAAAAATGACAAAACTTTATTCTGTTTAAATTTTTCTTTCCACAAATAAGTGGCTAATAAATAAACAATGTTTTTAACAGTGTAATGTTTAGCAGTAGCAAACTGAATGTTAAACAAAGAAAACAAACATGTTAACTGTTAAATCACATAATTATTCATAGACAAAAATTTAATTCAGTGTTTTTTTGTCTTTTTTTTTTTTTTTTTTTTTTTTTTAAATCGTCTGATACCGACTTCTCACAGAGTTCAGCTCAGATGGTCAATGTATGAAATGTACGAAATCAAAAATCACACCATTAGATTTTTATTAGATTAGGTTTTTATTTTCATTCACAGACCTTGTTTTTGGAACCGATAATTCTTTCCTTTGTACATAATAAGTGCTGTTTGATTTTCAGTCTGAGTGTAAGACCTAATTTTGTGCATGATCCAAACCAAATACCCAGCATTATAAATGAATCATATCATTCTTATTTTGAAGGGTAATTATTGATGCAAAGTGCTTTTATAATTTTGGCCCCGAACCTCTGCACAGTAGTTAAAGCAAGGTGAAAGCAGTGAACGGTACACTATTTGGAGTGATCTCAAACTTGTTTTGCTTAATAATGTGATCATTCCCGATATTTTGCAGGTATGTAATGTGTGGATGTTATTTCAGTTCATTATTTACTATAACCCTGAGAAATTAACTTTTACTAAGCCTTGAATATTTCTTTTAAATCTTCTTTTTTATGCCTGTTATAGATAGTGAGTATAACATCATGATCTACTATGTGTGAATGTGGGCCAGAGTTAACATCCCTGCGGCACAAAACAAACACAGGCTCAAACAATGGACTTGTCGTCATCAAGGGTCAGAAGGTGCAACACCTCGATTGTACTTTACAACTTGAACTACAGTCTACAGCTGTCTTAGACACACTGAACATCGAAGTCAGGGGTGTCAAACTTATTTTAGTTCAGGGGCCACATCCTTCCACTATCTGAAGTGTGCTGGTTCAGTAAAATAATAACAATAATATAGAAATAATGTCAATTACAAACTTTTCTCTCGGTTTTAGTGTTAAAAAAAAAAAAAAAAAAAAAAAAAGTAAAATTACATGATGAAAACATTTACATCTACAAACAATCATCTAAAAAATCTGAACAACATTAAAAACCATTTCTAAAAAAAATAATTGCAATTTAAGAATGTCATTTTTGATAAATCATCAAAAGTACACATATCTACAAAAGTTTGATCACTACGAGTTATGATAGTACAGTACAATCATTGTAGATCTGATTTGCAATTGATGAATTATTTAATATCTTCCCCTGTAATCTATCAGGAAAAAGGTGGTGAAATACAAATTTAATTTACGAATTTTAAGACCAGAAGATAAGTCAAAGAGAGAGCAACAAGATTTAGAATGGGAAACAAGAACCTGAATCCAAAAGTAAAACTGAATTTCCAGAACAACGTCAAACCAAATTACAAGTTTGTCAAGTCACATGTATTTTCATTAAGCTATTTACTTGGTTTAATGTGTGTAAGAGCTGATTTAGTCAGAATTGTGCCAAAACTGGGCAGTTTAAACAAGCTGATGGCACAGATCCACAGCTTTAAGTCAGTGCAGTTAGACCATTTTAACACTAGTCTGCCTCAGTTTATTATTTATATGTGTGTTACAATTTACAGATCACTGGGTCTACAAATACACATTTAAATTACACTTCTCACACTACATTTCAGGTTATTCACTTTGTTTTTCAGAAAAGATAGTTTGCATATTGAGATGCAACGATCCATAGACAGGTAAAAATTTATACAAATGTGTGGTGATTTAACCCTATAACAGACGCCCTTTCACTCTGGAATTGCAGGAGGAGTCATACATAGAAGAACCATTTACTGTTGGCATTGTAAAGAGTGTTGTTTTTCATGGTTGGTCTCAAATGAAAGCTGACTGTCTCCGCTTTCAAACGGTATGTGGTTTAAGCATCGTACGTGTTTGTACATGGTGTGAATCATGAATTAAAATCATAAAGAAAATAAATTAATCGGGAAACAACGCCCCCTGGTTCGCTCACAACCCAGTGACTGTTAAAGGGTTAAATCCGATGAAAAATCTTGATGCCATTTTCAAACAGCAGAGGGCGCAATCTACTGTGATTTCAGTTGTTCAGCACCATATGTCACTGTGTTTGATGTTACAGACACGCCCCCAGCGCCATTTTAGTGGGTAAGCTAACAACAGTTACTCAGGAGAGGAGAGGAAGTGTAATAATGAAGAGGATGAAGAAGAACAAACGAATATTGTATCAAGAGAAACTTAGCCAACATGCCAGGGATCGGGATTTTGCTAAGTTGGCTTGTATGAACAATATCAATCGCTATAACCTGGAAAAAAAAAAAAAAGCTAGAAATCTGACACAGCACTTCTGCCTCTGAAGTATGGACATTACTAACTGTCTTGTTTATGGCACAGGTGCCTACACTTTTCAAGAGTTTAAATCTGTTGAGGCTCATGGACACTTCTCCAGCAGCTGGGTGCAGGGTGTTCACACATTTCAATCGGAGAATTGTGCAGACACAGTCGTGGCAGAAAAATGCAAGAAAACCTAGTCAGTGTATCATCTACAAACAGTGATGATGTTTGGTTTCTTGTCCCACATTCGCACGAAAGCATCTTAAAGTGTACGTTCACCTGGATAGGACCCAAAAATATCAGCTCAAAGAAACAGTCCTCAACTCGCGTCGCCAATCTCTAATGCACAGCTTTGTTTAGCATTTTCCCCTTCAAAACGGCGATAGCTACCCAGAATGCAGTTGCATTCTGCAAGTGTCAGGGGTCAGACTGAATCTTTGCACAGTTCACCCTACCTCTGAGAAATAAAAAGGGATTCTCTTTAATTTGTTAAGGTAAGAGAAAATATATTTTGTTTTTATATATTTAAATCTCTCAAAATTTTAAACATGCATTCATTACAAAATGTGTTTTGCCATTACACCCTACCACTGATTTTTTTTTTTTTTTTTTTAAATCAGAGAAATATTTAAATGAATCTTTTTCTGTCATAATTTGTCTGGAAGCTTATTCTGGAAAAGAGAAAATCCTATTGTTAACCCAATATCTGTGTAAAGGCCAAGGTTTGAACCCTATAGGAACACACAGACAGTAAAAGTTAAACAGATTTTATTGTACAAACGAACTAGATAGTTCAGTACAGACGCAAAAGTCAGTCCAATAATCAGTCCAGGAAAGATCCTCTTCACTCCGGCGGTTCTGACGTAATCCTTCGCAGTCCGAGGGGCAACAATCCAAGGGGGCGTGCTGAAGGCTTAGTCGAGGTCGGTCCAGAGTCTGGTAACCATGAGATCCAAGCGGAGGGTTAAACTGACCTGTGGTCGAGGGGCGAAGGGCAGGTCAGGTATCCGGTGTTATCCATGGCAGGTCCAGGCGAGCGGTTCGGGCGGAGGCAAGCAGGGTTTGGTTCCAAGCAGGCGAGGGTCGAGGTGCGAAGGCGGGCAGACAGGGGTCAGAACAGATCAGGTTCAGTAACAACAGGCCTCCCCAAATGCTCCTATAGTGCTCAAAGGTCAGGATAAACTGAACAGTTTTGCAAGGAGGGAGCGCGACGGACAGGGTTAAATAGCCCACACCTGATGAGCCTCAGCTGTGATCACCAGGTGTGGGCAATGAGCTGATTGCAGCTCAATCAGCAACTGGGTCAAGGTTCAACATAGGAAAACATGAAAAAACAGACAGAATTGTGCCAGAATCATGACAATCTGAAGTTGTATTGAATCATGAGTTGAGCGTTACATTCCTATTTGTAAATGTAAACATTTTCAACTATTGTAGCTTTTTAATTTTTTTTTTTACACCAAATAAAAGAAAGAAAAATATTTTATTATTATAGTATTCATGCTATTATTTTACTGGTCTGACCCACTTGAGCTGGATTTGGGCTGAATATAGAACCTGAACTAAAATGATTGTTAATGTCTTCAGTGTTATTTTAGCATTTCACAAATTCATCCTGTGGACTGTAAATGGACCCTGTGGCTGACTGGTTTTGTCCTGTGGGCCGTATGTTTGACACCCGTAGTCTAAGTAAAACACTTAACTCTCAGTCGTTCCAGTTACCTAGCAGCTGAAGGAAAACGACGAGGGGTGCAGTATGCAGGTTTTACAGCGGGGCAGAACATTCATTAGTATATTCTCATGCATGCTCTGTAAACCGTCTCTGCATTGACAGAGGTTCTATTTAACACCGGCTTTATTCCCAAATTGAGCTCTAAAGGTTTGAGCACATGTCTTTCCAAATCCATGTATGGTAAATTTGCTTACCCTATAACCCCTACCCCTACGTATGCTGTCAATAGACAGGCCACATCTAATCCATTTTTCACCCCATTTTTTAGTGACAGAAGTGTGTTAGCGGAGGATGACTTCATAATGAGACCACGGCTCAATATTGCCCTAACCCAGATTAATAACCATGATCGACAAACACTAGCAGCGCTCCTCACATTCTGCTTTTACACTGATCGAAATCTGCTTACTTGAAGAGGAAGGCTTTATTTTAACACTCGAACCCATATATAGTCCATTATCCTCTAGAACCACCAAGAGGTCACTTTACCCCGTCAGCAGTTGGACCCATCTCCTGTCTTGAAGCCATTGAGGTCTTTTTAATCCATATTTTAAATAAGTAAGAAAACTGTTACTTAACCCATAAAAACCAAAACATCCACTGGCATCCACTGGCCAAAAACATTTACTGATATAAAAAGGTAAATCACTGTTCATCCACTAATCCTATCAAGCCACGTAAATAATTGGGGTCAAATATATGGAGAAAGATTAGTATCAGAAATATTTATCCATTCGTAACGTTAAAGATGTGTATGTCAATAAAAAACTTGTTTACAAAATTCTGCTGTCATATGCATGAGTTTGATACATTTAGGCTTAGGATTGTTTTTACGAGTATAAACCTTAAAGTTGTGAGTGCAACTCTAATTTCTATGACTACAAAGTCTTCCCTTTGAAGACGAATTCAAGTTTATGGGTACGAGTAGAAAACCCCTGAAATGACGTCACATAGGTCACGGGGGAAGGTAATCGAACACAGATTGTTCCAAACGCGTATGCGCCAAAGATGTCTGGTGGCGTTGGACCTACCGGGGCAGGTGACGCGTCACAGGTAAAGGTTAACACATCCAACTTTTTAAAAAATTTTACTGATTTCATGAAATTGTACTGTTTTAATTGATATACATGATATTGATTTATGGACGAAAGAAGGTACTGCTTAGCTTGCACGCTAATGAGCCAGGGCGTTTGGAGCAATCTGTGTTCGATTACCTTCCCCTGTGACCTATGTGACGTTATTTCAGGGCTTTTCTACTCGTACCCATAAATTTGAATTCGTCCTCACAGGGAAGACTTCATAGTCGTAGAAATTAGAGTTGCACTCAACAACTGTTAGGTTCATACTCGTAAAAACAATCCTAACCCTAAACTTATCAAACTCATGCATATGACAGCGAAATGTTGTGTACAAGTTTTTTATTGACATACAAATGTTTAACATTATAAATACGAATGGTTAGAATCGTGGATACATATTTCTGATACTAATCTTTCTCCATAAAAATGCAGATTATCATATTTTCATGCTCATACGATATGACCCATATGGATGTTCAGAAGCTTCATACTGAACAAGGAAACAAAAGTTTGACAGATGGCTGTGGATATGCTGCAAAAAAATAAAACTTGTATTTTTTGGCCTCAAACAGTCATTTAAGTTGGTCAAACTTCAAAAATTAAATTATTGACATTTAAGGCAATAATGTGAGTTAACACAACAAAACAAGCCAAACAAAGTAAGTCATGTGCTCCAAAACAATTTGGTGAGTTGTCAATACTTACATGTTTAAGTTGAGGACAGTTCTACTTGCTCTTATTTCTTTGTTGTGTAATGCAGGAAAGCCAACTTTACGAGTTGGCTCTTTTTACTTGAAGTCTCTTTGTGTCTGTGCTGCCTCAAGCTGGAGTTCACACAGGTAAGTTTGAACCAACCTTTAATTAAATGAAGTTAAAGTGATCCAGGAATTTTGTTCTGAGGCCTGTCTGAAGTTGCCAGGTCATCAACAAATCAAACAGAATGACATTTAACGTGGGATGTTGCCACATTGATCTATGGCTGTTTGACTTTCTGTGTTCTGTGCAGGGGTTCATGGGGTTATTGTATTTATGGGAGTTTAGGTGAGTGTGTGGGCGTGGCAATAGAATGGCATTTTACATTCGTGCTTGTTTTTCTGAAGCGACGCCATGACTGTAATTTGTAGAACGGTGCCTTTACATTTGAGCACTTTCAAGGGTTTGGTGGAATGGTTAAGTCGTCAAATTAAAAGCATTATTTATAGGCGTGTAGACATTCCATGCAACTTTCCTAGTCACACCACTACAACGCTATTAATTAATGTGGGCCCCCCAGTAACCAAGGGGCCCTGCCCTAAGCAACTGCTTAGTTTGCTCATAGGATGGGGCGGCTCTGAACAGAAGAAAGGATTTAAAGTTATTACGATATAAAATCATAAGTTCGTACAAACTACAGTTGAGTTGACAAAAATCTGAATTCATAGTTGAGCAAACTTTAACGCACAACTTAAAACATTTAGTTTAAATGCCCAAAGTTAAAATTGTATCAAAGTCGATTGCTTTGAAAGAGAGACACTTGGTTTATGTTCGGTTAGTGATAGGTTTTTACTTTAAAAGTCACTTTTTCTTCAGTTTTCATTATTTTTTGATGTAATAAAACTCTACCGTGTCAGGGTGATACGGTGGTGTCAAATGAGGCACTCATGCCTCACAGCAAGAAGGTCCTGGGTTTGATTCCTGGGCAGGACCCTTCTGTGTGGAGTTTGCATGTTCTCCCCGTATCTGCGTGGGTTCTCTCTGGGTACTCCGGTTTCCTCCCACAATCCAAAGACATGCACTGATAGGTTAATCAGTTAAT
>JAQQZY010000006.1:13851715-13862829 GCA_030068375.1 Ostorhinchus rueppellii | reverse complement strand
GCGAATTCATGAGAATCGGCATCAAGGGGTTAAAACTTTTTGCATTTTTTTCAACATTTTTCTTTTTTTTCATGTGACCAGTTGTGAAAAAAGACCTTTCCATTACAGTTTTGAGTGACATATTAATTGCACTACACCCAGAAAACCACTTCTTACCAGCACAAAAAAACTTTTCAGCGAAAAACGAGAATTTGGCTGAAATTGTCATTTTAGGCAAATTTCCATGCGCAGCTTATATTTGTGCAATTTGAGGGTTGATGGAAAAGCAACGAATGACATTTTAAGTCCATTTAGTCTCCAACTGGTAATAATCAGCTATAATAAAATGAGCTAGCGCAGCACAGGATCTCAGAGTGCAGGTGAGTGTCATTTTGCCAGTTTTACCTCATCAGAAGGCAGATACATATCCACGTACAACACATGTGTACAGTATCTGCAATGCTATCATTCCACCTCTACCCTTTTCCAAAACTATACATTAAACTTTGGCAAGGTGACTTAAATGTCCAGCTATTACTGTCCCCGGGCAAGGTAGTCAGTCTGCTGCTGATGCCTTAGATGGGCTCCCACAAGTAACGTCCATGTGGTTATTTTCAAAGTGATAATGTACACACAGAATGATTTATTGCTTAACACTCTGTTTACCCCCATAGAGGGATCACCCAGACACAGTCCACTTGATATAATTTTCTTTGGGTATATTGACTTACTTCTCTTCGTACAAGATCTGTATTTATTGCAATACATTTCTGAACTGTAAACACAGATGTCAGTGTGTTTACCTACAGTACTAGTCCGATTCAGCAAAACTGGGACTGGATATCAGAGATGGACGATAGTTTCTGGATTTTAAAATCATTTATAAAGGGTTGTATGTTATTGATTGTCCTCCGTAAGGAAATACAGAAAAAAAAATATTGTTATATTTGATTATTATCATTATTATTTACTACTTTGCCATTTGTTTCTATGAGTGCTTTATAATGTGCAATGGCAGTTTTTCATAATTTTTTGGTAGCTATTGTTTTGCTATTTTCTTGTAGTATTTCTTGTGTGTATATTTGATGTGCTGCTATTGAAACCTAAATTTCCTGAGGATCAATAAAATTCCATCTAATCTAATAATCTAAGGTACTGACATTCTAATGTTTCGAAGATAAACAGATGAACTACCTTTTTTCCTCGTCACATCATTGTGCACTTGAACACTTTTTACTGTTCCCACTGACTGGGTGATGAGTGGTGGGAGAAGGGCACATGCACCTTTTATTTTTGTTGAACATTGGTACATTTAACAATAACATCATTATTATTATTATTATTATTATTATTATTATTATTACCACCATTATTTAACTAGGAAAACCTTTTCCAAGAGTGTCCTGGCCAAGACAGACAGCAGTAAATTAAATAGTAACTAACAGACACAAACCTTCATACATAAAAACAAAAATACGTTTTCAATAAATGAAAAAAAAAAAAAAATCAAGTCAAACCTTCCAGAGTCAACTTTTGTATAAGTGCCCACATGATGAAGATAAAGTGCATGAGGCAAAACATCTGCCAGATGTTTCCGTCTCTTAGTCGCTCAACATCCTCTTGAATATAGGTCATATAGGTCTAAATAACAGCAATATATATTAAAAAAAAAAAAAAAAGTTCAGAAAATTCAAATCACAAAAGAAAGCAGTATTTAACTTTACTTTGACATGTTTTCCGTTGTGGAAAAGTTTCCGCGTAGCAGAAACCGAGACTATATGATTATAACTGAGTATTTATTCTGGAATTTGCCCCTGTGGGACTAATAAAGAAATACCTCATCTGATTTTAGATTTATGAGCGCAGAAACGTCATGTTTTATTGTATTATGTACATTTGCTTCATTAACAGAAAATCATCTATGCAATTATAGCTAATGCCTAGGGCTTTGTAAATATTATATTATTATGGTATACCAGACTGTACCATAAGAAACAGCTACACAGTCCTAATATTATCCTTTTTATTCATTTTGCATCTAGCTCTATCATATGTTCAGATCTGTCTACTGAAAATATATGCAAAATCACACATAGTTAAAGAGATAATGCCTAATTTGCATAATTAACCTTGTGACATATGTATCATTTTTCTTTCTTTTTCATACTTGTGTAAGTAATCAACAGAGGAAGTTTCATGGCGATATCCAGAGCCGGCCCAAAGCATAAGCGAACTAAGCGCCTGCTTAGGGCTCCATGGCCACTAGGGGGCCGCCCCCAAGAGCAATTAAGAAGAAAAAAAAAAGCTTTTACACACGAGTGATGATTTATATGATCAAAATTATACTATTGTACAAAAACATAATTTTACAGTATGTGGTGCTGTTGATGTCGACCTAGTGATGTTTCCTGCCTCTGTTTAAATGTGAAAACTCCGCTGCACCATAATGTGTGCCTCCTGCTGTGTAATGTGCACGACACATCCAACTCACGAGTACTTCCAATCAAAACAATGTCACAAAAAAAGGGACATATCCTTCTGGAGCTGAAAAAAGAAAGAGGAAGAGGAGAAAAAATGCAAATAAAACAAAAAAAATGGAATAGAGGGCCTCAAAATCCAATTTTGCTTCGGGCCCGATGGAGGCTTGGGCCAATGGTGATATCTGTTATTTTAAAAATGTTACTCTATTCCCCTGTAGTGTTTCACCTTAAGATTATGAAGACTTATTTAAGTAATTGCTATTAAGTAATTAGGATTCTTTTTATTTGTGTTTTTATTCCTTCACATTTGATAATGAGACACGTTTGCTTCTTTCTGCTGACTTTTATAATCAGTGTGTGAGTGTTTATGTGACGAGGGGGTAAGACATAAACGGTCTGATTTAACACAGCTACAGTGGAGATCTCACCATTGATGCCTTTTTAAAGTAACTGTGTAAAAGGCCATTCCTCTATCCCAACATCACCAAAATTACAATAATAATTCATAAAGAATACACTCATTAAAAAGGATGGGTTATTAATCAGTATCCCCCATTGGACTTGTACCTGCAGAAATTTTATTAACTTTATTTTGAGCACATTACTCTCTATCACCTCTTTGGAATACACCATGTTCAGAGGTGCTGCTTAATTGCCTCCATATTTCTACGTTGCCACTGAAAGACATTGATGAGGGGGTTTTAGTGAGTCTCTTAATAGAAGTTTCCTCTGCACACTGTCATTCCCAGAGATTAACTGGTATGTTTGAGACGTTTATTGCTTTACTACCAGTTAGGGAAACACTATACCTGGCATTGTTTCACACGACAACCACACCAGACCAGTCTTTGGATACTACTAAAATCATTTAACTGGGGGGAAACTGATGCTGTAAGCACAGTCAACACTGCCAGATGGCAATGGTGGAATGGAAACCAGGTAGTAAAAGCCCCAGGTCATGATTAAGCGGACTGTTGGATAAAGCACACTGCATGTTACATAGTGATCAACAAAACGCCAGGAAACACAGAACACATCAAATCCTTCCCAACAGGGAAGGCAATGCATGTGCATGGAATAACTTGTGCACCCTTACCAGACCATCAGAAACTGACAAAATCCACATCCTCATCAGTCCAACCTTAGGGGGACATGTATGTTCAAGAAATCAAAGGCAAGGACGAACACAAAAGACACATGTATATAGAGTAAAATTATGTTACACTTTGGATAAAGAATTGAAAACATGCACATCAGTGACTACATTTAAAAGGATGTTTAAAACCAAGGTGTTCGATAAATATAAAATATTAGGATAAAGTAAAACAATTGTCAGCATGAGTCTCAGATTTTGTTTCGATGGTTTTGTTTATATTATGGTTTAAAGCTGCACCGTTTTGTTTTCTTGTTTTGTTTCTGCAATTTTCTTTTTTGTAAACAGGACAGGCATAAATAAGCTGTTGCCTCAGCCTACACCTTTTTGCTCATGTTTGATATGGAAATTTAAACTGTATGTATGTATGCATCATGTTCTGTTAAATGGGTGAATATATTACTGGTATTACTACTACTTGGATACACTCACACCTTCCCTGCAGATGTTGTGCACATACTGCAGCCTGTGCCTGAGTACAAGTGGGACTTCTGGGGCTGAAACAGTAGGTGGCGGTGTGGAAGGAATTCTGTCGCTAACCAACAAACGCGGAAGTGACAAACCCTTACATCATCAACCGAGCAACTTCTGTTCACAGGCAATACTTGTGTGTTAGCCTGTTGGAGGTAAAGAAGAAGAGCAGCCTTCGTTGTCCCTGATATATCGCCGAGTGGTTCGGTCGATAGGCGAGCCTGTGCCGCTCGGATCCAAAGCTTTTTCAGGAGACAACAAGAACGCCGTCTGTGGTCTCATGGTGATTAAGTCACTTCCGTTGTCGGAGTGGTTTTGGGCACGAATCGCTTTCACACTGTAACGTACCGTACTGGAGTCCACGTAGTCCGTACCCAGGACTACCTTTTTAGCAGGACTTGGATATGGCACTCATGCACAAAGCCTTTGCATTCACACTCAGATACAGACTTGAGTACGCAGAGTGAAAACGCTCTAAGTTCCAATGCCAGCAATCTGTACTTTTAACCTGTGTGTTGGTAGATGCACTGAAAATTCCCAGTGTCTCACTTGGTAAAACAACACACGCAAAGCTTGGTCAAGAGCAAAGTAGAGTCATCCACAAAGCTCTATTTCTATCACCTTCTGAAACGGAGAGCCAATTTTAGCAGATGAATGAACACAAATGAAAGGAGACAGACTTCGAAAACAGTTTGCTTTTGCAGATATATGTTACAGGTCAGCTTGGCTATGACTTATATCCCAGCCATTGCCAAGGCATTGCTTCAAATGGAAAAAAAAAAAAAAAAAGAGAGAGAGAGAGAGAGATGTATTCTAGCACTACCACCAACATTGCCCTTAGGAACATGATGAGGCATGTTAATTAATACATAAATCATAAATTATTGCCATTCCGTAGGCTGGGAGGCTAGAGCTGTGTGTGTATTCTTTAGAGTATATGTGTGTGTGTGTGTGTGTGTTTGTCTGTGTGTGACTTTTTGGATGACTATGAGGTTGCAATAGGAGGGGAAAAACAACCTGCTGGTCTCCTCCCGTTCCTCGCCCTCCCTGCCCACACCAGCCCCCTGAGGAGGTGATCGGACGCGTCTGTTTCCCGGAGATAAAGGCTGCTCACCACATCCCCAGAGCTGGGGGAAGTTGGCACAGAGCAGCGCTGGCAGTCTGCTCATGTAACAGACCCTGTCACTGACACTGAGAGAGAGACCGAGGGGGTGAAGGCGAGGGTGAGACAGAGGGGTGGCAGGGGTAGGTGAGATGTTCAAATGGCAGTGTCTGCTTCTGAAGAAATCAAAAATGGACAAAGAAGTGACAGATGACAATAAATTACAAATCAATGTGAAAACAATGTGTTTGACCAAGAGCCCAAACAGTTCACGCCGTACCAAAAACAAACACAAAAAAAAAAAGCAGGCAATAATTTAGCAATAACTACTGCTGTCAAATAATCAGGGTTACTGTGGATTAATTTTGATTAATCACAATTAAATATTTGTCATTTTTCATCTATATTAATTGTGTTTCATTTCGCATGAGCAAACAGTCTCAAGAAAGAAGGGACTATAAATGTGTTTATTAAACACCTTCAACAGTTTCAACAAAACTGTAAACAAGTGTTCCATCTGGGGTTTTTTGTCCTCATATTTCCATCCAGAGGGCCACTGTGCTGTTTATCCTCTTCCATCTTAATGCGCTGGTTCTGCTGCCTGTCACTATCGGATCAACTGGCCATTTGTTCATGTGTGGTGGTAACTCTACTTGGACAAACTGCCTCAGATGTGTTGTCAGAGATGTTCAGAGTCATTCTGCACTGCAGATTTACATTAAAACGTTTAATTTCAGATTAATCATGATGATGGACTAACCTGCGTTTATGTGTTCATTTTGACAGCTCTATTAATATCACAAAATAATAAGAGTTTCATAAATGTTTTCAAGTGAAATATAGTTTAGGTCATCAGCCTTATTTTTTTTTACCCCATAAAGACCCAGTGCTTCTTTAGTGTCAGGACCCAGATAATTTTTCTCTATTTCTTAACTAATATTGTCTTCTGTATTTTGGTTTTTGGTGTAAATCATGCATTTTTCTATATCTAATTTACTGATCATGTAGATGTTCATAAATACTCAGAGTAAATGCAAAGTTAATCATATCAAAACAGAAACAAAAAGTTCCTTTTTCAGCAAAGATATTGCTGAGTGAAGGTAAAAACAAGTGTCTCTACCCACTAATACTGATCCAACTCCATGGGTTTTACTGCTGAATCCATGTTGTAGAAGATAAAGGTGTTTCCACGGTAACTACAGAGCCTCTGAACGTCCAAATGGGTCATATCTGATGACCACGAATAGATGACAAACTGCATTTTACACAAATAACTTCCATGTATTTATAGGATTAGTGGGTCAACACGTATTCAGTATTTTATATCTGTAGATGGGTTTTGTCACCGGTGGCTGTTTGGGTCTCTACGGTATAAAGTGCAATGAATAAATGAATATCACATGTCTTGTATCAAACTATAACCACACTTTTTTAAGTGCACCACACTGTGTTGGTACCAAATCAAAGCTCCTTAAGGAGTTGCTATAAAAAGTTAAAATTGTCCTCCTGAATCGATTGCATCTTTTAAGGTGTTATTTTGGATAATTTCCTGAATTCAACCACACAGTGGGTTGCTCAGTAGTCGAAGCAATTCCTCTGGCTTCAACAGCAAAAGAATGGATTGCTGGTGCCTTCAAAAACAATCCTCATGACCATTTCAAAAGTGACTTGTAGGAGTATTGGCTGAACTGCCAAAAGTAGTTCAAGTAAGAGCAAGGAAATCTAAAGGATAAATGTTTGAGGAAAAGGCTCCGATTACAAAAAAAAAAAAAAAGAAGACACTTTTATTGTGGGTTGGAGACAAAAGTGTTAAGTCTACTGTGCAATTTTTCTGTTTGCTTTAGAAAAACCAAGCTGTAATTTTGCTATTGTGAAAAGTTTGAAGAAATCCACATGAAAAGCAAGACCGAAAAATCAATACTGATTATTAAAATAAAGTGTAAATGGCATACACTGCAGTCTTTTTAGGCTCCGTTTAAACACATGAAAGTGTAATGGCATTAATCTTTAACTTAATTTCCCATTTGAAGTTTTCTTAAGAACCTTTTCAGTTTTTCATTACCTTGCATCTATTCTTAATATCTGCTTTCTAATTAATTAGGTTAGTATCTTTCCATGCGAACGCGAGCTGAAGGCAAATTAACCCAAAAAAAAAAAAACCCACAAAAAAACAGATGTACACAGATATGCTTATGCTATTGGTCACACACACAAGTACATGCAAACTAACGACGTCCACACAAACCCACTGAGGCTGAACTCAATATCAGACTGTGTACAAGCATTACACTACGGCATCTCTACTTTCATTTTCCCAAATGTAGGCTGCCCTATATGCTCCACCACAGGGAATATCAATAGACCAGCTATAGTATTCAAAGAGATCAATACGGTAGAATATTGTTTCTCTCCCCTTCTCTCTGTCTCTCTCTCTTCAGATTGGAGCTTTTCTATAGTCACTGTGACACAAATCCTGCATGCAGCTATTCCCCAAATCACTAAATTAGAAGTTTGGTGAGCAAGGGTCTGTGTGACCCAAATAAGAAAGATGCCCTTGTATTTGGGTTGAGACCCTTGGTGTTTTCAGATGAATGCAACATGAATAGTCTTTTTCAGCTACTGCATGTGCTACACAACAATTCCCATATTAATAAACAGAATTGAAATGTCTCTTTGAAGAGAGATGGAAAAACACTGCCCACTTTCATTCCGAGCGTGTCCAATACTGATGCTTGGTCAGGGTGTCGGTTTTCAATGACTAGTGTAAGCATCATTTTTCGTATCCTTTCTTGCTTTTATGTTCGTGAAAGTTGGATGTAGAGATAAAATAACAAAGAAAAAAGAGAGAATGCAAACAAGCAGTGTTAACTTTCGATTTGATACAAACCCTGTGTCACGTCTGCTCCCAGACGTTAGTGTTTAATGTTACATCTTGTCATTTCCTGTTTTATTTTGTCAGTCTTCCTCCTGTGTCATGTCTAGTGGCTTTACTCCCGGTTCCCTACCTTTCCCGCCTGTGTGATTACCTGACCCTGCCCTAATGTGCTGCACCTGTGTCTAATTGTCTTCTCCCTCCTCCTGTGAATATAAGCCCTGTGTCTTTCAGTCTTCGTTGCCAGTTTGCCTCGACTCTTCGTGTGTGACCTACCAGCGTTTTCTCTTGATTGACCTACCTGATCTGAACCTTTTTGACCCTGGATTTCCTGAGTCTCGCCTGCTCCCTTGTCTGCACTTCTGCCTGTCTGGACCACCTTTTGGGTATTGAACCCCTGAGCTTGCCTGAACCCTTTCTGTGCCTCTGCCTTGTCAGACTGATTTCCTGGTTTTTGATCCCTGCTCTGAACGGTAGTCTACCTATGTACTATTTCCTTTTGTACTTCTACTGGTCTGTCTCTCCCCTGGGTTTTGACTCTGTTTATCCTTTGATTAGAGTTCGCCTGACCCATGTCGGTGCCTCAGTTTGGTTTCCCTATCCTCCCGGTTACGACCCACAACCTGGCCTTTACCCTAAAGTCTGGATTTCCCCTTTGGATCATGGATGTTGCATCATCAGATCTCAGAAAGACTTATTTTTTGTCAATCAAGAAATAACCTGTGTTTTTATTCATAAGATCAGACTCAGCTTGTCTCTCTGCATTTGGGTTCTTCATCCTGTGTTTGAACGTGACACCCTGGTCTACAAAGGTTGGTGTTTTGCCATATTCAGCTCCTCCCTATGGTCAGAACAGACCGCACTACTCATTGGAATATTCTACCATCAGGCTACCTGATGTGTTGAAACTGATTGAACACCAATATGTGATCATTTGGTAGTGCAACAATGTACAAAAAAAAAAAGTAAAGCTAATAATTGCTAGCTCCAAATTAAATTTAGTGCACCAGTAAGTTATTGAATTCAAGGTAAATTGGGAAAATAACTATTTTTTAGAAGCAAATTAACTTCTCTTCTTCTTGTGCACTTTCCATCCACTCACAAAGATGAGAAAACAAGTGGGGCCAGTAAAAAATAAAGCTGAAGAATGAAAATAAATACATTTTTTTTAAAAATGGTTTGTTTTTTTTTGTTTTTTCTGGGTTTGACTCTTAGTTGAACCGAGCGTTTTTGTGTTTTCTCCAGGTCCTCTGGTTTTCTCTTCCATTAATCCATAAAAACCCAAATATCCACCACTGACCACAAGCATCTACTGATCTAAACGTTTCATCCAGTAATCCTACCAATACATGTAAATAATTGGTGGCAAATGCAGTTTGTCATTTTTTTTCATGGTCATCAGACATGACCCACTTGGACGTTCAGAGGCTCTGTAGGGAACATGGAAACACTGTCATCTTCAGCATCAGTAACACCCATGGAGGTTGATCAATGCCAGTGGATGGAGACACATGTTCAATTAATGATGTATTTAACTGTTTTCTCTGTTTTGATATAATAACCTTTGACTTTACTCTTAACTTTTATGAACAAATGCATCATCGGTCATTTAAACAGGAAAATAGGTGACTTTCACTGAAAAACTACAAAATTCAGAGGACAATATTTTAATAAATGGTGATAAACCACTTAGGAGAGGTTAAATAGAGAGGAAACTTATTTAACCCTTTTCATTCAATAAGTATAGGATCATTCTTGTCTTGTTGGTGCCCTTGACTACGACGCTGATGAAGATCTGGAGCTAGTTCTGGATCACCCTCAATAGCAACTCACAGCTCCTAATATGTGCAATATGTGCTAATGCTAATTGCTAATGTTAGGATGGGTAAAATGCAGACAGAATTTCCCAATGGGGATAATAAAGCACCTTAACTTAACCCTAAAAAACCTTAATACCACATAACTCTACAGGAAGGATCTAGTAAGGATTAGAACCATAACACCGGCCTTTCCAGTTGTGTGTATGTTCAGATAAATGTGTGTTCTCTGAATTGTATCTCTATGTGTTTTGCCCAGGTCTTTGTCTCTCAGACAGAACTGCACAAGATCAGAATGAGGCAGATTTGCTTTGTTTATGTTGTTCTGCGTCTCGTGTTTTGCAGTATTTCTATTGGCTGAAGATATACACATACTGTCTGGAGGTTGGCATTCACACACATCCTAAATACGGAGAAAAAAAAAATATATATATAATGCAAAATACAAGGAGAGGGCAGCACCTTTTTAAGTAAATATGCATCCACTCAATATTTAATGTATGACTACATATTATTTGTATTTAGGAAAGTATTTCTTCTATATTTTTGCCTTTAAGCTGTATTATGCAGTGTTGCTCTCTGCATACACAGTTGTAACAAAGCACAGAGTGTTTTTAATTCAACATGTTAATTGAAAAAAGAAAGAAAAGAGCAGACACATTGTCCCATTATTGTATCTATTTGATTTCACTTCTGTTATCTTTGTGCAATTAATTTTGAGCATAAATATTCAATACATCCCAGATCAAAGCCTCTCCATGGGGCCTCTGATAGAAAGGCCTACCCATCTCAGAGCTAATTATTGATTGGATTCAGTACATTCACAAAATGTGTGTTGTTTGTACAAAGCAGACAGGGAAACACTGCCAACGTTATATTGTCATTTCCAAAGTAATTAATGACTTTGTTAAAGCAT
Source organism: Ostorhinchus rueppellii (assembly GCA_030068375.1). Classification (NCBI taxonomy): domain Eukaryota; kingdom Metazoa; phylum Chordata; class Actinopteri; order Kurtiformes; family Apogonidae; genus Ostorhinchus; species Ostorhinchus rueppellii. The sequence continues at coordinate 13,852,039 of JAQQZY010000006.1, read as the reverse complement.
TTTATGGTTCTTTTTACTCCTTTGGTTTCCTCTAAATTGTCCCTTAAAGGACATTTAGGGTAATCCTTCATGTGACTGTGTTGCTGCTCTGGTTTAAGTCAATGCCCTACTTTAAGAACTTCATTAAGAACCTGCTTTGTCTAAAAACACCCATAAAAGTTGTGACCTGAGTCGAAAAGTAATTTGCATTCACCTACACCTAATGATACAGTAGTGGAGCTATTCATATACACTGTATGGTTAAAGGGGCAAATCTATCTATCTATCTATCTATCTATCTATCTATCTATCTATCTATCTATCTATCTATCTATCTATCTATCT
>JAQQZY010000006.1:13755340-13780563 GCA_030068375.1 Ostorhinchus rueppellii | reverse complement strand
AACTGGTGACTTGTCCAGGGTGTACCCCGCCTTCGCCCTAAGCAGCTGGGATAGGCTCCATGCGACCCCCATGACCCGAGTGAGGATGTAAAAATCACTGAAATCCAATGTCAAATATACTTTTTTAAAAATGTGAAATCTACACGTTACTCCTTTGTATTTTTTGCAGTATTGTTATGGTAACCACAGCTGCCTTTTTTTTTTTAAGTGTAGAGTATAATTTCATTTCACTTCTCAGTTCTATATGTGGCATCCACTATACAGCATTTTACCTCTGTGTAAGTTTTGGATTACTTTCTGTGTGTTTCTGGTAGTTTTTTAAGCCTTCAAGTTTCAAAGGTCATTTTTCAACCCAAAATAATGAATTAAATTAGTTAGGAGCCGCTATTTTGCTGTAGGTTGCAAGATGTGCTTCTTGAGCTTTGACCAGCAGCCACGCAAAAGCATTGGGTAAACAAGATTTATTGCCTTTTCTCTGTTGAAAATAAACTGCTGGCTCTTCTGAATAATCCTCTATCTTGAAAATATAGTCGACGTAACAATCAAATCATTATGGTTTTGTTACAACACTTCAAGTATTTCTATGGCACAATTACTTGAAATGATCAGGGATGAATATATAAGGATGAATGAACTCTGAATAGGAGCTAATACTGTATAATAGGGTGTTGGTTTAGTGTACGTCAGCAGGATTATGATAAAACAACTGCAGCCATTTGCATGAAAGTTGGTGAAAGGGTAGAGGGTATGGGCCAAGGACTTTTTTTTTTTCCCTCTAACATTGTCAGATGGAGTGTTTGATTGAATTACAGGACTGTGGGGCGTTGGCAGAGGTGCGCTCTCTATGGAGTGCCCTCTTTGTTCATTTTGTGCCAAACAAGGAGATTATAATCCAACAGACCCGCATGGCTTTCTCTGTCTCTCTGGGTCTCTCTTAACACTCTGAATTAAATTAAAACCAGTGAATGGAGACTCCGCTGGAAGTAAGATTTCGTTCCGTAAGGTCTGAATGTGTGGAAACGGGCTGGTATTTGCGCTTCCAACCCGTGTTGTAAATGTTGATGTACTTACAGCCGACCTAATATAAAATGTACCAGTGAGTCTTCTATGCTCTTTTAAGTTGCTGAATGCTGGTAGGTGGTTGGTTTCTGTCCTGCTACACATATAGGATTCTTTGATAATTCAGGTTAAGACAGAATCACCTTGAACTGTCTCTTAAAACCTCGATGATCCCTGTGATGTATGGATGATTTATAGCCAGCTCATTTTCTGTTGCTTTACTTCCATTCTTTCATTTTTTTTCCTTTTCCTGAGCATGTGCACGAGCGTAAAGAGCCTCTTAAACTCAGAGTACAAGCGTTACCCCCCCCCTCTCTCTCTCTCTCTCTCTCGAGTTGTTTAACATTATGCCCCCTGTGGGTGCACTGTGAGTTTAACAGTATATGAGCCCTTTACTATCCCATCTCATAATGTTTCCCTTCTGCCCTTGTAAAGATATTTTCATACAAAAATTAAGATGTTGGACGTTTTTCAGCTCATGTTAGTTTGTTTTGCATGATGAAAATTTTAGTAGAGGGAGTGTATGTTAACATAATTGCAATAAAAACAACCCTTCAGGCTTTAAAGCCAGTAAAAGAATGTTATTGTTAAAAATGCCTTCAATTGGAGGTGAAGCATGTGCTGCAGATATTGATTTACTCATGACAAACCTCACGTCTAAGGTTTCATTGAATTCTTTTAATGTAATTGTACAGTGAAGCACAATGTAGATCAACAAGAATGGGATTTGAAGCCACACAAGGGAGTAGCAGTCCGTTGCTCTAAGGTTGTGTTTCCTATTACGGTCCTGAAAAAATTAGGCTCGGTATGCAGGGATTCACTTTTTTTTTTTTTTTTTTTTTTTTAGATTTTAGCTGATTTAGCCAAATGCATCGGTACACTGGTATTTTCAACACCATACTTTATTTTCCTCTGTTCTTTTGGTAATGAAATGTACATCAATAGCTTTGTATATCAACGGAATTTACCAAAGCTTGAGTGACAGGAGATATTATTTACAGATGAGGAGGCATTTTCTCCTGACACTGGACATAGTGTCATACACTGACAAGATAAGTATATTCGTAAAATTACAACCAGCGCTCTTTTGATTACATTAGTGCAGTTCATAGGTTCAATTATTATTTCAAAACATTTTATTGATTTTACAGTACTCAATGGCATTGATTAAGAACATACTGTAAGCCACAAAAGCCATCATTAATGTAACTTACCTCTTCCAATAGTCGGACATGCCCAGCAGTCATATGACCCTTAATGCATGGTGCATGTAGCAGCATGCAGGAAGTGTTGTCAAAAGTGGTTCCCATTTTATTGTGAGATTTTTTCCGCTGAGTTGGGCTACAGTCACCACAAAAGAAGTTCTAAAAGATGCTGCGCACAGAAGCTTTGTCCTTTTAAGATCACACATGTCACCTTGTGACCTCAGATGTCGTGCTCTTCGTGTCGTGCTTTAATCAAATTACCGCGCATGTCTGCAAGCCAAACACATGAAATTTCATCTCTTGTCAGTGGTCGACCCCAAAAACAAAAAAAGAAAAAAGGCTAGGGTCTGAGGTTTTTGCTGGGGTCGGTAAGGTAACTGGAAACACATTTTTTTTTCCTAAACCTAACCACTCAGCCACCTTGTCTTCTCTGTTGATACATGAATGAACAATTATACGTATTAAATATGCACATGTATCTATTTACCTCACTTACCCTTATTACTCAACATTCAGGTAATGTACATGACATTGTAATTCTATGCCTTTACTCATGTGGTTTCTCGTCCTTTGTGCTCTGGTTTGGCCACAACGGGCTTGTTTTCGTGTGTAGCTGTTAGTTGCACTGATGAAAAGACCACCTGTCATCCTCTGGCCCTTTGATTAGATTAAGGGGTCAAAGGGATGGATTAAAATTGATATGAAATAGACTATGCCCTCGTACAGCACCGGTGTACATCATTATCAGAGCTCTGATCCACATAGTCTGGGCATTACTGTACATTTTATATTGTTATTAGAAGGTCTGTCTAGGCAAGACTTCAATGCAAATCATTTCACTGTTAGCATTTACAATAATGCATAAAACATAACGATTTTTTTTCAGGTTCTTAATAAATAATACATGTAGGGCAGATTCAAGGAGGATGCGTCATGTTAGAAAAAAGGATGCTCAGGATGATAATTGTTTTAATAAAAAATTTAAAAATCACCATAAAATAGTGCAGTACACCACGGAGAGTGATGCCAAACAACAACAAACAAACTAACAAACAAAAGAAACAATCAGTAAAATTGTATTAACACCCAAATTTTGATAATTCATTTATAGCGTCTACAGTAATTTGACACTAATTTGAGAAAATAAAGGCTAGGGCATACATTTTAAATTTTGAAGCCGTAAGTTAACATTTAAAGCCTATTTCTTGCGGACATGTTACCGAGTATTTACCCAGAATAATGTATGTAGTGTTTCCTGCTCGGAGGCACGATGTACTCTGTAGAGTGCTCCATAATGTGTGGACTACAAGGAGGAAATGCCCCTTTTAAAATATTTACCAGTCATAACCTGTTAGTGCATTTGGGTATTTTATGATGCTGTGCATCATGGCTCCTTGAGTGAGTGACTCTGAATCTAATTCCCCCCTTTATTGGTACTAATGAATACTACAGCTTTTGTCTTGAATGTTAATGCTGGCTTTCTCCAGACAAGCGGCTAAGAGATTTGAAAATTCAGTGGCCTCCTTAGAATCCAAAAAAGGCAAGGGTCCGACCGGGAGGGGAGGGGGTGAAAGGGCAGTTTTTGTGTTGTGTATGTCTGTGTTATTTGTAGCAATTGAGGCCAAGTCCCTCCTATTCTCATTCTAATTGGAAGTGCACCCTTTCTCTTCTCCCATGGCACCTCTGGTTCCCAGAGTGAAGACTCAAGCCTCCCAGCCTCACATTCAGCCACAGCCACCCAGACAGCCTGAGAGGGAGAGAGAGAGAGAGAGAGAGAGAGAGAGAGAGAGAGAGAGAGAGAGGGAGGAGTCTTGTTGTGGAGCTCTATCCCCTCACTGTGTCTGCTATGTGAGTGGTAGAGCAAAAGAGAGAGAGACCATGAGAGAAAGAGAAGGAGGGAGGAGGGGGGGCGAGTGAGGGCTGAAGAGACAGAATGGATGTGCAACGAGGAACGGTGCGAGCGAGAGAGAAGCAGTGAGCATGTGTATGCTCAGAGTCAGCAGCAAGGACACAGAAAGTGTATGAGCGCACATCAACAAGAGGAGCGTGAGAGGCAGCGCTGACCACCAGCAACTCCGAAGAGTGACACAGAACAAGAGCAAAGGGAACAAGAAGAGGAAGAGAGGGACTGAAGACAGACTACCAGCCTTCCACTGGTAAAAGGAGACACCACTGAGGGACTGGAGCATCCGTCCCCCCCAGCAGCACAGAGGAGCACTGTCTCATCTCGTGCATGTGTTTGTGCCTGCCAACTTCAATTTCACACTCGCCCACTGTTTTTCATAGGTTTTGCCCCCTGTCCACACCCCAGTCATGATCCCCTGGGTCCTTCTGCTCCTGTGGATCTCCGGACATGGTAAGTTTTCCACATTAAGTTGCTTATTCATCACATCTTGCGAGCTTGTGATTGCTATGTGGTTTGCCGGCTGGGAACTCTTGTCTCTGAATTTCATCTCTTGCTGTAATGTCTGAGCTCGTGCTACCATCGTTGCTTTTAAAACCAGCTTGTAAAACAGGACTCCCATGTGCGCCGTTAGGTCTGATGAAAGAGGAGAGGAAAGAAAGAGGAGGAAATCAGAGGAAAGGAGGGGGGGGGAAAAAAGTCTGTGTGAGCGTCTAGGGGGTTTCGGAGATGTGAATAGTTGAGACTGCACTTTTCTTCATCAGCTGTCTGTCAAGGCTTCTGGACCAGACAAGTTAAATACTCTCCTACGTGGTCTTGGTATTCTTGTCACACACGGTGGCACAAAAACAAAGCCCAGTAACCCCAGACCAGTTCAGCCAAGCGTTCACTCCAGAGTCACTTTGTTTTGAATTGACAGCCTTTCTCTCAATTGAGTCCAACTCCGGGGGGTCTGGTCAGAAGAAAAAAAGCAAGAAAAAGTTAACAGGGAAGCAGAAAGGCAGACCCACGGGTATAGTGAAGGGAAGTTCAGCCCTTTGGACAGTATCTGCTGTTGTTATTTTTATTCCTAGACAGTCTGTTTGTGGACAGAATGAGGATGAATTAGCTGTTTCTCCGCTTTGCCACCAGGTGGTTGTCTTTGGAAAACAATAAGAGTGAGTAAAGAACAGCACATCTTTACCTCGGCTCTGTCTGTCTGAGTGTGTGATATGTGGACGCACGCAGGATTCAATCAGACGCTGGATGTTTGTCGGGTCCCTGAACGTCACACAGCCCCCGGTTTAGGTTTCCAAGGCTCAGGGGTCGCTGTCACCACGTCTTTTTAAAGTGTGACCCCATCAGACTGGACTAAATTCAACAAAAGGGACTGACTGAATGAATGTCTGCAGCTCTATATATGTGTGAGTGTGTGAGTGTGTGTGTATTTGTGTGTAGTTCCTTCTCAGAGGGAGTTGTAACCTTTTGTTTGGGAATCAGCAAAATCCAGTTTATCTTTAATGTAAGATCCCAGTTTGTCGACACGTCTGGTTGAATGTGACAACTCAAAGATGCAAAAAAAAAAAGAAACTTTAGTCAATAACACAATTTGCTAGAAAACTAAACTCAGCTGTTGATGTATAGTGGGACACACACACACACACACACGCACACACAAAACAGCTCATCAAATATAACAGTTTGCTGTAATTACACATTTCTGCCAAATTTCGCATTATATCAGTGAGAGCTAGAGCACGGTGCAAACGAAAAACTGACGGTGAGGATGAAGCTACTAATCCCCTTTCAGAATCTGCATAGATGTGTTTCCATATTGGCTGTGTTTCTTTATGAGACGGTGGCATAAGCTGTGAAAGTTGACCAAAGACTAGACTGAAAATGGAAACTCATTCTGTGTAGTTCATGACCCTCATTAGGGCTGGTCAAACATATAAGACTTGGCACTTCCCAACTGTGGATGTTCTTGAAGTAGCTATCTGACTGTAATTCATATACTCTGGTGTTTTCTTTTCGGTCTTTCAGTACCATCTGTGCTTTCTGTCATTCAGACATATTTAAGTTTACTCCGTTTTAACTCCTTTGGAACCCCTTTGTGTTTTACAGCGGCACCGTCTCGTGTTATATTAGTTATTAATGTTGCTAGCATTGTTTGCTTGGGCGTTTGTTCTGGAACTGTCACATTTCCATTTGCATGCCATCACGCTTTATCTCCGAGTACAAGCTGGAATAAGGCAATCGCCACAACTGAAATGAGATGGGATTACCGAGCTTTTCGACACAGTTGGTCATAACTATAATATAAAATACTGCTTCTCCCTGCCAGGTAAACAGGGGATAACAACCTACCTTCTCTATGCATTCCTCTAGGGAGAAAAAAAGTGCTTCCCTGTAGCTTACTGTTGTTGTACAAATTACGGCTCTGTTTATGTGCCGAGCCGGTGTCAGCAGAAAGCTCCGGAAAACAATCTTGTTTTTATGAACAAGGGGACAGGGGGGAGCAGTGTCCATAGCACTCGTATACTTCGACGCAGATATCCTGTGGGAGAGAGAGAGTGGAAATGAGAGGGTGAGACGACACCGGTCAGCCCGTATGCAAAGAGTTCTGTACTTTATGGGATACTCAGAAATACTTCATAATTCAACATTCCAACCTTAGTGTGTTATTGGAGGACATCACAAGATGTTATGACTTTTGTGAAATTTTTTATAGTTCTGTAGAAAATCAATGTCAGTGAAGTTACCCTATTTGGTTCCTTACCGATGGCGAAAAAGAAGAAAAAAATACAAGAAAAACACATGTAAGGTGAAAGGAATATGTATTTTAGAACATCGGAACATGACTTTCAGAACGTCAGACCAGTGGTTCCTCATGGTCCAGTGTTCTGCATGTTTTAGATCTTGCCCTCTTCCACCACACCTGGAAGCCCTTACATCATTATCAGGCTTCTTCAGAGCTGGATGATGATCTGATCATTAATTGATCCAGGTCTTCTGGAAGAGGGAATTATCTAAAACATGCAGGACACTGGGTCACAAGGACCAGCTCTGAGAACCAGTGCATTAGACCAACATGCATGCTGATCCAGACCCCTGTCCACATCCACATGATCCTTTGAACATCATTCCTTACATTAGTACCATTACTTCCTGGTACATAACAAAGCAGGTCCACTCATCCAGGTCCAGGTTCATGCACAGGGAGACCTTACAGACCCTGGAGACCACATTGGACCTGAGGTTGTTGACTCACTGGAACTGTCTTGTAATGTTTGCAGAATTTAGCAAAAATAGTCACTTGTCCGATAAAGGGTTAAATGAAGTGGCCTGTATGAAGTGAATGAGGATGAGATGTAAAATAAGGAGTGGGAAGTTGTTTGTGAGGTGCCGTGTTCCGTCCTGACTGCTCGGCTCCTGCATCTAGGGCACCTTTTCTTTCGCTGTCACCTCTTCTGCCAATGACAGATGACGCGGCAGCAGTCAGGAGGATCTGGAAAGAGTCTCCAGGAAGACATTCACCTAAGGCCAAACTTGTCCAGGACGTCGTCCATCTCCTCGCACACCTCTCCACCTCGTCCTTTCCTTTTCTCCTCCCATCTAATCTATAAAGCGTCCGACATTTTTCACATTCCTCACTTGGCTCTTGGTCTTTTTGATTTCACGCCTCACCTTGCAACCCCCCCCCCCTCCACCTCCCCCCCTCCTCTGACTCACTGTTCCTTCAGCGCACTTTTTGTCCCGCTTTCTTTTTGTTGTTGTTGTTGTGGTGGTGAAATGCTGCGTGATTGAGAACTCTACCCACTGTCGGGGAAAAAAGGGTGAAATATGTGAGAGCAAGCTGTCCCTCTGGAGGAGAGCCGTTTTAAGAATAGTCTTGTACTGGATGTACCAGTCTCAGAAGCAAATGTGCTGCAGAAAATCACACATTGTCAGTGTAAAGTGTATAGACATTTCCTTTTCCTCTTTTGCACCGTCCCCTGTTCTGTTCTTTCTCTGCATTAGACCATGTAAAAAATTAATTTGCAAACTCTCTGCTCTACTGTATTCCGTCCACTTTCCCAAGGATATAAAACCTTCCTGTTCTGTATCGGAATCAATATTTGCCCACTAGGGGCAGTGCTGTAGCACAAGAACAGCATCCAAATCTTCTTAAAAATCTCCGGCTCCTTCCCTCCCCCAGTCACCTCCATCACCCCCCACCCCCTCGTATATCTCGTGTCAGAACTCCTGATTTCACCACCCAGCCAGACTAAGCTGTTTCTCAGTCCTGAAAAGCATGTCTTAGTACCCCCAACACCCCTTATTTCATTTACTGCTGTCTATTAACTGCTGTCGGACGACTCTAAATCCGCTTTTCATGGGCGGCGGGCTTTGATACATATTTCTCAACTAAAGTATAATTAAATGTCTTTCCAATGTCATGTTTGGATGGGTAGATTTTTTATAGACTGTACAATCATTCTTGCTCCTCCAAAGGAGGAAAAAAAGAGCGAAAGAAATACAGCCTATTACACTGCACAACAACTCAAAAAGAAATACCAATTTTCAGCCTCATTATTATGAATGGTTATTTGTAAATAAGACACACTGTTGTGTTACGCATGGATTATGACCATAATAACTTAGAGGTAATTAATTGATTTATCCCCATTCAATCTGAGCGCTAAAACCAATACACATTTTTCTTCCATGTTATTAGAAGCTTTGCAGTTCCAGCAGTAATATTTTCCACACAGGCAGAATGACTAAGAGCCACAGAGGAGAGGGGGAATTTGTTGTGAGCATCTTCTAGTATATGATACAGACAGAGGATAAAAGTTCACAGACGTATCCCAGTGATCACACATGAGGCTTGGATGGTGTCACGCAGTCCCAGTGAGTGACAGATGATGTCATGCGTTCATGATGGTGGTCGGGCGGTAGGCAGTTTGTTTTCTTGTTTGTGCTGCATGTCCCATCAAGGCTATCCAGCTTAAGTCACCTCAGCCGCTGTGACCCCTGCTCATTTCTGTGCCAGGATAGATTAAGCCCACTGTAATCCCCCTGAGCCGAGTGCCCTGTTGGATATTTATGGTAATAAGTAAACATATGAATAAATAATCTACAAGACTGCCTTTGGACAGCTGGAACTTGCAAGTCCTAATGTTTGGCAGTCGGTGTGGCATTAAAAAGTAATGTTATTTCCAAGAATATTAGTTTTGGCTGAGACATGTATTTTTTGACTTTTCTGTGTAAGATTAAAAAAAAAAAAAGTGTTGATCACTGTTGAGATGCTTAAGTAAAAATAAATCAATAAAAACAGAGTGAGATATACAGTAGTGTTAAATTCAGGAATGGGTTTGTAAGTGTTGCAGTTGGTATTACTAATAAAAAAATACAGAAATGTACTAAAGTCCATTATATCTAGTGTGTGCGGTTTTTGATAAAATCCTCATTTCTGGTCTGACAGAATTCAGGTCAGCCAAAGAAGGGAGTATGATTAGTTTGGCGTCTTCTTGGAAAAACCAGGCGATGCTCTGCTTCCTCTCATGCTCTCAGTCAGCCAGTCAACAAAATCAAGCTGTTTACTCTAGGCTTCATTATCCATCTAGAAGACCCTCTTTCCAGCCCCAACAGTTTTCCTTTAGTACCAACCAATCAACCCCAAGCCCCCCTCTCCCCCCTCCCTCTCTCCCTCCCCCTCTCTCTCTGAGACTCTGCCGCTGGATCTCATTCCTCGGGGTTGAATTTATCCAGATTGGAGCACTCAGCAAAAGGGCATTATCCCGGATTACATGTCTGTTGGGCGGCAGTGTTAAGTAATTCAACCAGATGCTGTTGTGATCACTGTGTCACCTGCGAAGGCAGTGTTAGCAGCTGCGCGTCTTCATGTCTTCATTCAGCTCTTTCTTGTCATACCTCCGTCAATCTGACACTTCACACATAAAAGACAGACAGAGGGAGGAAGTTGAAGTCAGCCGAGTTTGGGAATGAGTCTTATCTAAAGATACTGAGTGTAGAAAAAAAGGGGAAATCCTTGTCTAACCCCGTCAGGATTTTATTTGGTGACAGATTATGGGATGGATTAATGGATTCTAAATTGCAGTTTAATGCACAGGAAACAACAGGCTATGTTTTTTTTCTCTCCCTCTGAAGCAACCAAAGACAACTCCACAGAGCTGTGTGTGTGTGTGTGTGTGTGTAGTGGTGGAGATGCTGCACAGTAAATACAGTTACAAAACATACTGTTATTTTTCCTTGGCAAGGGCAAAGCGTCGGCACAGCTGCTCTGAAAGAAAAAAATATTGCTTTTAGCTTGACTCTGTCATTTCTGCTAATCCTGTCTCTACCTAGCTGAGGTTTTGATAGAACAACATTCCTAAGATACTAACAGGATCTGCGGTTGCATGTAGAACACAGGTGCTTTAAGGTGGGTTCAAACACTGCAACAACAAGATTTGTTTCTCCTTTGTTGTCAGAACTCTGCCATGTAAGCCTCAGACGTTAATAAGCCTTTTGTTTAAGACGTTCTCTGAAATAAAACATGCGCAACCAAAGTATTTATTTCATCTTACATTCAGCCATAATGTTTTTTGTTTTGTTTTTTTTTATACACAGTTTGCAGGAATCTAGTTTTAAAGACACAGATAATTTACAAGATTTGATTAAACTCAGCAAAAAAAAAAAAAAAAATCTGTTAAGTTACACTTTTTGAATCACTTCCTTATTATATCACCTTTACACCAGTCTTAGAATTGATCACACACATTTACCTGCAGAAATCTATACAGTTTTCAATCCCATCTAGGCAGTTAAATGAATATATTTCTATCATAAAACTTTGTTGATCAATACAGTTACACTCCACAGCGATACCAATTAGATAAAACAACAATTTTAAACGTGATGGGGCTTCACTTATGGTACAATTTAGCTTAATTGTTATGACAAAATAAATTATGTTATAAATATTTCATATTTTAAAATACAGCCTTTGGTTAAATGCCAATTGAGGTTTGAAGGTTAAAATTAAATGAATATCTGCAGCTGATCTAAGTTGTTGTGGCTGCAGAGCTGAGTAGTATGCAGAGTGCATTTACATCCTTCATCCATTTGAAATATGGCCACTTATTTCTTAACATCTACTAAGAGGCTGATGTATGTTCAGTAACGTACATATAACCTATGCAGGAAGATTCGGTGACCTACAGAAAGCTGTGTGCCATGACAAGCAGAGTCATTTGTATGTGAAAAATGTTCACATAGGAATTGACCGGCCTGGTTCAAAAGTTTCTGTCCCATTTTTCTCGGGGATACTGGTATCTGTGCAGATCTCCGCTCTAAGCTGAGAAAAGCACACGCAAGCCTTGCTGTGGCACAGTTTGGCAGCCTGTGCTTTAGACATTTGTGAGTAAACAACCAGCCAGTGCATTGACATGATAGGAAGTAGCCCAGAAGATACATGTGGTGCATCTGCGCAGGAGGCACTTGAGGAATTGGGTTGCTGATCTGATAACCACGTTCTAGTGTTTGGCGGGAAGTTTCTGGGACAGCTCCATATTACACCTGGATGAACTTGCCCTTCTCTCCTTTCCCATTTTTTCTTCATCCCTCTTACTTCATCCTGTCCCAGCATTCATCCACCAAATATCCATAACAATTGAAATGAGTCTCCAGATTGCACAATGTGTGCGCAATCTACGCATGTGTGTCACACGCGAGTATGTGTGGTGCCTGTGCATTTACTACTGTATTACAACAATTACCGCTGCAAGCATTGAATGGCAATATAAATGCAAATCAGCCTTTTAAGTTGTACAAGCAGAATCTGAAGGGAGGAAGCTTCTCACCTGTGGATGAATGTGGATGTGTTTCGGAACGACACTACAGCTGCTACGCATGTTTGGAAAACAACTACTGCAAGAATAGATAGTATGTTCAGCGCCTCCTTTTGTAAACAAACCCAGCGGCTTCTAAATGTGTCTGAACTCCAGGATAATAAAGTCCACTTTTTGGAACAGTTGTAAGACAACCTGGTGTAGAATAATGATGTTTGTACCTCCTTTCCTGCTTTTGGACTTTCATTTCAGTGCATTCATCTACGTTTGGCTCAGAAGGGCTAAATGAAAGGGTTTGATAACTTTTATTTAATAAATGGATAGGGAACCAGTTCTCCATGGGTAGCAGACACCAATGTTGAGAGGCATGGCTTTTTGAAAGGCGATTTGATCTGGCACTGATACCAAAAGATGTTTTATTCAGCAAAGCACATCAGACACAATAGCAGCACAAACTTGCTCTTGATCCAAGCCAAAACTTTTGAAATCTGCCAAAGGGAGGGGGGGGGAGGGGGGGTGCAGCTTATAGAATGAAAAATGTCTAACACTGCCACCCTCCCCCAACACTCCCATACTCTCATACTCTGTGTTGATGCGCAAGTTTTTTTGTCACCAGATGCCAAATGAGGCTTTGAGCCACCTGCTTGTCCCACTAAGACAATTAAGCAATTGGGAAGAAAGGACCATTCATGAGTATAGGAGCCAGAAACTGCCATTATACATCCCCCTTCCTACCCCCTCCCTCAACAAAACCCCTTTCAGCACCACTAACGTGGGCACTGTGCCAACTCCTATCATTCCTAATTGTGTATTTGTTGAAGGAAATGCGGGAGTGTTTGACACCCGTCTCAGGGAATCTGTGACACAGAGGGCTCGGTTTGCATGTTGATAGAAATTCCTGTTTACGTCTCCAGACAAAATCAGGAATTCAGCGTGAGGCCCATGGCTCGGTGTCATTATAGTTGTTTATGAAGAATAGCATCATCTGACAGAACAATCATGCCAAAAGACACAGGCTACATTGAAATGAACACTCTGGAATGGATGTTCATCACCAGTATTATCACATAAAAGTACAATAAGCCCCAAATGTGAGCATGAGAGCTGAACTGTAATGTTTCAGTCCTATACCATGCTATAAATAAAGGCCTGCAATGATCGTCAATATATCATAATATATGAAAATAGCCGTATTGATTGCAAGACTGCGCTTCTGCTGTTTCTTTAATATGGTACTGCTGGGATTCACTCTGCCCACTTTAATGCACAGTCTATTTTTATACACAATAATCATGTGGTGACACAAGCAGGATCAGCTAAAGGCAGTCACATATATCTCACAACTCTAGGTATCCACTTCAGTCCACCTTTAACCAAAGCCTTTCTTCTTTTTGTGTTTATTATCTGTTGGGGTTCTTAAATGAATGTCAGAAACCTGATAAAGCCATAATAAAGTAAATAAAGTATAATTAATATTTTAGTGGCACTCCAATATTCACTTTGCTGATCTGGAGGTTTAAGAGCTCTTGTTGCACTCGCTGATTTTTATTTTATTTTATCAAGTGCAATTTAATATTGTGGAGGCTGGCCTGGGCACTGAAAAAATGCTAATGCACATTGGGGAGTTTAAATGATTTGCTATCCTTTCAAATCTGTTGGCAGGGGTTTCAATCTGGCTGGCGTCCTGGGGGAATTCACAGTGGTCATTGCTCCATCCCTTGGGGACATTAGTGCAAATCACAAAGGAGCAAAGAAGTCATTTCAGTTTTTCCACTTTCCTTTGGCCACTGCCCAATGCTAAATAGCAGAGGACTGGCTCACATTACTGACCCCCCCTCACCCCACACCTACCCCATCTATCCTTCCATCTCTAACCTTTTAAACCTGATTTAATCAAATCAAAATACCACACTGTATTGAGACAACCTGAAGACAAACAGCTGAAAAGGAACCAGAAGGCCTTGGGGTGAACCAAGGGCAAGGCCATCCATTACTTCCTGTGCAACAAAGAGCACAGGGACACGGAAAAGTGCCTGCGGTGCACGATGATGAACAGACTCCACATCAGAGATTGGATTAGAGTGGCATGAGCGAGAGCCCTAAAAGCCATGCACAGTTTACTGAAGCCTTATCTAAAGCGATAATGTTACTAGAGAAAGGTCCATGTAATGACGGATGAGTGGACAGCACCCAGTGAAGATCATCTGAGTAGATGGGTTTGGTGGATAGGCAGGTCTGTGATGGTCAACTCATCTGCTTTTAAGAGCAGGAAGTAGGCGCTATGGATAGTTACTATAAAATAGCCCGTCAATTGCTGGAACCCTGGTTACCCTACAGTGTCATCATCACAGGTGTATCTAGTTTAGAGAAGCTCAGTGCTTGGGTTCACTGCAATTTAGGTCCCATTTCATCACTGATACCCATGAGGCATTTGGTGGAAAATGATAGCAGGACTATTGCACAGATTTGAAGTCTCCCTGAAATGAATTTCTGCAATAGCTGGGCTCTGTCTATATGTATGTGTGACCGTACTCTCTCTATATATATGGAAATTGATTTCTCTCTGCGCTGATCATTAACAGTGTGGAGAGAGAAAGATAAATAAATAAATAAATGAATGAATAAAATGTGAGAGAGGCAGTGTGATCAAGAGTATATATTTAACAGATTTTATCAGGTTGTCGGGAAACAGACCAGCAAAATATAACCGTCCCTGCTTTCTATTTTTTTTTTTTTAACATAACTAGATTTGCTCTCTAGTAAAAGGCAGTATTATCTAATAGCAGACAGATAATAAACACATGCATATTATTTGGAACTGTAAGAGAGGGGCAGAAGGAAGAGAAAAAGTGGAAGTTAAAGCATTATTTATGTAAACTAAAATTAATCTATGTCTTCCAGTTCTAATTGTTAACGTCGGTGCATGCTGTCTGAATAGGCTTTGTGCACTTTTGTGTAAACAAGCACAAATGTGATTACTGTATTCTTCTCTTATGCTAATTTAATTTCATATTCTTTGTCTCTCTTACGATATGCTACTGTATAGGATATTGTTCAGCACTAATGTGGACATGTTCTCCGAAGAGTCAGTGGCTCTGTCTAAATAGTGTGTGACAACTGCACAGCAAGACATTAAAAATGCAGAAGGGCGTCCAAAGATGATCATGGCAGCACATAGATGGCAGAAGTCTCACTATTTCCCCCCGTCACATTTAATGCAGATCCCCTGAACCTCCCCGAGGCATTTTGGTGTGAATTATTGCTTAAAAAAAAAAAAGAAAGAAAGAAAAGAAACAACAACAACAACAAAAAAAAAAGTCATTTGCTTAGATCCAGCTGTACAGACTCTAACACAGCCACATTTTAACACAGGGGTGTCAAACTCATTTTAGCTCTGGGGCCACATCTTCCCAACATGATCTGAGGTGGGCCGTACCAGTAAAAAAAAAGTATAATAATATAGAAATAATGTCAACTCCATACGTTTCTCTGTGTTTAGGAGTGGCATTATATTATGAAAAGCTTTACATTTCCAATCTATTCTTTAAAAAACTGTGAAGAACATGAAGAACCTTGAAAAAACTGAAACTTCTCAAGAAAAATAAGTGTAATTTTAACAATTTTCTGTCTCAGTTTATCATGACAGCGTACAGATCACAGTGGATCTACAAATACACAAAACATTTAGAAACAGGCAGAATACTGGTCCTATTCCACCTCAGTCTCTTCAGACATTTCAGATTATTCACATTTATTCATGTTATTCACTGTTTTTTTTTTTTTGTGAAACAATAGCATACAAATGTAAACACTTTCATGTAATTTTGCTTTTTTGACAGTAAAACAAAGAGAAGACTGAGTGAGTTTTTATTATTTATAGGTTATTATGATCGTATTTTGCTGGTTCTGATCCACTTGAGATTGAATTGGGCTGAATGTGGAACTAAACTAAAATGATTTTTGATAATATTCGAAGTGTAATATTTGCATTTTCCAAATTCACACCATGGGCCAGATGGAACCCTTCGGCGGGCCGGATTTGGCCCTCGGGCCGCATGTTTGACGCTTGTGTTTTAACAGAAACACTGTCTTTTAAACTCATGTTGGATTTTTTGTAGCCTAAAGAATCTCCTCCACATGGGTGCACTCCACATTGAACTGAAAGTCACTGACAGTCTTCATCTAAAGGATCTTTGTCGATGTTTAACCCATAAAGACCCAAAAATCCACCGGAGACCAAAACCATCGACTGATCTGAACTGTTTAAAAACTGTTCGTCCATTAATCCTATCAATACGTGTAAATAACTGGTGTAAAATACAGTTTGTCATCTTTTCATGGTCATCAGATATGACCCATTTTGGTGTTCAGAGGCTCCGTAGTCACCATGGAAACACCGTTATCTTCTACAACATTGATTCACCAGTAAAACCCACAGAGTTGGATCAATGACAGTGGATGGAAACATTGCATTTAATGATAGATTTTGCTGAAAAAGTCACTTTTTCTTCCTTTTTTTCTGTTTTTGGTATAATAACTCTCAACTTTAATCTGAGCTTTGATAAATACCTACATGATCCGTGAATTAGGAATTAGGAAAATCCATTATTCCTTCAGTTAAAATTGTCAAAATTTGAAGAACTAGTAGATTATAGTATTCTGCAAATTATGCTGAAAGTTCACAAAAAAAACAAAAACAAATAAACAAACAAAAAAAGTTGCCAATTAACATCCAGAAAAGATTTGGAAAATGAGAAAGCATATATAACTTAAAAGGAACAGAGATCTTTAAAAAAAAACAAAAAAACAAAAACAAAACAAGGTTCAGGACTAAACTGATGGAAAAGAAAGACCAAAGAATCCAAGTCAAACAAATTACATTTTTTAGGTATATTGATTGTCATATCATTGTTAAGTCTTTCACTGCTATTGACGTGTTTTTGCGTCAATCGGCTTTCATTGGGGGGGGTGTTGCTAGGAAACGACCTGGTGCAACTCTGAGGAAGTATTGAGCGTTCAGGCATTTTGGGTGAAACCACCCTGTGTTCTAAGGTCAATAACTTGAGAACGGAAAAAGCTGGAAACAAAACTTTTTTTCCACATGAAAGAAGAGACTTTACATTTTATTTTGAGGGGTGCCATGTTTATGTAGTCCTAGAACTGGATATTCTGTGAGTCTTGAAAATCAGTCAAAATGCTCTAAAACGCCTGGCAGTATGGGGGTTTCTGTTCTGAAAACGCCTGGCAGTGAATGAGTTAATTTTGATGTCGTGAATAGTATTAACTTGATGGTAAGTGAGAACTAAAATAGTATGTGACTGTGTGTGGACGGCAGCTATTTTATTTGATCATATTATGTGTTTTTTGTCGTTGTCATTTATGTTGTTGCTTTTTAAGTCGTTCCTTGTAAACTAATTTCTGGGGATAAAGGGGCAGATAAAATTAGACTACTTTTCTTTCTGCTGCCTTTCATTCTAGAGAACATTTGTATTTCTATTAAATTGTTTTTTTTTATTTTACAATGAATGAAATAAAGAATAAAATGAAATGAAATTAATTAAATATAGAAAAACTGATTATTTTCACTGAAAAAATGCAAAATGTAGAGGATAACGTTACCATAAAATGGTGATAAATCATTGAGCAAAGGTTGAATACAGAGAAAAATGAATTTGGGAACCGTCACAAAAGTCCCACTGGGTCTTTATGGGTTAATTTTACGGTGTTTGTCTCATTTCACTCGCCTTAACTGACAGACTTTCAAACATTACGCCTACTATATTAAACAACTACCGCCAGTAGTAATATGCTACAAAAATGTATCGCATGTAAAAGACTTTTAGCTTTGATAATTCATCCATAGAACATGTTTTGTAAATGTGTCTAAAGTATTTTTTAATTATAGGAAAAAATATGTGTCTCCTGTCTGGAATTAGCTGAAGGACAGTCCTTAAAAGCAAGACTTACACAGGTCTGGGGATTGGTTTTGTTGTTGTTTACTCCAGGCAGACAACTTTTAGTTACTCCCTTAGCTCTGATCCTTTTGATCATCACCTCCATATTGGATATAAAATGGAGAATGAACAGCTCTGCGATACAAGTGACTTTCAGAGTTCTGTGACTCTTTGAAGGCTGCCAAACAAGTGTCTTTCATCTCAAAAACCAGCAGCTGCCTTGTACAAAAGAAGAGCAGGACAAAATGAGAGAGAAAGCCAGTATCCAGGGCTCGGAATGAAAAAGTGAAGATTGCGGGGTTTCTTTGTGATCATATTTCCTCTAAAACCTCATGCGAAGGAAAGGACATGTAGTTTATACAGCGTTGACAGCCGGTCATCTGTCAAACATCCCAAACCTGGAAAAAGGTGAGAACAAAAGCTTTTCAATTTAGCAGGACAATCCTTCTGAATGTTCGGACTCACGAATAACTCTTACAGATGAAGGCGCTAAAGTTAGTCTGTTATTCCAGCTGTGGCGTTGTGTCAACACACTGTTATAGCAGACTTGTTAGATTTTAGTCGATCTTCATCGTTTTAATGGAGAGCATCGTGGGCGGAGTGGGAAGAAAGAGTAAATGAGGAACTTCTGTTTTTGAATAGCTCACAATGAGAAAAAAAAAGGGAAAGGATACATCCAGAATCTGTTATCCTTGAATTAATGATAGAACAAGAGCAGTAGTGTTCCCCCACTGAGACATGAACCAGATTTCAACCCAGAGCTCCCTTGAGGTGAAGGCCGGCATCTCTTTGACAGGACATCTGGTCCCTGAGCATGGCCACCAGGGGGTCGATGTCGCCACCTTAATTGTAATGTCTCCCTCTTCCTCCCTGTAAAAAAAAAAAAAAAAAAAACTAGGGCAGCTTTCCATAAAAGGAGAAGAGGAAGGGGGAGCCGCTATTTGCTGGGCCATGTCGGCATGCCACATCATTTAAACTGACAGCTCTAATAAATTACAGCAACAGATTGCTGTGAACAAACAAAGCTTAATGGAAAGAGTGCGAATCATCAGCCTTAAAATAAAAGGAAAAATGGATAAAATTAGTGTGAAAACAGAGGATGAAAGCAAGCTGGGCCTGAATAACACTAAATGGCCAAATTACCACTGTCTGGAAATGGGAAGTATTTTATTCTCATCATCGCTTCTGTTGTAAATGTAGAATAATGAGGAAATCTTTAGTCGACCTAACACATGTTCCTTATCTGGCTCTTTAAAATCTCCTGTCTGTCTCTCTCTCTCTCTCTCTCTTTTTTTTTTTTACTCCCATATTCATTGTTTTGCCTTCCAGAAAAAAAAAAAAGAGAAAGTCTGCCAATTGTCATGCTCCACAGGACCATTGCTCCATCAATTCAACCAGGCCTGCAAGCCTATGTCATTAAAATGCTTAGGCATGTGGAAGAGAACGACAAGAGATGGGAGGAGGTGAAATGGAATGTTGGGGGAAACATTTGTCAGGTGCTATCAGGATGATATGTGTCCATCTTTGGAGGAAATACAGGTCAGAAAATCTAAATGGACCACTCCAACTTCGTGACATTTTCTTGGGGAAGAAAGTTGCACGAGGAAGGACAAGTCAAGTATATAAAGTGGAAAAAAATGGAGCTGTATCAACAGTGGATTTACCTACTTATGACAAGGGTATATATGGTGAAGGAAGTTGAATCGAAACTAGATGAAAGGCTAATCATGAAGAGACCACTGTGTGTTCAAAGCAGCTTTAAGGTAGCCACAGAAGGTATGGACTGGATTACATACCTATTACAGCATGGCCTGAATATTAAATATCTTTGAGTTGCTGCAGAACACAGCTATTGATTGAATGAATAACACAAAGCTGTCAAACATAGGTCTATGCCTCTACTATATCGTATTATTGTTCGTTTTAAATTATTTACAATGTAATGGAATTCAATGCCGTAGCTGAGGACAACCTTATTAGAGCCAGATCCGTGGTTCCAGAAGTGGTCAAATTAGTGATGTTAAATTGTATTCATTTTATTAGTGAATGATAATTTGAAAAAAAAAAAAAAAGAAAATACAGTTTTATCAAGGTTCAAGGTGACTTTATTATTACCCGTAGGTCGATTTGTCCAGTCTGGAGTGGGCATCTCAAATGTTACACAAAAAAAAAACCCATTCAAACCACAGAACACATACAGGAGACAGATTAAAAAACAGACAAAAGACAAGGTGACAAGTACTTCCAGTGGCTCGCTGATCATGGTTAAAACAGACTGGAAATAAGTAGATTAAAAAAAAAAAAAAAAGCAGACAAAAATAAGTAAGTCATTAGATGTCACTAAAACACTAAAAATGCCTATATAAAAGCTGTTAAAACGCATGATAAAAACATCATGATGTAATAATACGAGGGACAATAGATAAATGAATGATAAATAAGTTAAATAAGATAGAACCCAAGAATTAAAATAAAGTGAAGTGTATGAAGGTTTGCATCTAAACTGTTGATCCACTAATCCTATCAATACATGTAAAGAATTGGTGTAAAATACAGTTTGTCATCTTTTCATGGTCATCAGATATGACCCATTTGGATGTTCAGAGGCTCCATAGTTACCATAGAAACACTGTCATCTTCTACAACAATGATTCACCACTAAAACCCATGGACTTGGATCAATGACAGTGAATGGAGAAGCTTTGTTTATGTCCAGTTCAGACTATATTTTACTGAAAGTCACCTTCTCTTAAGTTTTTTTCTGTTGCGTTTGACTTTACTCTGAGCTTTTACTAACATGTTCATGATCAGTTGATTCAACTTAGGAAAGCAGATGATTTCCACTGGAAGAAAATGCTAAATTTATAGAATAATATTCTAATAAATGTGATAAATCACTTAGTTCCTAAATGTTTTTTTTTCTCTCTATTGAACCTTTCCTGTCGCAGAAGTCCCACTGAGTCCTTATGGGTTAGAAAAGAAGTAGCAGCAGGAACAAAAATGGTCCTGTCATGCATGGACTTTGAACTTGATGTGTGATTTGAAGCATTTATGAGGTTAATTTGGCTTCATGTTGCCACCTTGAACCCACCCACAGCTCCAATCCCGGACCATACCATTCCCCTGACCCCTCCAACCACCCCACCCACTTCCATTTTTTCTAGATTTGGCGCTTTATATCAGTGTTTCCCAACCAGTGTGCCGTGGCACATTAGTATGCCGTGGAAAAATTATTCAATTTCACCTGATTGGTTCTGTAAGTCTGCGATGTGATACAGATCCATACGACTGCACACACCCATGATCCACTCTCCTGTTTCCCGTTGTAAAATAACAATAAAAGTGAACTGGCCCTGATGCAGTTTGTTCTGTTGATAAAGTCCCCTCAGTACTGATGCATGGATTGGCAGGTTACCCATGAACCCCAGCTTTCGGGTTGGGGTGGGAGGGATTTGCCTCCCATACAATGGACCTCAATCTAGGGGGTCCGTCTGAGGGATCGCTGGTGCACCCCTCTGAGCTCCCTGTTACAAAAGTCCCTAAACAATGTCGCCTGTGCCCCCCCCCCCCCAACAGAATAGAAAGATTCAGGGTAGTTGAGGAAGAATCTCAGCTTTGTGTTCAACTAAAAAGGCCCAGGTTTCACACAAAGTAATTTAAGAGGAGAGTTGCATCATATTTCAGTAAATACACTTTTTTGACATTTTTGTTTGGTGGTGTGCCTTGCTATTTTTCTAAAGTTAAATATGTGCCGTGGCTCAAAAAAGGTTGGAAAACACTGCTGCAAATGATCAATGCGCAACAGCCAGATTCACTGTACGTGTTACATTTAATATGTAAAGCAATGAACGTTTCAAGATTGCAAAGCAAACATGGCATTTGTGAGAACAGACGCCAATCAGAGTCTGTATCCGAGTAATGTCCGTTTAATAGAATGCAGGCAGAGCTAATTGAAGCGGTACTCAGACACTTCATTAATGTGACACTGGAAAGGTCAAGCCAGGGGGTTTTGCGCTATCTTGAGTTTTAGCACATTTTTTTTTTTTTTTAAGTATGTAAGATATTTTCTCAGTTCCGGGCCTTTTCTCATTTGATTCCCTCATTAGACTCTTGTGATACGAGAGGTTTCTTACCCGTACAGCCCGTCCACTCACATCTCTCTTTCATTTTCTTCCCCCACAAACCACTCCGAAATAGGTGATCACACAATCATAACGTGGTGTTACAATCCCATTACTTTTCATTTTTCAAAGAAGCTCTGTGATAACATTGCACCTTTTACAACAGGCTTTCTACTCAAGTTTAATCAGGTTCCAAAATAGAGGCATCGAAAGCAAGAATGACATTTAATAGTTGAAGGAGCTACGGGGGTGCTGTTGTGCTGCTGAATTAAACGCTGAAGCATCTGAGCCCAACAGGGGGGGGTCCTTAACTACAGCCTCAAGTTTTCTCTAGTTCACTACGTTAGCATGAATGTACTGGACCTAAGCCAAGGTTAGAAGGCACCGAAGATGAAGAATCCCATTGCTTTTATAATGAGCTCCGTAAACAAATTCAAGAGGTCAGACACCACGAGACTCTAATGAAAACTAATTGTGAATGCCACTCAACAACAATAAACCAATAAGGGGAACTGCTTTCTCTTTATGCAGGGAAGCTGTTTGAGTAAGCACTTAAAGTGGAACAGAGAGGACACCTAGGGGAGAGGGGTGTGAAGCATAATGTGTGTGCTTGGGGGATAGTGTACATGGTGCTTTTAGTCACATTCTCTGTCTATTTATGTCCTCTCATACTTTCATGTCGGTGTGTGATCTAGCATGTACCTGTGTGTATCTGTGCATGATGTGTGTTGCATGCACTTTACAGGGTTTGTGCATTTACTCTTTGTGTATATGCATATGTGTACAAGTGTGAAAAGACCACAGTGGGCCATCCAACAGAGAGCACTACATTTCGAAAGGTGCCAGAATGAGTTTGTCACAGAGAGCGTAAACTTGAGGAGAAAGGGGACCGTGGAGAGAGAGACTTTCCCCAGGCACCCAGAGTCTGTCAGACTGATTAAGTCACATGGCTGGAGTGAGAGTTGGAAAAGTGAACCAGAACATGCTAGGGGAGCATAGTATGACAGCAAAAAAAATAATGAAGGAAATAGCAACATGTAAGTATTAACATGACTGCATGTCACATGTGTACTTATTTACACCTGACCCAAGAGGTTCATGCTGGGACAAGGCGTACCAGTCTTCATCCCATCATCCCATCCCGCAGCTTTCTCGCCCTCTGGTGACACAAAGCAGGTCAGGGGCATCTTAAAGTTCACAAAATGCAACATGACAGGACAACTCGAACATATGCCTGTGTGACAGTGAAGCAAATAGATGACTGATGGCAGAACACTATGTCTTTAGGGGATGTGAGAAAACACAGTAAGGAACACTGACTTCATCTCTGTCCTCCTTACCTTACTTCAGCTTTGAATGCTTTCTTGGCGGCACAGCACAGGACAGCATACCGCTATTTTAAATCGTCAAGTATTGATCTACATTTATTTCTGAAACAGGAACAGATACAAAACACCTGCCCACTCATTGCTGAGGCTTGGCTGCTGCACATGGCAGAGATGCCACAGACCTTCTAACCTTCTAGATGGAAAAGCAGACAACTGTGCCACTCACCCCTATCATCAACCAGACCGGCAGATGGACTTTTTTTTCCAGAATGTTTTATTCTGTGGACTGTGGCTGCTCTGAGATGCCCTAGTTGGTCTCAGTCTTTCTTTCTAATGCACATAACAGTGTTACTGACTTGCTGGTTTATAGCCAAAAAGCATCATCATTAACAATACCAAAGGCTACCCACATAGAAACTTTTGGCATGAAGCGCAAATGAGACAAGAGATAGTGAATTGCTTCCAGTAATGCCTTCAGTTAAACCAGGTACACAGTTGATATTGCTCACTAGCTAGAAATGTAAAAAAGCCTGCCATCTCATCATTGTCCTCCCACGACTGGCCACCCCCGTACTGAAATTAACATCACTCGTTGTCTCCTCTACAGGCTCTACAGTCCCACTGCTGTTCTAAAGCACATTCTATAGCACCCCTAGCATTTAATGCTAATTGCTCGCTATTCGAAGAGTGAAAAGAACTCCCTGAATTAAGAGTCATTTAGCAAGTAACTAAGTTCAGCACAGCACAGAAAAGCCTACCAGCTAATTTCTCTGCTCTAAAGGTGTATTATTGAGTGGAGATGCAAATTTAAACCTTTACCGAGCTCCATGAGTAATTATAATGTAGAAAAAAAAAACAGCACAGTTAGGGGCACAAAAAATTCTCCTCTTACAACAAACTATTGTGAGAAAATATGTCTTTTGTCAATGTGTTGAAGGCCCAAAATCAATGTGTACTAAACAGCTCTTTGGTCTTTGCATGGTTTTTAATTTGTCAGACAAGGACTTGATTCAGCTCTGTTTCTTTCAAAAGGGAATAGAAACAAATAGATTTTTTCGCATTGAAGAGGACTGCAGGAAGTATTCCCTCCCTTACACAGGTGCAAACAATGGGGCCAGTGTGTACCTTTGATCAAGGCCGTGTCTATGTTGATGACAATGAGCTATCTGCAGTCTGCCCCAAGAGTGTTGTAACCCTGCCTTCAAAGTACAATGATTTTTTTTTTCTCTTCTCAACATCCTCTTTTCCGCGACTTCCTTCACAGTGTTGACTGACACCTTTGTTTGCTGGGATCAGTAAGCTATACCAACAAAGCATCACAGACAAATAACACTTTTAATTATTAATCATGGAAATATTTCCTTCCGATGTCCTATTCAAACTTGGAAAGAAACAGAAAAGGGAAGTATGCAAATAAACACAGAAATGCACAATCACTCATAATAAGCTAATCTCAGAAGTAGCCTCACATGGTGTCTGTCATGCATAACGTTGTCAGAGTTCGTATACACTATACGCATGTGAGGGTATGATTTGAGTCGATGTGATTAGGGTTCATTTCCTCCTAGGTTTCTTTGGGCTCTGTGCCTCCTTTGTGCCCTCTATCTACGCTGTATCAGCAAGATGGGCATAGAGAGCAATCTTATATGACTGGGAGTGACCCCAGTGCTGTTGTTGGGTGGAGGTCCAGGCCAGTGACGCCAGCTGGGTCACTCTGTCACAAGCAATTCATACGTATGCAGGATCATAGAAGTTCAACAACAACAAACTCTATCTATCTATCTATCTATCTATCTATCTATCTATCTATCTATCTATCTATCTATCTATCTATCTATC
>JAQQZY010000006.1:13735233-13754437 GCA_030068375.1 Ostorhinchus rueppellii | reverse complement strand
TCTATCTATCTATCTATCTATCTATCTATCTATCTATCTATCTATCTATCTGTCTATCTGTCTATCTATCTATCTATGTGCCGCTTTGTATAAAGGCTTAATTGGATCCCATTCCATTGTGTCAGCCTTAAATAAAGAATTACTTAAGTCCCATTAGGCTTAATTCATACAATTAGTAGGATCGTATTGTAAATACAGTGAATCTGGATGGATAAAGATCTGGTGGACAGTCACCCTTCATCATGGAACAATAATAATAAGTAAAATAATAAATGTAAATCACTCCTGTAAAATCCCTAATAAATCTGACTTTCAACCCTCAAAATGAAGGTGACGCTTGACAATGGCCAGCATTCCAAATGGATTTAATCTCTTTAGGAGCATGAGTTTGCACGACATATGCATCTAATGGAAATCCGCCAACATGATTATGGAATACGTTTCAGTTGTAAACATTTTGGCCACCACTAGAGGTAGAATAAAGGGTCTAAGGGACATTAACAATCCTGTGAGAAGCCCCATTATCCATGGTAAAATTCATTTAGCCTTGCTTGGAGTTTATCTTCAGTTTATTGGTCTGAATGAAAAAGACATGCCAAAATATAATCTAATCAGCCATAAAAAAGACCAAAAAAAAAAAAAAACTGGGTTCAACAGTAGTCAGATGAAAATAGATAATATAATTACTTATGTTAAATTTACTGACAACAATCTTTTGTGGTTGTCATTGCTAATTAACATTTTGCCATGATTGTGTGGAAAAACTCAAAAGTTTGCAACATGACAACTTTAATCAAAAACAGCACATAAATAAATAAAAAGCAAACGTGCTAAATAGTGACTATGCAGTGTGTTTACATGTTCAGTCTCGGTGTCAACTGGTCAATAAAACAATAAAACACAACAGTGTAATGAAAAGAATATGCCCACTGAGCCAGACACAGAGTTACAGAGCCAGCTCAGACTCTTTAATCCAGGCACCCCTCTTTCTTTCGCTTCTCCTTGCAGAGTGCTCTGAACCTGCTGCGAAATTGAATTTTCCACCCCTGTGTGTACGTGAACCAGCCAAGCACTGCATTGTCAGAGTACTCAATTAGCTCCCAAGGCGGAAGCCAAAATGTTTTCCAACAGCAAATGTATTCTTCACAGGGCAAGCTCTCATTAGCATAATGCTTCTATTCCTATAGCACAGAGTTAGAGTGCCTTCCCAAGGTTGAAAACAAAAACGGCAAAAACAGCCTGAAGCTTTAATATCAGTGTCCCTCAATGCCATATCATATCATACTTAAGGGCATATTTAGTCTGAAGTGGAAGGAAATTTAACCCTTGCTTAAAAGGTCTTATTGACATTAGTAGATACTCTACCTGGCATTTGTAGCAGCTGTAAAAGACACATCAAGGAAAGGTTTACAGTTCTATCTTAATTCACCAGCTACATAATGAGTCTTTAAAATAGATGCTTTAATGTTCGTGTCCTATTTTCTCATTAGAAAAGCTGAGTACTCAGTCCACTGGCCATGTAAAAAAAAAAAAGGAGAACACAAAAGAGATCCAAGTCTTTGGGTCTTTATAATAATTTCTGAAAACCATTTTAAGTCTGAAGAAAATATATCATGTTGTTTACTGAATGTGCTGACATTGAAACAGTTGGCTGAAGCATTAGAAATAATCTGCACTGACAAGTAGCTAAACAGTTCCCTGACAATGTGACATTGAAGTCACACAGCTATACAAACTTTTCTTCTTTTTTTCCACTTGAACGGCTGAAAGGAGGCGGTAGAAAGACAAAAGCGAGTCTCAACAACTGGCGACACTCTCAGCAGCAGTGGCAACTGTGCTAACTTGGAACCCACGCTTTCACTTTTGTTTGACTAAAGTGGTTCTGTGGCAGTAATACAGTGGATGTGGCACAGACCGCCATACAGTCGGGGGGTTGTAATCTTGCCTGCCAGCGCCATATCATGCCCGCTAACTCTCATTATTAAGGTGCCACTAACGTCAAATTTAGAGCTCCTGTGTTCATCCTTCGCCCTTGGCCTTGTATATCACCGAGCAACACACACACACACGCATGTACACACCATGCTCTGATCATCAAATGTGAATTGTGTTAATAGTTGTAGTAGTGGGAGACTTACTTACACCCCATATTGGTGTAAACTACGCCAGCAGCCTTTTCTCACAGAGGGTCCTGTCACAAAGATTGGGTCAGGATCAATCATATGTTTTACACTACATAGTGTCACTCTGCCAGAGCAGTCCTACATGCACATGGGACTGCAGGCGAGGCGACATACAAATGATAATTCTGTGTAGGGATGTTTTTTTTCTTTTTACAGATTCCTGTTTAACCGGACATTATCATTCAGTGTTTTTTTATTGTTAAACGAAGCCACCTGTGGTTTTAAAATTGTCCTTTTCAAGCGCTGCTGACATTATCTGATGTGCTTAACGAATGAAAACTGAGGACAAGACCAAACTAGGCAGGGCATGCGAGTTTAATTGACTTACTTCATAGTCCTGTAGCTATTCAATTTGAACTGAAGTAATCACAGCAAAAAAAAAAAAGGTGAAAATGAATGAAACTGGCTGCTACTATTTTCAGTGGAAACAGCTGCTACAACACAGTGTATACTTTGAGATGTGAAACAAAAACAATGCCATTAGAAAAAGCATCACACGGATCTTCCATTTGTAAATGTTAAGGAAAGAAGCGTGCACATTTGAGAACGAGTTTGGAGGCTTGTCAGTTTAAAGCAGACATTTCTGTCTGCGCCAAAGCTTTTGAGTTAACCTTCCCGAGCCTTTTAATGGAGCACTCAGATTAGTGCGCCCTCTATAAGGCAGAGACAGCACAAGGATTAACCTTGTTTTAAATGTGCCATGTGAGAAAGATTGGTTGACCTTATTGCGACCTAGGCTTTGGACAAACCATTGCACTTGATAGAAACTGGCTGTTAATGGACTTCACAGTGCCAAGAAACACCCCAATGACATATGCTCATGTTTGAGATTAATATTGTTTGCCTTCCAACACTCCCTTCTTGCTATAGCTTCAAATTAATTTCCTTCTTTGGCAAGTCACTTTGGCCTCTATCCCTTGGCAGCCCTTCGCTAAAAGAAAAAAGAAGAGGGAAAAAACCTTCAGAAAGACTGTGATCTAATTTTGTGATTTGCCCTCATCTCACCTGCCTTAGCCAGTTAAGATCTAAATCTCTCCAGCCACCAACAGTTTCAGCACTTCTGTCAAGATGTCCCTACTCTTACTCTTTTGACAACCAATGCTGTGTATATTTTATGTTTCTAAACGAATCAATAGACTGACTCTTCAAATGGGATCGCCTAACTTGTGGCTTATATCATTTGGCAATATAGGATGATGCTAGAAAGTTTGTCGTGATCAGGTCAGGAGAGAAACTCCAAAAAACCAGTGGAAGAGCTACCTTTAATCCTCCCTTAATAGAGTCTATTGCCTGGGATTGGGGCAGTTGGATTCTCTGTCTGAGATGAGCTGCACTTCCTGAGAAAATGAAACAGGATGATGGAGATCAGTGACAATAACGGCTGGATAATCATGCCCAAATCACAGCCATCTGCTCTCAATCTCCACCCCGATCTACACGCGCTACCATCAATCCCTCCCTACCAAATCCCTAAATCCCGACAATCTGTAGCACTCAGCTTAAGACGGCTGTTAATCCACCTAGCAAGCCCACATTACTGGACAGGAAGGTGCAAGATCCCCTGGACCCTTCCTCTCTCCATCCAAATGTGTCCCTTTTTGCCCCATTTTGTTCTCCACCTCTCTTGATCCCTTGCTTTTTGATGGCCACGCGCTTGTATCTAAACAGACACGGAAACTCACAGTTCATTATAGGTTTAAGCATCGATTTATTTACCAGCAACTACAATATTAATTTAACAGCAATGAAGGATGGCAATGCAAAATGAGAAGACTTAGCGATCGCTGGAGGATGCCTTGACAGGAAGCCTGATGTGGGTGGAATATATTTATGAAAAGATGTGTTTTTTTTGGACGGTGTGATTCAAATACATATTGCCACCACGGGATAGGAAACGCAGTGTATTAATGCAACATAATCCACTCTTTAAGTCTTTTTTACGACAAAATATAGTCAGAAATAATGCATCAAACAACCTGCATGTTCCTTTGCACCACAGAGAACAAAGGGTCCCAGCTTTCTGGTTAAAGGGCAAGTTCAAGGACCTGAAATACCAATTGACTTACTGTTTAGTTTGATAGGATGAGGAATCTTGATGAATGAAATATACCTTGACATTTCCTGATGAATCCACTGGGCTGCGAACCACAGCTCGAGTACCTATTAAAGCCCAGAATCCCACTGTTTGAGATTGGTTTGACCAGCGCAGAGGTCAGGAAGTGATATTTTTCTCTTGAGCTTTGATAGAGAGAATTCTATCACTGGTTTCTAAGCTGCTCAAAACATCACCGAGGACAGAAGAAGGTCTTATATTCAGTGTGTTTCCTGTGTGAATGGACAACTTTTTTTGTTTTCTGTAGTTTGAAGATAATAATTACACCTGCAGAGTTGAATATTCCCTCTTTTCCAGTTTCTTTGTGTAACAGAATATCACAAATCTATGTGGTTGCCATTATTTTAATAGAAAATTACATCATAGCCCCTAAAATACTTAAAAATGTCTTTCAGTGGAACATCAATCCATGATTTCTTCAGTTTTGTTGCGGTTTCTTTTTTTCCTTCGCCATCATTTGACATAAAAACAGCAGAGTTTAACTCATACCCAAACCTACAGAAGACTGAGGAGTTGTTGTCCTTTCTGAACAAAAGAACTGTCATTTCATTGAAAGGAGCTGATGTTCTCTATATCGTTTTTTTTTTTTCTTTTTTTTTTTTAGAATGTTGTCTGAAAAAAACAACTGGCAAGCACTTCTGGTTTTCTTTCCAGAACCCCAAGAGCCTTGAACTTAAGTAGGATTAGACTGCGGAATATAGTTCCATTTGTTTATGTAAGCTCTGTCTCTTAATTCTTAATCGAAATTGGTATCTCAAGTAGGAAACAGGAAAAGCCCTTCAAGCTCTTCTGTCGAGTTGTTGCTGAATAGATTTATTATAGTTTGACGTCTTGCAGTGCACATATTAAAATCAAACAAATAATCATATACTGTGGCCCTTTTGAGCTGTAACATTCTGTATTTTGTGCTAATATTTAGATCGCAGAGTAATTATACTGCTGATATTAAACCTTGAACTAGCTGCTCAAGGTCATTAAGTAATGAGCATGTGCTAAAGAAATGCTAAGTGGAATTAAGTATTCAGTATTAACTGGCAACTGCAGAATGTAATTTGCCATTAAAGCATTGAGCAAAAAAAAAACCATCTTGCATTGCATTGGAATGACTCACTTGTGTAGTTAGAGGAAGGGGAGGGGATTTTGTGAAAATATGTTCACCTTTTAATTGAGTTTGTCAGATGTTATGAGACCTATTCATTTTGACAACGGCGCTGATTTATGGAGCTGTACACTGTTTATTTATACTCATTTTATTTTATTTTTTGCTCTCATTCATTTGCTTTTTAATTAATTTTTTTTTGTCTTTTTTAATTTTATTTATTTTTTCTTTAAATTTACAAAGTGTTTTGTGTATCTGCTCTGCCACTGGCTCTTTGTATTCATGGAATGTTTTGGTCCTTTCCTTTTGCGCAAAACAAAATAAACTCATTTATTTATCTGAGGGGAATATGTTGCTTATTGTTTGCTTTATGTTGAGTACATTGCTAATTATTGTGTAATATAAAAGTTCAATGAAGAAAAATGTAGTTTGACTCAAAAGATGGATGTCTAAAACGACCGTACAGGGAAGTAATTAGATCTTTCTTAATTCTGTAAAACACGGTGGCTATGGCTCAGGTGGTAGAGTGGGTCATCCAATAACCGAAGAGTTGACGGTTTGACAGTCCGTTGTGTCCTTGGGCAAGACACTTGACCCTCCTTGCCTCCAGTGTCACTCACACTGGTGTGTGAATGTTCGGTGGTGGTTCGAGGGGCCGTTTAACGTGAATTGGCAGTCACGCTTCTGTCAGTCTGTCCCAGGGCAGCTGTGGCTACAAATGTCGTTTACCACCACCAGAGGGAGAATGTGAGAGCGAATGAAGAATGGATCAATAATGTAAAGCACTTTAGGTGTCTAGAAAATCGAATCCATTATTATTATACATTAACCATCCAACTGAGTCGTGGAGACACCATGAGCCTGCCCTTGGACAACGCTGTTTTTGTCTTGTCAAGTCGTTGTTTGTTACTCAATATGAGAACACAAACGCAGCTATGGAATGCAACAAAGCTGTCCCTATAATCCTTTTGAATATGCTGTCTGGTTGTCTACACAGCTGTGAGTTCACCGGCACTGACTTGAGATGACAGTCCAAGTTGCTTTGTATATTTAGTCAGTTTGTCCCAGCACGTTAGCTGCGCTTTTGATCATTCCCTCTAAGTTTTCCAGTCAAAACTCTGGGGAAGTGCACCCAAAAATACCGACTACAGCATCTGCTCCATATGTAGCTTAAACAAACAGCAGCTGCCGTCAACTGCGGCGGATTAGCCCTCGAAACACCCTAATATAATGTTGATCTATAAGCTCTACTTTAAGTGTTCCTGAAAATGACTGTGTTGAGTCTGTCTGTGATGGACACATTTGCAAACAAGGAAGCATGACTGGGATTTATGTGTTAGACTTAGGTGATTCAAGCTGGAAATGACTATATATGGTATGAGGTTTACTTAAAGGGCTCACATTTACCTAAACCCACTTTTATTAGTGTTTGGTTCATTTATTTGTGTATTTGGACCCGGATAGTTCATAAAGTTAGAATTTGAACCCTCCAGGTGCTGCAAAGATATATTTATATTAATTTAGACAAAATAAAGTAGATTTCTACAACCTGCTTTAATTCCGTCTTAATTTGTTACATCTATAACTGGTTATTTGCACACATAAGGTCAAGACTTCCAATAAACATTTCTCTGACTAAAAACTAAAACAAAGTTGTTTGTCAGCAGCAGTGTTTGGAGTAAAAACTGAAAATATGTCCAAACTTTGAGCTGATTACCTAAAATGTTCAGTTGTTGGTTGAACAAGACAGATCAACACAGCCAACTACCTGGAGGAGGCGGAGCCTGAAGATGCTCATGTGCATTTAAAGGGCCAGCGCTCAAAACAACCTTACTGGTGTCATTACTCAGAAATATATTTGAAGTTACCTGGTCTTGTATTTCTTTGTATTTTGTTTTTATGTTGTGTGTTTTTGTTTTTGTATGTGCAAATGTTATCATTGTTGTAATAAAAAAAAAAAAAAAAAAAGAAATATATTTGAACCTGTGGAGTTGAATGAATTAAGAATTCAGACCCAAGAAGAGCATTTACGGTTTATGTAGACCACAAGGAAATGTTTTAAAATGCATAATTTCATTTAAAAACAGTAAAATATCACTCCTTTAAACTAAATCAAAGGCTAGCTTCATCCTCAAAGTGTGTTTTATGTGGTGATGTGTCTATCAGTACTGAAATATCAATATATCCAATCCCAGATCTTTACTCTCTAGAATCGATTCGCAAATCAAATATCAATACTTTTCATATTTCGGTCCTCTGAGGTAACGTATATCAGGAACACAGTAGAAAGTAGCTAAACTGTTGGGATCTTGTCTGAATGTTATGTGATTGATGGGATCTGGGTAAAAATTGGAACAGACTAAAGGGAAAAAAAGTAAATATGTTATTGTTCCTGAAAAAACAAACAAACTTGTGAATGAGGCGAAGTGTTGGATGTTTGTTGAAGTGTTACATGTTCAGTAGTTTCATGGCTCATGGTCACATGTTCATGTAATGTGAATTAATACGCAAGTTTTCATTTTTATAATAGTTCATAATTCAACGCTAATTACTCTCATGTTTTGTATTCTTTATGAAGTTATGATTTGAAATACACTATTTTTGTGTGTGATGTGTATTTGTATAAAATATCGGATCGGTATGGCCGACGCCAGCCTGAATTTTACTCCGTATCGGATCAGAAAAGACATCTGTGTTTTAGGAGTTATTTGGATAAATACCCTCATTGCGTGGTAAATGATCTTATGCATGTAGAACTGAAAAGGCACAGCTTTAACTCTTTACTGTGTCAATCCCAAATCAGTGAAGATTTGGGAATACTTAGTGTAAGTTGCTATGGCAATAAGCAAAAGAGTTGTGTTGATGGGGGAATTCAATGTGGGGCGAGATATGGATGACTAATATGTGCCGTGCTCAACTAGCTTTGTAAATGCAGAGATCATATCTTTATGCAAGATTGAGCCTCCGTCCATTTAGCAGGAGCTGGACTGGGTGCACGTATACTCCGCCCTCCATATTCGGTGGTACTTGGGGAATGTTGCATGGAACACAGTTAAACAAAAATTTCTGTCAATCCGTCTTTGTAGAAGCATTCTTTGTCTTTTTTGGAAATGAAGGCTTATGAAATATACATTGTGGGTTTTAAAATGACCAGAAAAGACACAACAATCCTTCACTTGTGACTTATTTAATGCTCTGTCGTCTACATTGTGCTTCATGTGCCTTTATGATCATACATTTAAGTGACGGTGCTCAGTTCTAGTGTTTTTTTCCCCACCTAAAAACAACCAAGTAGCATCATTTATAATGTTTTTTTTAAGTGAGAGAAGTGTGGTACGCATGCACTTAAAGAGAGACGAGCAGCGTATTCGTAAAAGATGAAGAATAAAGTGACGGATAGGATTAAAAATGCAATTCATTTATGTCCGGTAATGGGTCACATTCATTGTAAAAGTGTCCCATTCTCTAAACCTTTTATTATAACTGCAGCCTTTGAAGAATCTACATCTGAATTTCAACTAAATAAAATACAAGAAAAAATGCAAAAAGAGAAGCCAGAGAATTTCCAATCTACACTCTGAGGTGAAGAATACAAGAATCTCTTCTTTAATAAATTGACTTTTGTATTTACTTCTCTGTGCAACATGCATTCTGGCATAGTTATAAAGTCAAGGTGAGCATTTGAAGTAGTGGAACACCAACGACTGTTCTTCTGTGAAGATTATCTACAGCCAGCCCAAGAACCATCCATTTAAGTGACTTTATCATTACCAGGCGCAGAGTATGGATCCACAGCGAAATGGAATAGCTGGGAAACTAATGGCACTTGACAGATACTGGTGTGAGATAGCATGCTTATCTTTATATTATGTGAAAAGAAGGCATTTCCCCACATCGCAGTGTGTGTGGTGTAATGTAGGAAGTGAGAGGGGTGTTTGTGGTGGGCACTTGTGTAGTTGGTGTGTGTCTGTGTTTGTGTGTGT
Source organism: Ostorhinchus rueppellii (assembly GCA_030068375.1). Lineage (NCBI taxonomy): Eukaryota > Metazoa > Chordata > Actinopteri > Kurtiformes > Apogonidae > Ostorhinchus > Ostorhinchus rueppellii. The sequence continues at coordinate 13,745,059 of JAQQZY010000006.1, read as the reverse complement.
AGTACAGCAATGGAGGCTGGTCAGAAGAGGGCTGTAATGTAATAAAATAAACCACTTTGTCACTTTCACACCAGTAATTTTTAATAGCGGCTTAAATGTTACTCGCCATCCATTTTACGCTTTTCTTAAAGTGAACACGAACCAAAAATTGCTCTGGAAGTTGTACCACAAAATTGCAATAAATCATATATACTACATTTGTTGTCCACTTGGAAGCAGTAGCGCCACTATGACATTCCACAGAGTCATAATTTCATCTTTGCAATACCGTATAATATTGCAGGAAAAGGCCAGAGTGGCTTAAAAATAGATTGAATCAACCCAGTAAATAAGTAGGTACCACAGTATATGGAGATTGTTTTGTTACTAAGGTACCGAATGAATACAGAAATCTGACCCTCTGGTTGAAAAGGAATAAAAAGAGACCACGCGGTTGTGACTCTGTTCAACAGTGGACACATTGCACTCTCGAAGGTGGGTGGTTCCACTTACAGATGGTTAATTAGCATTAGTTATTATTGAATTACATAAGGTCAGTGACTAAATCAGTCTGACAAAGCCAGCTCTGTGTCAGGTTACTGCCTCTCAACATATACAGACATGTACTTTTTATCTCAGTGTGTGGCTCAAAATATGATAAAGTCATAGAAGTGCCATGAATAGAAGCGGTCCGAGTGCTGTTATATATAGAGTTTCCTCTCCACATCACCTTCAGGGGGTAGCCACTTTGTCATGAATGATGGACTAGAGGAATAAGTAGGGGGGTGGCTGTTTTCTTTTTTTTTTCTTTTCTTTTTTTTTTGCACCGATCTGAGACTTGAGTGAGCTGCACCGGAGATTGCATTACCTCCCCATTGGCTGTTTACAAAGCCTAAGTGATAAGAGAAATGACTTAGTAAATAACTAAGACGTCCCTGTAAGCTCCCATCCCCTGCGTTTGTGTGTGTGTGTGTGTGTGTGTGTGTGTTTGATACACTCATCTACTAAACTGTTCTCAATTAACTGGCTGATTGTTTTCACCAGATCGGCCCTAGTGATTAGAGTATGTCTCGAACCCGAGTGAGTTTCTGTGTATCTACTGGAGTGTTTGTGTCCTTTAACTGTTGGAAGGTTGCTCTGATCAAGGTCGTGCTGGAGGAGAACCTGATTAGACTTCTATTAGACAATATGTAACGTGTCAGTATCTCTCTCCGTGATGCTGTCAGTGTTGCCTGCTGAACGCTGTCATTAAGGGGAAATGCGCTTGTTTTGATTCAATAAACTGTTTACTGAAGCATACTGATCTGACTGGGATATTGCTGATTATACACCGAAAAACCTCATAAATCTTAAATCGGTCTATGCGATGAGGTCATTTAAATGCATGGCAGGACATAGTGCTAAACATCCCTATATGTAATGATTCCAGGTTCTCGGTGTGTGTGATGCATAATGCAGCCTCCACCACTACTGCAAGCACCTTATTGGTTATTTAATTTAAAGCACCTTACTGATCATAGGTTATGATAATACTACTTACTAATGCAACAGCGCAGGGGTACTTTTACTTTGACAGGCATCCACTAGAGGTGTATTTCTTGTGATTGCTTTGGTTTTTAATGTATCCCATAGTGTGCTCTAGTATAGTTTTTGACTTTTTGTGTGTTCATGCTTGAGAAACAAGTTTCACCCATCATTTTCCGGCCCCCACCCCCTTTTTGTTTCTTTTGCATTTAACAAGCAGTGCAGTAACACAGCCCAAAATCAAAGCTCACCCACTTCTCTTTGCTACACAGATTAATCTGAAGCACTCAGCATGAAATTAAGAATTGATTATTGTAAGACGATTCTGCTTGGTTAACTCGATTCAGTGGCGTCCGCTCATACAGACTGACAGAGCATCCTGTCCCCTAGGCCCCGGCATTAATTCTCTTAAATCTGTGCAGGTGACCTCACTGTTTAAAGATTTACATTGCAGAGTCTTTGCTCCCAGTGTCCTTGCGGATGAAAGCCCCAAAGCTGACGAGTGGCAACCACGGCTCTTTGTTGACATGACAGATGAAGACCAGATGAATCAGCCATCCCAGCTCTCGTACTTTTTGACTACAATTATGCCTGTGCTCTCTGGCATGAACTCTTTATTGTCTATCACAGTTTTGTTAAACATTTGCTCCAGGCATGGACAATGTAAGAGAAGAATAAACAGCTTGCATGCTGAGATGCACTGCATTGTGGTAGCAGGCAGCTAGTCAGTGACAGGTGTGACAGCAGTGTTCTTCCAAGTAAAATTTTCAGCACAAAGCTATTGTATCTTTGATGAGTTACGGTTCTTACTGTTGTGGCATGAACTCAGAATTTCTCAATAAAACAGATGCTTCTGCTGTGATGAATGACTGCAATCAATGTAACACCTTTTCCCTCAAAGTACAGCTAAACTTTTCCAAAAGTGCTACAATGGTACATTTTCACAATGTGTTAGAAGGGGAAAAAAAATCAATTTGAACGCAAAGAAAATGTCTCTACATGCATACGTCAATAGCTGTTCAGCACCGAATGATTTATATTCAAGGCTGCATGTGTGCAATTGTGTGGAAGAATTGTACTTTAACATGGATTCAAATTTCTTTCTCACCTCCTGATTCAAAACAAATTATTTTCGCACCTCGGTCATAATCCTAGACAGTGTGTAGCCCATCAATATCTTAAATGCTAAGATAAATTTCCAGGGTTTAGATGGAGCTTAAGTGATATTGTATTCCTTTCTCTGTCCTCACTGTGAATAGCTATTCCTCAAATAGCATGCTTTGAAATAATAATAATCAGGTTCCACTCTTAACAGGGCATGGGAGATGAATATTGTTTCTGGCAACTATTTATAAGACGTTCAACATTAAAGTCAGGCAGACGGTTTACTGTGTCTCTTGATGGTATTGATTTTAATAATGCTTTATTACTGTTGTAGTCGCTGGCCAATATTTGCATCTCCCGATAAAGTCAATGCTGAGAGAAAGAAGTTTCGAAGGTAGATTCTCTGATACTCTAGGTGATTTTACCTTGGAGAACTAAAAGTTTGCCACAGGTTTTCCACACCCACTTCCAGTCAACTAATACCCAGCTGATAAAAAAGAAATAAAGGTTTTGGCACTGGTAGTTTTCCTTTTTTCTTCTTTTTTTTTCTTCAATATAAAGTATTGCTTGCAGGGTCTAAGACAGAGTCAACCCACTACTTTCTTCCTTTTGTTGCTTCTATTTTTTTGTCCTGTTTTTTGAAGGTGCGTAGTGGGTGGTGGGCTCCCACTGGAGTCAGATAATCAATAGCAGCTACAAGTGGGTAGCTCATGCTCATGCTTTGTCTGCTCTCTGCTGTCTTTTAGCACCACATGATGTAAACCTCTGCTGATCCTTTTTTATTCCCAGGCTGAATTGGTATTTATTTATTCATTTATTTATTCATTTATTGCAATGCCTGTTATTGCATCTGTTTCAGTTTGTCTGCTCCTTCCCCCCCGTCTTTCTGTTTCCTCTGGTTCCGAAGGTAAACTGTTCTCACACTTTACAAAATAAATTCAGGTGTGAGTTTGTCTGTGGCCAAATGACCACCTGCTCACTATACTCTGTGATACAATAATTCTAACCCATGTGCCGGCCTGATATTTGTCAGCTTAAGGGCTATGACGGGGTTCTGTCTGTCATTTAGCATGACAGCAGTGCATACTTATTTTCTATTCTATTTTGAGGCTTGATTGACGGGCCGACAGCCTTGACATTCTTGCAGGCATTGTAGAGCCTGTTATTATGCATACATTAACATTCTGATAAACACATGGTTGGCTATTGAGGAAATAATTACATGCCATCACTCTACTGTCTGGAATGAGTGCGCTTTGTTTTGCGTGCGCACACACATTCTCGTCTGTGTGTTGTGTCCCATAAATATGATCTCTGTTCCTCTTGTTCCTCCCCTGTAATATATTCACTGTGGACTCAGATGCAGAACACTCAGACTGAGGTTAGAACAGGCTTTATTGTACAGTCCTGCAGTGAGCTGTAGGATCTGCGAAAGTCTTTAGGGAGTCTGGCAGAGGCGTGGAGTGGGATACTCTGGAGGCCTGGAGGGGGGAAAAGTAGGTTGAAAAATTACAAGAGGTGGACACCCAGAGGACAGAAGGGCTCAGGACCTGGACGGCAGCGGAGTTGATGAACCAGGTAGCAGGTCAGTGGGGGATCAGGAGCCAGGAAGCGGAGATAGCGGTGCAAACAAATTAGGTGCGGACCAAGCAGAAACTGAGCAGGAATTTGGCAACCAGGAAATCAATATGAGGTACTCGGACCACATGGGCGGCAAGCAGGAAGTGGGTCGAGCAAGTGAGGAATCAGAAACTATAGGCAGATAAACAGGCACAGGAACCAGAACAGAAGGCAGGTCAGGGACACGCGTCACAGTTTCCAACGAGGCAAGCAAAACACAAAGGTCCGCAGGGAGGCCGGGTTCATGATAGAGGATAAAAAGACATAGTGGTGCGAAAATAATCTAGCCACCGGTGTGTAGTAGATGGCTGGCTTATATGCTGAGGCTAATGAGGGTGAGGGAAACATGTGGGAGTGTTTACTGGTGAGAAAACTACAGGGGGGACAGAGTGGCTGGGAGGTGAAAGGTGAAACAGATGATTTGACGATTGACAGGAGGGACCAGTAAGGGAAGTGCATGAGCCGCAGAGGAACCGTAACATCCTCACGCATTAATCAGTTCAACAGAATGTCACCCTGTACCTCATCTCTTTGAACCCACGCAATGCTCCAATTGCTTTTTTTTTTCTCCACGGTAAACACCCTTCCAGGCATCATAAATAATTTATCAAATTTTAGATTTAACTACACAACACGATTATTTTTCCATGTCTGATAATTTTGTATCTTGAACAGAACTGTAGAGAAAACATGCTGACTTGTTTTTGACATTTTAGCAGACTACTGAAGATTAGTTTGCTTTTGGAGTGACTGTTGCACAATTTATGGATTCAGATCTGATGGAAAGATCAAATAATAATTTTGTGGGAAGTAAATGCGATTATATAGCATTTAGGGCCGGGCGATAAAACCATAACTGTTATATATTGTGAAATAATTTTTCCTTTATAGAAATATGGACATGCTTGGTACAATTTCAATAGAATTCATTCATTCGTGTTTTGACAGATGTAAGAACAGCCAGTCATAATTAAGTAGCGCCGCACCGAACCGATCACGCGAGAGACAGGTCAAGTTAGGTTGACGAACACAGCACAGGTGTAAGAGTGCACACGCTAATGTTTGGGCTGTAGTGGGAGGTAACGAGTGTTCCAGTGGGAGAAAATCTGACTGAGAACTCGGGTGACAGGGTTACGGGAAAGTAAAGTGTAGCATAGAAACAGGGAGTCGGACGTTCAAAGCATGTTAAGTTTCATTTTCAGTTTATGCCATTTGTAGTTACGGAACACCCTCCATGTGTATGTACGACCCCTGGCATTGTTTGGTGAAGATGGTCTGTTTTGTTTGTGTTCTCTTTTAAAACTTGAAATCTTTTGCCTGCTGCTCAGACTTTTTGTTTGCTTTTAAACATATGAACGTGTTTTATGAATCTAAAACAGTTGTATGTTCTTCAGCACGTCTGTCATGTTCAACCTCTGACGGAAAATATAAATTATTTAATCAAAACGAACCTTCTGATGTCTTCACAACCAACTTATGAGTAACGGAAAATTTAAGCTTGACAAAAATACTGATTTGATTTATATCGTGATACAAATCGATATCATCTATGAAAAAAAAAAAAATTAGTGTGATATATATTTTTTTCCATATCGGCCATTCCTAATAGTATCATTGTTTTAAAAGAAACACACAATATACATCCTGTATGTAGTACACATAATACAAAATGACACATTTGTCAAGCCATCATGTTTCCAAACTGACATTCATATTACATTTGACACTTACAATGTTACCTTGCCCCTGCACAGAGGACCCACTGGGCTAATTATAGTTTGGCAAGAAACATATTGACTAACTTCCCAGAGGCTCTCAGTCACCACCTAAATCGAATTCTGTTCACAGCACAATGACACATCGTATCAATCAACCAGCCTCTATCTCCCAACACCCAAGATCTGATTGATGGGTCATGGCAGTGAATGATCATCAGAGTGTCACTAGGTTGTCCTGCTTAATCGGTAGAACTCAGACATTGACTTCTGCACGAGTACGAAAACAGCTCATTTCCTAATAATAAGGGAAGCCGCTCATACCCTGCATTAGTCCTAAGACTAATATAGCATGTCATGGATATTACAGTCCCCCCCACCTTGATCTGCAGCCCTGACACTTTGTGAAATATACATGTGTCAGCAAATGCAGTATATGCAGCTCCCAGAGCACTCCTAAAATACTTTTATAAAACCATGAAGCAAACAATAAAAAAGGCTAAGAGTTGCAAGTCTGGCAGAAGGTGTCAGATTATGCTATAGTCAGCCAAGCTAATTTAGTGGTAACTCCTGATTTTTTTCTTCTTCTTTTTTTTAAGGGAGGATAGATTCTTGCACCTGTTTCTGTGCATGTTTATGACGGTGTCTACATAGGCTGGAAACAGATGACCCTTTGCCCCAGCTGATGTATCTCTGTAACACACATGAATCTTCACTTCATCGTCATGCTGCTTCTGTCTGAGATCGGAGCCCCCTGGAGGCCCCATAGGGAGGAAAACCCCCTGGTAAAAGTGCAAATGGCTACATGAAGTATGTCAAGCTGACAAGAAGGACCTGCAGTTCCTAAGGGAGCCTTGATGGTTAACTGCTGTCAAAGAAGCCCAGAATTTGGTGCAATTTGACTCCCGAGTTTCCTTTATCTTACGGGCGCCCCCGTCGGTAAATCAAAGACTGCAAACACTATCTCCCCTTTGTACCTTGAATAGAGCTCAGGCACTCATGGGAGAAAGGGAGCTTACGTGAAAGAATACCTAATGCCTGTGTGCCAACAGGGGCTGCCCAGCACTAGAGCGGAAACCGAGTGGAAAAGTGAAAGCAATGTGATGTGATCGCTCGGCTCTTTTAACACATAGTCCTAGCGAGAGTGGGGCTTTCAATTATTCAACCTTTTTTCTTTGTCCTTGAAGTGTACATTAGTCTTGTTTCATTCACCACGTGTTAACAAGCAAACTGTAGTGCGCTGTGGCAAGGATGTGATTGTCACCACCATTTCACTTCATTGCTTTTTTGGGAGGGGTGGATAAAAGGCCAAAGAGTGTTTGTCTTCAGATATCAGCTAAAAGCGACTATGGTGACAAATAAATGGAAGTGGTTTTCTCGCTTCTTTATTCTGTTTTTCTTTTTCCCCCACAAAATAGCCTACATAATAACAGACACCTTACTAATACGGCTGCTGAGTTTACAGGCAAGGGTTATATGTGATAATCGATTGGACAAGCAAAGTGTGTTCGCAGATGCAAAATCACTCCTAATGCAGATATATATGACAACTACGATTTACTACACTTTTTGATTTTTAATTTTTTATGAGCAGTGTTGCGCCATTAATCACAAAAGTGAAAGATTTATTTTGTATTACAAAGGTGATGGCATAAACATGTACTGCTGCAAAGTGTTCCTCGCTCCAGCATATTTTATATTCACAAATAGATTCTGTACATAGCCATTCATAAGCAGTGTCTTATCACTGATATATGACTGAAAATATATTTGTCACTGATAAAATGTATTGCCTGCAGTCATTTGTAGCTATACACTAGGTAAGATTCAAAGACTGCAGCTTTAGCGTACAAGAATGTCGCCTCAACTGTATCACTTTATGCGGAAACATTTTATACTCACTCATGTATCACTGTTTCAATAGAAATATAACAAAAAAGCTAATGAGCAGCAAATGATAATGAGAGCTGGCTGGCAACAATACACCAGAATTTTACTACAAACTAAATAAATACTTATTTACTTGAAATCTCTAAACCTGTCAAGATTTAATTATCCTGGAAATGGGGAAAAAATGTTGTGACTGTCGCAATAACTGTGCACAGTCAGACATACGATAGTATTTCAATATCAAATACCTTTCAGCTGTTACTTTGAGCTTTACCTCTTGCTGTTGAAAACACAGTGTATAACTTACAGCACAGCACGCGCCTCCTGACCTGGATTTCAACATTGTCTCAAGACTGGGTCTTTAACGTGTGCCAGCCAGCACAGCTTGAGTGCTTATATTTAGACAAGACTGCCGTCTGCCCCAAAATTACTCATGCTGTGACTCCCCTGGGATTCCTGTTAGCTCATCCAGTGCTCCTTTCTTCAAAAAGGCAAAGGGGCTGTGACCTTTCTCTGCTGCCTGTGGTGTTTGTCCTTTGCATGGTACCATACCTTGACCTTTTCAGTCCTTTTAGAATCCAGCAGGTAATCAATTAGCTGCTACTTAGATTATCACAGTCAAAGTCGAATAAGGCTGCAGCGGCATGCCTTTTTTGAAATATTGTTTTTAATGATTTCTTACCTACCCTGGTCCCTAGGGCATGTGAGGTGAACTGAGGTATGAAGAGTGTATCAGTAACTTTCTCTTTGTGCATGACAGGGAGGTTGGGAGAGGGGAAGTTGTTGTGATAGGATTTGTCCTTGAAGACAATGCAAGGACATGGGGAGATGCCTAGGGTGGATGTGGGATGTGTAACACAAACACCAGGTTCTGTATTGCTGTAAAATAGTTCAATAAATTCAACTAAGAATAAAAAAAAGCAGCCTTTTACACTGATGGACAGAATCTGCGGGATCATTATTGAACTAAGCAGGCAAGTGAAGTTTAATCATTTAGTGGATGGAGTCCTGTCAATGAGGCCCAAAAGAACAGAACACATATTACATTTTTTGACTGATTGTTTTTCGTCTTCCCATTGACAATCTTAACAAGTCCACAGGGTGTCTTTAAAAAGGTTTTAGGTCAAAGAATCTCTGATTTTCTGCAGTATTAAAAACTGCCCACTGACTGGGGAAGTGGGCCTCCCTGGTGACCACAAAGCCTGTTTGGCGGAGCATCGACCTTCAACCTGTAAAAGGGCCTGGTGCTCTGTAGGGACAAGAAAGCAGATGCTCATGGCTGCCTCTTCTTGAGTGGGTGGGCTGGGTTAAGGATTTGCTTGTGTTTATAGTCAAGTATGAAAGTTATTTGGCATGGATAATAGCATGTGCGAAGCTTGGAGGAGGTGGAAGCTCTTAGTGAGTCATAAAGATGCAGGTTTGGCAGGAGGTAAAACAAAAGCACTGCTGGATTCAATTCAAGTTGACAGGTAGGTGGAAACTTAAGAAGAATACCAGCCTGTTGCTGTCGGAAATCATACAGATAAAAAAGGTAAAGCTTGTTCAGCTGAAGCCCGTTGAGACTTGGGACAACAGCAGGGGAGTTGAGTAATGACATACAACATATGATCCTGTTTTCTGGGTTGATGACCTTATGACATTTGAAAAAAAAAAAAAAAAATCAGGTTTTAGTTTTACTCTTAACCCATAAGGACCCAGTGTGACTGTGGGGCAGTTCCCAAAAGACTGTTTGTCTGCATTTAACTTTTCCTCAGTGATTTATCACCATTTATTGTCGTATTATGTTCTTTACTTACTTCACTTTCCGGTAACTTTTCAGGTATTTTCCTAGATTTAATTCACTGATCATGTAGATCAGGGGTCACCAATCCTGGTCCTCGGGGGCCGGTATCCTGCAGGTTTTAGATGTTTCCCCTCTTCCAGCACACCTGACAGTCATTATCAGGCTTCTGCAGAGCTGGATGATAGGCTCATCATTTGAATCAGGTGTGTTG
>JAQQZY010000006.1:13724047-13735133 GCA_030068375.1 Ostorhinchus rueppellii | reverse complement strand
CTTCTGCAGAGCTGGATGATAGGCTCATCATTTGAATCAGGTGTGTTGGAAGAGGGACACATCTAAAACATGCAGGACACCGGCCCCCGAGGACCAGGATTGGTGACCCCTGACGTAGATGTTTGTAAAAACTCCGATTCAAGTTGAGGATTATTTCATCAAAAACAGAGAAAACTGAAGAAAAAGGGACTTTCAGCAAAAATATAAAAAACTGAACATAAACTCCATCCAGTGTCACTGATCCAATTCCACTGGTTTTACTGGTGAATCAGTGTTGTAGAAGATGACGGTGTTTCCATGTTCACTCTGAATGTCCAAATGGGTCATATCTCATGAACGTGGAAAGATGAAAAACTTTATTTTACACCAATTATTTACATGGATTGACAGGATTAGTGGATCAAAAGTTATTAAATATTTTTCATCAGTAGATGGTTTTGTTTGTCAGTTGCTGTTTGGGTCTTTATGGGTTAACATTATTCCTAATTATGTGGAAAAATAAATACTCCTAACACGTTCTGATTGCATGCCTTGATTACTTAACAGCGTACACCGTAACTGATTGGAGTTTTTGTATAAATTTATGAGTTTTCGAGGTTCGGCACAGTCATGTACACACATTCTTGTGTACAGACCTGCATGTCTTTTGCCATTCTCGTTCACCCCCCAGTCATTCAGTCACCTTCTGTCTTTTTCTCTCTTCTCTACCTTCCTTTCTCTTTCCAAGGCTTCCTTTAAGGAGGACCCACACCACTTTATCACACTGATGAATCTGGTGGGCTTCTCAAGGAGAGACCGTCCGCCCGTAATGCAAAGACAAATGCCCCCTGTCCTCCGTTAGTCGCTTCTTATGTTTAAGGTGATGCAGAGAGACAGGTTGATTAAAAGAAGGTTAAGAGATGCGCTGGGGCCGTCACTCAGCCATCATGACGGATTGGTGACAAACAGGTCAAGGGTGTTGCAGCCCAGAGATGGTGGTAGAAGAATGGAAACGGTCCCACAACAACACTCCTGCGCACACCCACACAGACGTACACACAGTCCTATCTGTCCTTCCTTTTCTCGCCCTCACTGTTTCACCACAGTCGAAGTGAATTTACGAGCGTTCAGGTGTTCACAGACTGACATCCCGGCCATGTTTTAATTAAGCCCGACATTCAGTCACAAACAGTGGCAAAGTCATGTAGAGGTGAGTGGGACCTGAATAAAACAGGACGTTAACCTTTACTTAGTTTATCTCACTGAATTATTCAAATTTTCAGTGTTTCATAATTCATAGTATTTAGAACAGCCCAATCAAGAATGTAAAACAGAAAGAAAAAATAAAAAAAAAATTAAAAAACAGAATAGACTAAAGGCACTTTAGCCCCACAGATATGTTTTTTGTGCAAGTGCAAGGTTGAGATTACAATAATCAAAGCTTGGAGTGTTTGTTTAGATGAAGACCACCACTGCTATCTCAGGTGGTTTTTTTGACCTTGAATAGAGTACAACCGTGAAAAATAACCTCAGTAAAAGTGAAAAGGGGAGCGAGAGTAATTCCACTGCAGCCATTCAACCATATCTGACCGAGGATAAGCACCATCACCTACTTAGGTATGCCGACATTCACACACCACCGTTGTGTGTGAATGCAGCCTTTGTGGACGCTTCCATTGATGCATTAATGACGTACAGTGGATGTCTAGTGAAGTGCCATACCTCCAACAGGTCCAGTCTGAGAGCTCAAGGATTTGTATTGGGTCGGGATTATTTTATGTGAACCCATAAGGACCTACTGCGACTTATGTGTCACTTCCAAAATGAATGTTTCTCTATATTTAACCGTCCTTCAGTGCTTTATCAACATTTATTGTAATGTTGTCTTCTGTATATTGGGTTTTTCTTTCAGTGAAAATCAGGTATTTTTCAACATTTAATTTACTAATCCTGTAGATATTCATAAAAGCTCAGAGAAAGGAAGAAAAATGTTTAGATCGTTAAGGGTTGAGTGATTACTTGAACTTCATCACTCTCAATTTTTTAAAAAAAGTCAGCAATATCTAGAATTAACCTTTTCCTTCTTTGTAACAAGCTTAATAAATTACTTTGTATATTGACCAGTAGTGTTGCAATAACGAATCGATTAAATCAGTCCAAATTGATAGTTAGGAGAGTTGGCAAGAATTCCGCAGTCGACTCATTGGGTCTTGAGCAAGTTCGTATTAAGGCATGACCTCACGTTGTGTAGTGTATATATAGTGTTTACACTATGAAGTGGCCATGGCAGCCCCATTTTGCTGAAATGTAGTGCACCATTTTTGGAACAAAACTTGAATATTCATTCATTCATTCATTTTCTATACCCATTTTATCCTCACTAGGGTCACGGGGGTCACATGGAGCCTATCCCAGCTACTTAAGGGCGAAGGCGGGGTACACCCTGGACAAGTCTCCAGTTCATCACAGGCCTGAAACTTGAATATGGAGGGGAAAAAATGACCAAAATTCCATGGTGTCCTACATTTCTGGCAAATAAGGCTGTTGCGGCAACCCCAAACATAATGTAAACCTGGCTTAAGACAACCTACATGTCGTCATTCCTTTAGCCCGCTATCTAGCTAGGCACTATCATCATAATTCTAACATTTTCTTCCATCTCCGTTTATCAGGTCCCCAGACAAACATTACCTATCGTTAAATGGAACTAATACATACGATACTAGTTTGGTAGCCTAGAACCGGAGCTGGTTCAAAAATAGATGTTGCTACTTTCTAGCCATGACAAGTCTAGGTAGCAGGCTAATGCTTGCTAACGTTACCCAAAGCCATTACGGGAACATAGTCATCAGTGACTTGACTGCAGCCATATTGCTTTGGGTTAAATACCAATCCTTGAAAATTGAGTCTTTTGTGTTTATCCAATGAATGTATTAGTTTTTTTTAAATCTACAGGTGAATCGATTGTTAAAATTATCATTAGTCACAGCCCTATTGATTAGCATGTGTTTAATGATGATAATAATAATAATAATAATAATAATAATAATAATAATAATAATAATAATAATAATAATAATAATAATAATAATACATAGCATTAGTACCACACCACTGGTCCAATCCCAGTTGACATCACAAAGAGCAGTTTCTCTATATCAATTTAACTATATGATTCTTAAATTGAAGATATTTCAATTGATGTAACAATTCTTCAATGTTATTTGCACAAAATAAACATGTTTTTATTGTCTTCTCCCTCCTCTGGTAGCCACTACTTCTTCAATGTCTGAAGTATTTTGTGAATTTTCTTCCTCCTGGAGGCTTCTGAGCTTAAAATAATGGATGCAAAGTTAAACACTCAACTAAGACTACTGTCACCGTGTTGTTTTCCGTGCTGAAGCTAATGCTATTATTGTTGCTGATGTTCTGCAGCTGTTTCCTTCCTGCCTTCATAATGCATGAGCTAGACTGTGCGCCTGTTATTATTTTGAAAGTGTTGGCCTTGCAACATCAAACAGCGACTTAAGGGAGGAAGCAGGCAGCACATCCAACTAGTATAATCTCAGCAGCCATCTGTCTGTCACAGGGCCTCGTGAGGAATGAATCAAACGAGACAAAGATGGATTCTTACTTTTTCTGAATTTCAATTCAGATCTGTGAGAGCGCACACTTGCAGCCGTGTTTAGCACCTGAGACTTACACAGCAAAGCCAACTTGTTGACAGAGGAAGATTTCCATCAATTTTTTTTTTTCTCTAATTTTATTTGCCGCTGAGTTTTGCTTCGGGATAATGCCTAAAATTAAACTCAGAGGGAAGCTGCAAGTCTCCTGAAGTGGGAAGTCATGTGTGTATGTATGGGATTAAGGACGCGCTGGTTTCTCTCCCCTGCCTCAAATGACCACAACACCATGCGTTCCATGAGCCTGGCTGTACCACCAGCAACGTGGAACAGACAGTCTGTGGATTTCCATGCATTACTCCGGGAAAACTTCTCTCTTCATTTCATTTTGAAATATGGAAAGATGGGGAGAAGATCCATCTTCTTTCTATATTTTTTTTCCACGTCTCCCAGTGGCATCTGAGGTATGCTTATCTGAAACAGCAGATGCACAGGGCTCATGGGACCTCATCAGGGAGGCTCTGTGAAGGCATACCTGCTGCCAATGAAGCGTTACCTTCATTCCTTCTCTGTCCTTTTGAGCCCCCTAACCCCTAGCCTTCTGGGCTTTGGGATGGGTACAGCTGGGGAAGGAGCTAATGTCATATGTGGAGTGACAACTTGTCTCGCATGGGAGAGGTCCCATGTAGCCTCAATAAGTGTTTCCTCAAGAGTAAATGCATAACAAGTGGTGCTTCAAGAACAGTGACAGAAAATGAGGTGAAGGTGAGCGACAGACAATCGTGCTGCATGTGAAACAGTATTTCAGGAGGACTTTGCTTCACCTATAAGGACCCAAACAGCCACTGGAAACCACCATCATCTACCGGTCTAAACTGTTAAATAACTTCTCAGCCACTAATCCTATCGATCCATGTGAATAATTGGTGTAAAATGCAGTTTTTTTTATCTTTTCATGGTCATCAGATATGACCCATTTGGACATACAGAGGCTCCGTAGTTACCGTGGAAACACCGTCATCTTCTACAACATTGATTCACCAGTAAAACCCATGGAGTTGGATCAATGACAGTGGATGGAAACACTGGGTTTGTGTTCAGTTAATGATAGATTTGCTGATGAAGTCACTTTTTCTTCAGTTTCCTCTATTTCTGATATAATAACTCTCAACTTTAATCTGAGCTTTAGTGAACATCTACATCGTCAGTAAATTAACCCATAAAGACCCAGTGCAATACCCGAATGAGTGTTTCTCTCTATTTAACCCTTCTTAAGTTATTTATCACCATTTATTGCAATATGTATTTTGAGTTTTTTTTTTTTTTTTTCAATGAAAATCTGGTATTTTCCCATATTTAATTCACTGATCACGTAGATGTTCATAAAAGCTCGGATTAAAGTTGATCGTCGTAATATCAGAAACAGAGAAAAATGAAGAAAATGTGACTTTTTCAACAAAATATATCATTAACTGAGTGTAAGCCAACTGTGTCCATCCATTGTCATTGATCCGACTCCATGGGTTTTACTGGTGAATCAATGCTGCAAAAGGTGACAACGTTTCCACGGTAACTACAGATTCTCCGAACATCCATGTGGCTCATGTCTGATGACCATGAAAAGATGAAAAACTGTCTTTTACACCAATTATTTACATGTATTGAAAGGATTAGTGGATTGACAAGTATTATATCAGTCGATGGTTTTTGTTACGAGTTAAATATCGGAAAATATTTCATTTCCACTTCAAAACTGCAAAATTCAGAGGATAATATATACAGTAAATGTGGATAAAACACTAAAAAAATATTAAAGAGACAAAAAAATCATTTTTGCAATTATCACAAAAGTAACACTGGGTCTTCATGAGTTAAACTTCCCATCTCAGTGCAACAAACATGATTTCTTCTTTTTTCTGCCATAGTAATTAATCTTCTCAGGGGAGGAATCATATGTTGTCTTGCTTCAAATCACTTGAAGATGAGATTCCAATCACTACATAGTTGGAAGACATGTTTATGTATTTGTTCCTGTGCAAAACTTTTCATTTTGAGCGTACAAGACAAAGAATTTACAGTGATTCTGGAAGCTCACCAAGGCTCACAAAATGAAGCGACATCATTGAACAGCTTTTGAGATATGTCAGTCTGGAACAAGGCTGTGGAACAAAGCCTAGATGGCAGACTGAAACATCATCATTATTGAAAGCCTTATATAGAAATGCATTAAGTCAGGCATTAAGCCCTGCAGTTAGCTTTAAAAGACTAATCTTTGAGGCACATAATTTGAGGTTTTTAAAGTCCACATCATAAATGGGTTATTGTTGCTGCATGTGGTTAAATTGTACAGCTAGAGAGGTCATTGCAAAAACTGGAGCAACACTCTCTAGAGACGAGCATCTATAAAGGAATAATCTTTTATTTACCGTCTCGAAAAACATAAACATCACTATTTGCACCGGGTTATTTTGACCTTTAGAATGTATTCACAGTCTGAAAAGCGGATAATAATAAGTGCTAGTATTAATAATGAAAGCATTAGTTGTATAATATGTGGATTTTACTTTTTGAAATTCTTTACTCTGTTTGGGTTTTGCAGTATAGGGTGGGGTGGGGGTCCGTGCAAATTGTGGGTTATGTGACCACTGACCGTGAAGAGGACCAGGGGACTCACAAGGTTAATTTGGGCCTGCATGGTTATATACACACACATCAGATCGAAACAGAATTCTGCAAGTTGGAGTGTGTGTTTGGGCGTTTGTTCTTATGTGTCCTTGGCCATATCTTTGTGCATTTGTTTGTTTTATGTTTACTTCCTTAATTACTTCCCATACTGCAGCACGCTTGTACCATATAACGCAGTCAGTGACTCATTTTCCAAATTAACTCCCCACAAGCTCGCCACAGAAGGACACGTCCAGACAGACGTTCGCATCAGTTCATCTGCCTGTGCCTTTCAACCGTCTATTGTCTATTTTTCTACTTTGCTTTTGCATTTTTAATCATCACATTAAACAATATCTCCTGATTATCACAATGCTCATATCGCCACAGCAGGTTGGGTTCAGATAGGGAAGCACTGCTTTTTCTCTGTGCCACTATTATCACTCTGGGAGCTGATGTGTTCAGTAAATCTCTGAAATCTCTCTTCCCTTTATCAGGAAACTGCAGGTATACAGTTCATGCGGTATGTCAGCACAGGCTAGAGAGTCTCCAAATGCTCAGGGGTGAAAACAATGTGTTTGCTGCAATTATCCTGTGTTTGTGCACTACTTGTCTGCTCCCTTGCTCTCAGTCTTACTCGCAGCTACTGTGGAACTGTATGATGGTGAGTGTTAAAAAAAAAAATAAAAAACTAATCTTTAATCCTTAATGACTTTAAATAAATGGAGGTAAGCTGTAAAATAATCCTGTTTCATGTACAGAAAAATAATGAGCCCAACAACAACTGACCTTTATTGAAGTTTATATAAACTGACTGGGGGAAAAAGTATTATTATCATGATAAGTAGCTGTTTTAGACGCATTTGGATTCATATGGATTTCTAAGAGTCACATAAAGGTTGCCATGCACATGCAGTGTTCGTTTAGCTGTCCTAAATGCCAAAGAACAAGTCAATTGTGTTATTCTAACCAGAAGTTAAAGTGAAAACAATGCCAGGGCAGCTTTCCAGCCTTTAGACTCTTGATTAGAATTGATTCAAGAGAGGTCTACAGTTGAAACATCTGCACTCGTAATTGTTTCCCTTCCCTGTCTATGTGTGTAAATGTGTAACTGTTCCCCAAAGAGCCCTTTCCACTTAGTACAAGCAAGAATTCTAATTGCTGAAAATGTTGTGCTTGGAGGACTTGTTTAGACATTCTGCTTCTCTGGCAGGTGCTAATTGATCTCCTTTTGAAAGATTTCAAATTAAGAAAAAAAAAAAAAAGAAAGAAAGAAAAAGCTTTGCAACTGTTGGAAACACAAACTTCAGTTAATTAAAATGGAACTTTCCTGGAGTTTCCCCTTCATTACCAACAAGTACCGCTTCATTATGAGTGCTAGAAAAAACTACAACCGATCCATTTGTTGGGGAAACGTGTCAATATATTTTATGTGCATATATTGAATAAAGGCCTCTGGACATGAAGGTATAGGCAGACTCACTTCATTCAATTATCGCGTCAAAGTGAACAACAGGCCCAATTGATTCCATAGTTTTTCTGTCGGGTCTGTAAGTTACATTTGTTTTCTTCGATAATCTGTGGAACTCCTCACTCACTGTACTTCTGAGAGAATGAAACATAAACCACATATTAACCCTTTATAGGGCAGTCATAGAAATGTTCAATAATTCCAAATGTCAACCTCAGTGTGCTTTTGGAGGACAAGAATGTATCCGTTTTGGGAAATTTTTCAATTTTTTATAGTTATGTACAAAATCAAGGTCAGTGAAGTCACCATATTTGGTTCCTTACCTGTGGCAATAAATAAATAAATAAATAAAACCTATAAGAAAAACACACTTAATTTGAAAAGAACATGTATTTTAGAACATTAGAACATCAGTGCTGACCCAGACCTCTGTCTACATCCACCCTTTGAACATCATTCCTTACATTAGCACCAGTACTTCTAAGCAGGTCCGCTCACTGTTCATGCACAGGTGGACCTTACAGACCACGGAGACCACACTGGACCTCAGACTGTTTCCTCACTGTATCTGTTGTTGTCACTGTCTTCTAATGTATGCAGAAATGACCAAAAACAGTCCCTTGCCCCATAAAGGGTTAAACCTCCCTAATGGCTAACGTCTACATTTTCCTGCTTAATGAGTGATTCGCCTACACTTACAGGTCACACGGTTCAATAACCTTTGTGTCCCAGACTCTAACCCTCTAGTCCTATAACATTTAATACAACATGGAGTGCATATTTTTAGGAACACCCTAGGGAATAGGAATTCCAGTTCCTGCAAAGCTCTTGGAAGGTGGGCAGCAGTGGATCTGGTATCCACAGAAGGTGAAGCTTAATGGAAGCTGGGGAAGGGGAAGTGGGAAAGCTGTACTTGAGATAGGGCCAAGGAGGAGTTGTCAGCTTTGATTTATTAAGTGCAGCTCCTGCTCTGACTGCTGGTAACTTGTCAGTCCCCACATAATGGATGGGGCTCACAGCTCACTGCTCCGTGATTGGCTTTTTTTCCCCCGGACCCTGTCCGTCGGGCCTCTCATCCATCGCTATCTTGCTCCCATTTCTAATTAATTTGTTATTCACAACCAACTACTTTTCCTGTTTGCCGGGGTACAGAGGACCCGGCAGGTTGCTCTCTTTCTTACTTTCTCATTCCCCTCTATATCCTTCATTCAATATCCTCACTTGTGTTTGACAATGCTTCCCCACGGTGTCAAAGTTGGCAAATGACTACTTCCCTCCTGTTCCCATTCTTCTAACACAGTGTTGGTCCACAGCAATATAACTATGCTCATCACTCACTTAGATGCTTCAAAGTCTTTGTCTCTATCCTTCACCCAGGAGTCAGTGACATGATAGGTTTAAAGCCCTGCTTACTGAGCTTATCCTGGGCAGATATGCCGGCCCAAAACATTTGACAACTTTGTTTAGAGCTCTTCTGGGCCGGATGCACCGACAGTCAATTGAATCTTCTGCCATTATCTATACAGTTCTCTATAATTTTAAGCACAGACGTGAGGAATGAAATACATATTGCTGCTGAAGTGTGAGCAAGGCTAGTGGTGAAATGAGCACAGGAAAAAAAAAAAAGAAAAGAAAAAGATGATTGCTCTGAAATAGCTTGGGCCTTTTCCAGTTCTGTAATTCAGAGAACAGACTCAATAGAAGCTTCGGTTTAGCCTTACACGTAAAATATTGTACGGGATGAACTTGACATTGGCGTGCTCATGCTCGCACGTCTTGTCAACTTACGCAACAGATGTTCATAAACAAATACAAGTCATATAAAAAGATGAGACAATGCAGACCACTATATTACGAATAACAATAACAGAGCAATGGCAGCAATGACAAGGGTGACTTGTCATGACTAATGCTGTTTGTCTTATAAACAGTCAGCCCAGAAAATGGGAAAAACTATATTTTATGCTTGGCAAAGCAATCACAGCTAGGGGTGATCTAAGTTTTCAAGACGAATCCTGCAAACACGCGTACAAATGTCTTCATACGCAGCAAAAACAGGGCATATGCGATAAGAGTTTGAGGTAAGTCTCTGTGATATTTGTGCTATGACCCTTCGACGGAGCCCGTGATCGAAGTCACACGCATGCACATTTACACACATAAACATCACACCCAGCAAGAGCCCAGCTGCCCCGCGGTGGAGCCTTCCACTACGATCCCTCACATCGCCGTCCACCACAATTAGCTTTGTCTTTGGACAGATGCAGTGCAACGGGCCTGGAGGATCTAACACTCCGCATAGACCTATTACTCAAAAACAATCAGTCACAACCCACTCTGATTTCATGTTTTGTTTTTTTCACTTTTTTTTTTATTTTTCTGCTCTTACTCGTACCGTTTCACAAGATCTGAACGCAGCCGGGTGGCTTCCTTTGGATGATCAAGAGTTCTTTTCCAACATAAAGACAAATTTGTTATCCTAAATGTCATGCTTTGGCCCATTTATCAACTTCTCCTGACAGTGTGACACAATTTATTTAAGACAATGAGGCTTTTGCAGCGCTAAGCATCTTGGCCTCTGGTGCGTTCAGCTGTTTCTTGGGTGTTTTACTTTGAGATGACCAGATTAACACTGTCATGCCTGCTCACAAGTGACAAATGAAGTCCACAGTTTAAGCCTTAATATGAAAGCTCTTGCATTGGCTTCTATACACGTACTAACGAAGCAGAAACCTTTTAATTCTACTTTTTACTGGATTAATTCTTGAATTTGTAAAATGTCAGAAAGAAATGAAGTGGATACTGTGAAATACCAGAGCCCAGATGACATCTTTAACCCTTAACAGCCACCGGCAACTAAAAGCACCTACTGACCTAAAATGTTTAATTATTTTTGAACATTAATGCGTGCAAATCATACAGGTAAAATGTCATTTCCACCAACACCATTATCACAATTAAAGTAAATATAGTTTGAGAAATGACAGTGGTTGCAAACATGTATTTTTATGCTCAGTTAATGATATATTTTTCTGAGAAATAACCTTTTCGACTGTTTTCTCTGTATTGGTTTCATAATAATTTACACAGAGCTTTTATGAACATCTACATTTTGCTGAAAAATGCACAATGCGGAGGATATTATTATAATAAATGGACATAAATTACTTCTTGGAAATATTAAATGCAGAGAAAATGCATTTGGAAGTTGAAGGTCTTTCAGGTTTTTTTTTTTTCCTATTTAAAAATTAGTGTTGAATGAAAAATGGAAACATTCATTCATTCATTCATTCATTCATTTTCTATACCCGCTTTATCCTCACTAGGGTCACGGGGGTCACATGGAGCC
>JAQQZY010000006.1:13713649-13723947 GCA_030068375.1 Ostorhinchus rueppellii | reverse complement strand
ATTTAGATTAGCCCATTAACCTATCAGTGCATGTGTTTGGATTGTGGGAGGAAACCGGAGTACCCGGAGAGAACCCACGCAGACACGGGGAGAAAAAGAAAAGATGCTCACATTTGCAATTTGAAGAGATGAACGAGCTTAATGAACTTTATAGTTGTTTGTATGTGTGACAGTGCATACATGTATCCACCTTTTATAGTGGCTATGAATAAATACAGGGTGTTCAGGTGCTTTCACAGGTTGTGCACTTGTAACCACCCACCATGTGTAACGCACTACAGACGGTTCATGGATATGGAGAAGATGAGGGACGGTGTGATTAGAGTGTGATAAGGTAAACAAATAGAGGCGTCATTATCTGACAACTGGAGACCTCAAGGGAAGGAAGTGGGATCTTTTCTTTTTTTTTTTTTTTTTTTTACAGGCCATAGTTATTGATTTGAATAACTCAACTATACACCTAATGGGGTGCGTCATTTGACGCTACCCCTGAGGCTTTCGACATCCATCTCCGAGCTGTCAAGTGCGGTATAGGGGTGCAGTTGTTTGTGTGATTTATGAAGAATTTCATTGAAGGTGTAATTTGTCATGGATGTGGTCCGTCTATAGACCTATAGGAAGACTATAAAGGGTCTAGGAATGAGGACTACTGGAGGGAAAGTTCCAACGGGTGATAATCGATACGTTATAATGATGTCAGAGATGAAGGGCGAAGTTAAAATGTAATGATTTGAAGTTAGTCAGCCGGTGAGTCTATTCACATCACACTCAGATCACTCATAAGCCATCGAGAGATACACTTTTCTTTATTTTACCGACATTTTTGCTTTTCTTGGTCTTCAATCACTCTCTGTCTTTTATTTCTGTCAGCGTTTAATAGTCAAAGGCAGCTCCAACCTACGAAAATGAATAATAACCATGAACACCGTCTATTTTCACACACACACACACACACACACACACACACACACACACACATAGTAGAGAAGCGGTCTATTATTATTTGTGATGCAGGTCTACTTGACATGTGAAGGTCAATAAAGGAATTTTAGAACACAGGCTGGTTAGCAGTTTTTTTTGCAGAATTGCCGGTAACTTGTTTGTTTACTTCCTCTCATCCTCTCACAATATACTTTCCGCACACACACACCCGTCCTTGCTCAGATGTGATTGTCAGCTCGTGTAGGCATCACAAGGGAATTGGGTGAACCTGACTGTATACCTTCTAACACTATTTATGCCATTCACTTTAAATGAATTACTGATGCTGGGGGGATTTCTGCTTTTGACACTATTAAGCCTGCTGGTATATATTAAATTAGCAGAAAAAAAAAAAAACCCGCTGGCAAGACTTTGTTGACTTTTATATTCTTGCTCTTTGCCTCATTAAATGCATAGCTATAACAGTCCACCCGCTTCCAGTGAATTTGAAGAGGAAAAGCACATGCTCAGTATTGCATTTGACATTTCAACACAGTCTATTACGAAGCCCTCCTGTGGTGATAATGCTCGCTATGCATGTTGGGTTACTTGGATATTGAAATCACTATACCCCTAACAATTAAGTTCCTCAATTTGCAATTTCTATTACTGTCATTATTCCGTGCAGTATATTTTCTTTGACATGTTCGCCTGGAAAGCAGCTGCAGTTTCAGCCCATGTAAGTTGGATCATCAAGTACACTGTCCTATCAAGTGATAAATGGCAAATGCAGCGGGGGCTGTCGCAAAGGCAGTTAAAATCATATCACTGCTGGATTACTTTTATGCTTTGAAGCAAAAAGACTTCTTAATTCAGCGGTGGGGTTTAGTTAAGAGACGTGGCGGTGTGTCTTTCCAAAAACCTTGAGTGTGATCAGTCGCATCAGTGTCAGTTTTTCATTCCCCAAAAGCAGGAGAAGGAAAAATGAAAATAAATCTCAGTGCGGTCGGCTGAATATTTGTAATTCAAAGCTTCTATGAATCAAATCATACTGACTCTAAAGTTTGACTAATATGGTACAGTTTCCATTAACGTCACACGTGTTTTATCATTTAACCCATTCATGCATGAATTATGATAACCTTAATTAAAGAAGGTTTTTTTCCCCCTGTGTTTTCATTGTTCTTTAGGTAAAAAAAGAAATTGATTGATTTTTTTCTCTTTTTTTTTTATATGAGCCTGTTTTTCAAGGAGTTGCAAAAATGTCCACTCCACTGGACTTTAATTTTAACTTTTGAAGCAAAGCAACATGTATTTATCAAGTCCGAACTCAGACTGATGACCCAGATGCAGATATTCAAAGGAGACGGAATAAAAGGAATAACAGTTTATCAAGAAGATGTACAAGATTAATGTAGTGAAAATATTATTCTTGATCTTCGAGGGGATATCCGGGTTCGTGGTCTGGTTCGGGTCAAAGGTCGGGAACCGGGAAAAGCAATCCAAATCAGGCGACGGTATCAAAGGGGACAAGCTGGCTCTAGTGGGGGACAGGCACAAGTCAAACACCAGAAGAGCAGATACGAGCAAAAGTACAGAGAGGGAAAAGCAAAATCCAAACACCGTGGTCATGTGCAGTTCAGAATCCAGATGTCCGTCAGAAGGGTGAGGCAGTAATTCAAGGAGGGCTAAGGCAGGTTCGGGGGTCCAAAAAACAAGCGAGGGTCAAACAGGGCACAGGCAGAGCTCAGAGGTCGAGAGGCAAAACGGGTCGGTACACAAGAAAACACAAGACGAGGATTATTGCTGGGACGTGATCAACAGATGAAGAACAACGAACTGGCACCAGAGTGAGGACAAGACAGGGTTTAAATACACAGAACGGTGATCAGAAGATAGAGGACAGCTGTGAGAGTTAGAGCAGGTGCAGGTGATCACCGGAGCAGGAAACAGGAAGCAAAGACAGAAAGAACCACACAGAAACCAAGCCCAACAAAATAAAACAGGAAGTGAACTAAAACAGGGAGAAAGCACGTTACCGTCTGAGCCCAGACCTGACAGTGTTTAGTGATAAAATGTGCGAAAACTATGAAATAATTTTCTAAATATTGCTAATCTGATGTTTTGTTTGTCACATTTTCACATATTCTAATACTTGTTATTACACACTTTATAGAGATAATAAGAAAAAAATACCTTTCTGTTTAAAAAGCTGTTAATTACAATCTAATAACAATAACAAGCAACTGATTTACACTCAAATATGTTACTGCAGATCAGGTTTATCAAGAACAGCAAAGTTACAGTAATGGTGTGAATGTCAGTGTATTATGGGATGATGCATAAGTGTCCACTGTGTTGGCTGTGCATGGCTTTTCACTATGCATGAAAAGGTTAAATCAAATCCAATCCAACTTTATTTGTAAAGCACTTGAAAACAACCACAGTGGACCCAAGTGCTGTACAGGAAAAATAAATGAATAAACAGAATAAAATAGAAGAATAGATTAAAAACATAAAATCTGTACAATTAAAAACAACTACAAATTAAAAGTAAGAACAACTAGAAAAGCACTCGGAGAGCACAGACCTCCGCCAAGGTAGTGTTTGTACTTTTTTTTTACTCCATCATGAAGGTTATGCTTTTGCCACAGTTTGTTTGTTTGTTTGTTTGTTAGCAACATAACTCAGAAAGTTATGGACGGATTTTGGTGAAATTTTCAAGATATGTCCGCTCTGGTTTTAAGGTGGTGTTTGTACTTTCCTCCACTAGATGACGCTAAATAACCTCATATGTAAATCTGTGCTGCTATACCCTATCTCGCAATGATAAATAATCATTTAAAAAATTCCTGGCTCCAGACGGTGATCTGAATCGCCTCCAAAATTCATATCCTGAAAATTTCATCAAAATCCGTCCATAACTTTTTGAGATATGTTGCTAACAAACAAACAGATAAACACCGGCAAAAACATAACCTCCTTGGTGGAGGTAATAAAACCAATACCAAACAAGAGCACTCAGTGAGCCCAAACCACCAAGGTTATGATGTCATGACGTCAAAACCGCTATCCGGATCGTGACCAAAAGTTAATGGGAACATCCTTGGGTGATTCTCTATCACTGGTGAAAATTTCAAGAAAATCCATCCAGTAGTTTTTCTGTAAAGTTGCTAACAAACAGACAGACAGACAGACAAATAAACGCTGGCAAAAACATAACCTCCTCGGCGGAGGTAATAAAAGTAGAAGAGCGCTCAGAGTGCAGACCTCCGCCAAGATAGTGTTTGTATTTTTATTTTTAAGGTAGTGTTTGTACTTTCTTCCACTAGATGGTGCTGAATGACCTCAATAATCAACTCTGGTCTACCATGCCCTACCGCACTGATGAATAATCATCTCTTCCTTTACCCAGAGCAGGCATATCCTGAAAATTTCATCAAAATCCGTCCATAACTTTTTGAGTTATCTTGCTAACAGACAGACAGACAGACAGACAGACAAACCAACGCCAATGAAAACATGAGCTCCTTGGTGGAGGTAACAACTGAATAAGAATGATACATTTAAAACATCTGCCATGGTTTCAAAAGCCAAGGAGAAAAAACACAAATCTTATGACCAGGTGAAATGGATGGGCGAAACTTTGGCTTTCGGTGAGTCACTGTAAGTTTTCGCTGGGACCCTGCCAGTGCTGCTGAGAGATGATGCACCGTGCCTTAATGCACTTTTGAGAGACAGATCCAAAAAAACTAAGTAAGAACTTGGCCATCTATCTCATTGAGTTATATTTTGAACTGATTACAATATTCATGCATGAGATTAGTATCTAATAAAAAAAAAAAAAGAAGTACTAGCTGGAGAAAAGTGTTGAGGAAATAAATCTAATCATGAGTAGTTTCTACTGATTGCCGGGCAAAACCTGAAGATTTAGACATGAGTAATTGCTGTGGGTCTCGCATGCACAAATAAACACTTTCTTCCTACTCTTATTAATTCCCTCTGACTTCAGCTGCCTCTTCATTAACTTAAGGGCCCTCCATTTGATTGCCACCCAAATTATTTCATAGCAAATAACTATTCTTTAGTGTCTGTGAAGCAAGTCTTCTTAAAGCCCATTATCCCGGAAAAGCAGGATTTATTTGTGTGCCTTCAGAGAACTGTCCACTGTTCGTTCATGTGCGAACGCTTCATTCACCGACCGGCTCAAGTACGCCCAGGTTGTGCCCGAGCTCTGTTTGAACACAACACATTATTATTCTAACAATAAACGCGCAAATGATACAATATTTTTTGCATTATTGGGCTCATTTTCTCTTGAAGATATGCAGTGTCAGGAGATACAATGGGCGTGTTCTGGACTGAATGATGAAAAACCCCAAACAAATGTCTTTCAGGAGTTTAATCACTGTACACGTTCTATATGGCTCTCTAAGGGCCCGGTTCCTGCGGCCCCGCTCAAACTTCCATTAACATAGAGGCTGCTGACGACACCGTATCCAGTGTACGGTGTGGAAGACCTGGAATTAATCAGAGGGGGATAAAGATTGTCCCATGTGTTATCGCTGGCTGCTTGTCCTTGACTAGACTTTCTGTTCTCTGTGATTGCCTTGTATTTTCATCCAGCCACTTCTATTTTTTATCACAGTAATTCCGTACTATTTTCCCCATACAGTCAGCAACTATCAGCACCTTAGTGGTGCACAGCAAATTAGGTCCAAGTCCTCTGGAGTTGGGCTTTTGCTATGTTTTGCTGTTATCTCCAATATTGTTAACTCAGTCTTGGGAATTTATGAGGAAATACAAGGAACGGGACATTTTAGTGTGTGTCTCTTACCGGGCGAAAACAATTATTTTGTATTGTTGTTTTCTTCTAAACCGACATAAAAGAGAATGTCAGCGCCTGATCAAAGTGAGAATGTGTTTTCAGTGGGTGGGTTTTCCACAGCGGTGAGGCAAAGGTCACACGCTAGCGGTGCAGAGGTGAGAGTAAATTGAATTGATCCGACCTCTGCCAATATGAAACAGACCGTAGCAAGTGAAATAGTTACCAAATCAACTCCATTTTTTTTTTGCCACCCTCCACAAACCAAAACAACAACAACAAGATAGCAGCAGGTGAACGGTGAGAATCACACACAAAACCTGTTACAAGCATTTTTCTCCTTTTTTCTCATTTACACTTGTCTTCTTTGAACCTTTCCTCATCTCTCTTCTTCTCCCCTTCACTTATTTGCCAGCCCTCATTTATCTCAACAATCCAATAATTTATACTTAGAAGCAACTGGGCCAAGGGAAGCAGTGAAGGGTGAGCCAAAAGAGCTAGCGATAGTGGCTAATTAGCTGCAGCTGCTGATGGGACTGCTCCTTGCTGGCTGCCAGAGGAGCCCTGACAAAATTGTTATCAAATGCAATCAGAAAAGGCAACTATTTTTCACCACATTAGATTCGAGGGAAATTGGGGAAAGCAGATAGGGCGACAAAGTGCTGTTGTCTGGGAGTAAATTTGCTTTGCTTTCTGTGCGTGCGAACACAAGAAAAGGAGAAAGAAAGGGTGGTGTCAAATAAAAAGTGTGAGACAATAAAGAGTCAAGGCTAGATTAGAAGGATTCAGTTTGCATTATTTAATCCATAAAGACTTAAATCACAGGTGTCAAACATGCGGCCCGGGGGCCAAAACCGGCCCGCCAAAGGGTCCGATCCGGCCCATGGGATGAATATTAGTGAAATGCAAAAGTGACACTGAAGAAATAAACGATGAAAAACAGTAAAAGTTACTTTTGGTCAGTTTAATCAAAAGTGCACTGAAAAAAAAAAGCAAATGATAGAAATCAGTTCAATTTTAATCAATAGTAATAGTTAACCAGTGAAACCTATTCTGATTGGTTAAATTCTACATACACTACCAATTATTTAACAGTAACAACCGCTCCTCAAAATAATAGAGTAAAATCTACTCTATAATATTATGATGGTCTGTTGGAGGTGCCGCTGGGAGGAGTTTCCCAGGATGCATTGGGACAAACTAGTGTGGACAGTTTGATGTGTTTTACAGTGTTCTGAGTTGATTAGAAGTGTTGTTCTTTTTATATGTCAGAGTTATGGAGTGTTTGAGCCTTTTTGGAGCTTTTTTTAATTTTGTTGAATCAATGTTTCTGTTCAGTTGCATATTCTTACACCATGAGTGAAGCTGCTCCTTTGCTTCATCAGACTCTGTTCATTTCAAATCCAGAAGTACTGTGTTGTTCTGGATTAATTCTGTTAAATAGGTTTAACTTATTTGAATAATACTGAATGCAATTTCTTCCCCAGTTATTATAGAACTGTAGTAAGTGAAACAAAGTAGCTTAGCAGAAAATGTCAATATAAGAACACATAAGAGTTCCTTAATATTTATTAAATTATACTTCTTTATCAAATATGAAAATAATCATGAATATTTACTTAGGATATTTCTGACTGTTCTTATATGTTTTAGGTATTTTTTACCTGATTCTGATGAGTAAGAAGAGAGAATTTTTCTGTAAATTTTACTTGATTCTCATGAGTAAGTTTTACTCAAGGTAGCAGCATTACATTTTTTTTTTTAATTGAGTGCAGTTTTTTTAAGTAAATTTAATGATTCATTTTTTTCAGTGTGCGTCACACCAAAAGAGTAAAATTCGATGGTAATAATAACCTATAAATAATGAAAACCACACATTTTTCTCTTTGTTTTAGTGTTAAAAAAAAGAAAATTACACAAATACATTTACAGACTGACCTTGTATAAAAAAAAGTGAATATCTTAAAAAAACAAAACAACCTGAAGTCTGTTAAGAGAAGTTTGTAGAATTGTGCCAATATTCTGCCTGTTATGAAATGTTCTGCATATTTGTAGATCCACTGTTATCTGTAAGTTGTGATGCACATGTTTAAATGATAAACTATAATATTGTTAAAATTGCACTTATGTTAATTAAGAATCTTCAAGTTCTTCATATTTGTTCATGTTGTGCTCAAGTACCGTTTGAAGATGTAAACATTTTCAGTGTGGAATTGTACTTTTTTCACTCAAAAACATCAAGGACACTTTGGAGTCAACATTATTCATAAGTTTTTATCCTATTATGTTGATTATTTTTACTTTAGAATCATGACATGAGATTGCCATCACCACCGACCAAAACCATCTGTTTATCATCTTTTCATGGTCATCAGATATGACCCACTTGGACGTTCAGAAGCTCCATAGTTACCGTGGAAACACCATCATCTTCTACAACATTGGTTCACCAATAAAACCTATGGAGTTGGATCAGAGACAGTGAATGGACACAGTTGGTTTATGCTCATTTAAGGATGTATTTTGTTGAAAAAGTTATGTTTTCTTCATTTTTCTCCGTTTCTAATATTATGACGATCAACTTTAATCTGAGCTTTTATGAACATCTACATGAAGAGTGAAGTAAATATGGGAAAAAAAACAAACAAACGTCAAAATACAGAGGATAATATTGCAATAAATGGTGATAAATAACTTAAGAAAAGTAAAATAGAGAGGAAAACTAATTCGGGAATTGCCATAAAACTCCTGGAGTTTAATAACTGACAGTGGATGGAAACACTTATTTTTATATTTAGTTTATAATATCTTTGCTGAAAGTGTCACTTTTTCTTCAGTTTCCTCTATTTTTGATGGAATAACCTTCAACTTTAATCTACGCTTTTATGAACATGTACATGATCAGTGAACTAAATATAAAAAAATACATGCTGTTCACTGAAAAAACACAATATTCAGAGGATAACTGTAGAATAAATGGTGATGAATCACTTGAAAGGTTAAATAGAGAGAAAATTTCATTGGGGAAAGTGCCATAAAAGTAACACCGGGTCTTTAGGGGTTAATACTTCATTACATTGCGCTGTTTACGTAGTTACATTTGCTGCGTAAACTGTTTACTCTGTTAAATGTTACAATGTTTTATTGCTTCTATTTTTAATCGTCTTAACTCTACCTTTTATATAATAGATCTCTTATTGGCACACTATATTCTATTTTGTTCTTTTCTTTCTGTTCTTTTTACTATTATATTTCCTATTCTATTCTCTTCTATACTGTTCTATTCTTTTCTTTTGTAATCTTTTCTATTATTTTCTATTTTATTCTATTCTTTTCTATTTTATTCTATTCTATTCTTTTTTATGCTTTTCTATTCTATGCGATTCTATTCTTTTCTATTTTATTCTATTCTTTTCTTTTCTATTGTATCCTATTCTTTCCTATTTTATTCTATTTTCTATTCTTTTTTTATTCTATTCTATTCTGTAATAACATCTAAGTGCTGTGAGCTAAGTGCTTTCAGTCACGTGGCTGAATTTTGGAAGTGTTTCTAGGTTTGTATGTAGGCACTAAACTGGATCATAGCTACAATAAATAATTAGAGGTAACTCAAACTGAATCCACAGACTGTTAACACTAACACTACTTTGTTTTACAGGATGTGATTATATTACAACACTATCCAAAAATAAAATCCAAACAAGTACCACAGCAGAACAATGGAACGATTACTTACATTTTAGACATTCATTTTTCTTTAGTGTCAGCTACACAATAAAATATGTGCTTCTTTAACTGGAGCAATAAAACTAAAATAGTCTGACTTAATAATTCCACATAAGCAAGAAAAATACCCGTCTGTGTGAACTACATTAGGTGAAAATGCAGTCACCGAAATAGTCCCAAAACCATTAACACTCATTGCATCTGTCTAAAGAAATAGAAGTTAAATGTCTCTTAATACTTCACATAGTTTTGTTCTTGTTTTTTGTACACATCAACTATTTGAAGGAGGGAAGACATTCTTTCTCACTCTGCAAGGAATTCAGTGCTAATTTAATTAGTAAAAGGACATTTTTGAACCCATAAAGATCCAAACATCCACCGTCGACCAAAACCATAAACTGATTAAACTGTTTAATACCGGTTGATCCAATCATTCTATCATTACATGTAAATAATTGGTGTAAAATACAGTTCATCATCTTTTCACGGTCATCAGACATGACCCATTTGGACGTTCAGAGGCTCTGTGGTTACCATGGAAACGCCATCATCTTCTACAACAGTGATTCACCAGTAAAACCCATGGAGTTGGATCAATGACAGTGGATGGACACACTAGGTTTACGATCAGTTATTTATATATTTTTCTAGGGGAAAAAAATCACTTTTTCTTCAGTTTTCTTTCTTTCTTTCTTTCTTTTTGATGTAACAACCCTCAATTTTATTCTTAGCTTTTATGAACATCTACATGATCAGATAGATAGATAGATAGATAGATAGATAGATAGATAGATAGATAGATAGATAGATAGATAGATAGATAGAT
>JAQQZY010000006.1:13666778-13678037 GCA_030068375.1 Ostorhinchus rueppellii | reverse complement strand
GCATGTTTGACACCTCCCCAAAGTTAGGGTGACCATACGTCCTCTTTTCCCCAGACATGTCCACTTTTTACAGCCTGTCCTGGGCGTCCAGGGTGTTTTATGAATTCATGAAAATGTCCAGTTTTATTGTTTTTCACGGGACCAATTAGCGCCTCCATTTTCTTGTTTTATTTTTTTTATTTTTTACAACTCGAATACTGGTTATAAGGCACATGGCATCTTTCAGTAAACTTTAAATATCAATTACATATCTTGAGCCTGAGCTGAGTGTCCTCTTTTTCTGACGTCAAAATATGGTCACCCTACCCAAAGTGGCCCAATGACATTGCGGTCAGGAGGCTGAGATGGACACTCCTTCAGCTTCACTTTTTTCTGCTGTAGCCAATGACGGGCGGACTTGCCCTTGTGTTTTGGGTCATTGTCATGTTGGAACATCCAAAACCATCCCATGCACATTCAGCCAGGGTATGTCAACTTATGAGCACAAGTGTATATATGTCCTATTTTCATTGAGTTCAGGTTAATATCCAGGTTTGTCGAGCCAAAGATGTTTTCTAAACCTAAATTATTATGCTCAAATATTCACTCATACATAAACATTTAACTCCGGTGTACTGTGTTGTTTTTCTGCTTGTTTGCTCATTTGCTGTTATTATCTCTGTAAAATGCCTCAAGTATAACATAATAAGTCAATTAGAACAAACAAACTGAGCAAGCAAAGCTATTCCTGTAACCCGTGTTTATAAAGTATTAACTGATTAATGTCATGTACTTCCTGTCCTGTTTTGGATTCAGGTTAAGGAACTAGGAGGTCAGTTTCAGAGCAATGGCATCTCAAAATGTACATGCTCTCTAAACAGCAGGAGACAAACATGGCCCCTTTCCAAGAACACAACTTGGCAGAGGCAGATGGCCAATTACAATCCATAATGCCTAATTGTAAATGATGAGGCAGGTGTCAAATTAGGCTTACCTACAAATGAAGGGGAATTCAGAACAGTGGCCCTTGTGCTTAATATATTCCCGATCTATAAGACATTATCAGATAGAGGGAAGGAGGGAGGGAGGGAAAGGGGGGGTGGGGGTCGTCGTTGTGAATTTATACAAGTAAATAGCACGTATAGTGTGTGGTGAAAAAAGGTGGTGGGGAAGAAAATTCAAATGCAGACTGAATAGTATCAACTTGTGGTTAATCCAATTACAGATGGCATGAAAGAGGATGGGTAGTGAGCACGAGGCTGAGTTTACCGAGGATTAGTTCGCTCAGTGAGAAGAGTTTGCTGCTAGGTGCTATAAGTGTAAATATCACACCAAGGGTTGAACGTTTTGACCTCTAAACAGAAAAGAAAAACTTTCCAGCGGATATTAAATGTGCTGAATTTTCATATACCTTCCAAACTCCCAAATGAGTGAAAAAAACTGTGGCAAAAATAGATTCAATCTGAACGCAAAATGGCATTGACATCCAGTTACAGTATGTTGTTTACATGTTTCACCCCCTTGTTGTTTATCAGACAATGAATATAGTGTAGAAAGAGTTCTAGAGTCCTACTTTTTTTCCCTATATAATACTGACTGATTACAGACATTGAGACGTTGTTCCTTGAAAAAACCAAAAAAAAACCCAAAAAACCCAAAACAAAACAGGGAGGCATATTTTTTATTATTATTATTATGGTGCCATGACATTGACATGAAATGAAACTCTTAAACGGTTTAAAGCTATCCATTCAACAAGACAGAAT
Organism: Ostorhinchus rueppellii; assembly: GCA_030068375.1. NCBI lineage: Eukaryota > Metazoa > Chordata > Actinopteri > Kurtiformes > Apogonidae > Ostorhinchus > Ostorhinchus rueppellii. The sequence goes on along the minus strand of JAQQZY010000006.1, from coordinate 13,676,292 downwards.
GTGTACGCTAATCTTTGAACAAATAGAGCAATATGGGTCTGGAGGGAATGGCTTTGGACATCAATGAGTCACTCAAGGTCGTTGCTACAAGGCCCACTTTGATTGTCTCACTCGGTTAACCAAGTCTACATTGCTTTCTCCTCATCTCTCTATTTTCTCATCACTCTCCGCTCATAGGTTACTCTGTCCCCGTTCTCCTTTTCGTCCTCCCAAACCTGATTATTGCCTCTCCATCCAGACGCAGTCACTTCTGTTAATTAGAACAAACCTTTTAGTCTTTGAGCATACATCTTCTGCTCTGAAACTGGCCAAGACCAGCGAAGACTTTCCACAGACTGTCATTAATTTGAAGTGTCTAGCCTCGCTGTCTTTTCATAACCTCTTTCACTTCTCCGTGTTGGCAGCGTAGCTCCTGTCCAGAAGCACTGAGCTGCTAAATGGCCACAACCAACCATCCAGAACGACCCGGCAGTGAATATTAAAAATCCATCAGGCAGCAAATCAACAAGGCAAACACTATTATTTTCACATGGTGTTACTGTCACCCTTGCTCCCCCATTAACGCTCCGGTGTTATAAAGAAAGTGAATCAACGCCATTATTGCGTCTGAGTACCAACAACCTATTAGGGACTTTTGACCCGATGGTTCAACATTCTGTCACAGCTGTGTGATGACATCCACGTTGAAGGAAAATATGTGTGAGAGGGAGAAAGTTAGTAAAAGAAAACAGAGAGAAGGTATCTACAAACTTCAGAAGGACAACCAGAGAAAAAAAGCCTTGGACAAAGAAAGGAATGTTGATTGCTTGCTCTCATAGCCAAAGGTTGTCCCTATAAAAGCTTGGCCTTTCCAGAGCAGCCTGGGCCCTCTCTCTTATAAGCACACTCATATGCTTTTAACGATGCTCTCTACCATCTCTCTGCTCAGCCTTCGGCCCAGGAAGACACTATTCCATTACCCTCCCCTCAACCCCTCCTGTCGAGGAATACACAAACACATTTCATGAAGCTCTATAGCATGTACAGGTCTACTGGGGATTCCTCACTCAACCCCGTATTAGGTGCTAGGTAGGGTCACCAGCACAGTGGAGGTGGAGAACCTTAAAAATCCAGGTCGCACAGTGTAAATGGGAGAAAAATGGAGCAAGAGATTGGAAACTGAAATAAAATCAAAACTATGGTGTTTGAGAAAGTAGGACAAACAAGGCTGTGTCCACACTAATATGTTTTTGTTTCATAACATATAATTTTTGCTATGTTTACTGTACACCACCCACATGCTGTCCATAAATGAAACTCTGATACTCTGAATTCACTGGTGTTTTAGGATCCTTGAAATGGAGACTTTTTTTTAGATGCTCTTAAGTTAACTACAGTTTAGTTTTCAAACTCCAGGGGTTGTGTAATGTGCAAAAAGCAGAGACTTTTGAAAATGATGACCCATATCGTCGCATTCTATTGATTGATTGATCGATCATCGCCATTCAGCGATGCTTCTTTGAAGTCAGGAAGACACCAACCAGCTGTTTATTCAACATGGACGTAGATACAGGTGTTTTGGTCGTTGCTGTCCTTGCTAGCAGCTGATGTGTAGCTAAGTTTAGCATACCATCATACTATTAGTGTGTACAATCACAACAGGCTTCTATTCAAGCAAACCGTGGCAATTCCTGTGTTTCCTGGTCTAGTGATATGTGTCTCAGGTATGTTAGATGAGAGGTAAAGTTATTCTGAAACTCTGCTGGTGGGTCAGATATTGTTTCAATTCGAAGACGCTTTTCTAAGATGCTGTTAACTTTGTTTGCATTTTTAGGATAGTCGCTTTGGGAAATACTGAATCATAATTAGAGATTTCAAAAACCTTTCAAAACTTCACAATGATGTGTTCGAACGCAACTTGCACAGCTGAGGCTACAGTGTGTCCTTACATTAACCTTAAAATGTGCAGTTTTGTATATCTCCACTATCCACACTGTTTGGTCTTTGAACTAGATTGTTTGCTTGGGTTTCCATAAGTTGCCAGCATACTCTGAATGCCATACACAGCACAAAAACAAAATCCCTGGACAGCTAGCCTTGGGCAAAGGACTCTGTCCCCCTGCCCCAGACCACACGGCCAGCTGAGTGTCCCACATTGCTAGTCCACTCCACAGCATATGGAAGCAAAGTGCAGCCAACAGTAGAAATGGTAGTTTAGATCCATCTGAGCCCAACTGTCACAGGGTGGCACCTGCGGCATGAGTCTCCTCAAACTAACTCTCCTACAATCAGGTCACGGTTGTGTTGAAGAGAAACTGCTGCAATATAAGCTGTCTCTTCCCTCCAGCAAACTTGATAAGCATTTCATCTTTTCCAATCTCCAAAACCATTTGCAGAGACATCTATAAAAAAAAATGAGCCGATAACCATGAATTGTGTGTAAATGCCAGTGTTATTGTTGATATACACTTTCATGTCTCAGAAAAAGACTAAATTGGATTTTGAAATTATTACAGTATATGTTTTTTGACACAGCATCTTTTTTTCCGTCTTATGCAAATAAATGAACTGCGACCGCTGTCTCTAATGCGTCTTTTCTCTCTGCCACGGGGCAGACATTAGTGTCACACTCTCTTCAATAGAGCCATGTCATAAAAGACACATCAATAACCAGAGATGTCCCGATGTTCTCCATTATTATTATTCTTTAATGTTAGCAGTGGCATGATTTAATGCCGTGCACATTTTTCTCCTGCCTGCCATTGCTTATCTGCAGAGTTTCATTAGCATACAAAGCCCTGTTTTAGTGATGGGGGTTTGTGGTAGATAGCAGCCAGCCAGTTAGCTCATCTTACTAACCCCCTTTGTGTGCATTTCTTGCTGCCAGGGCTAAAGATGATGGTTTTGTGGCACGTTTGGGAGGCTCTGTCACATTAATCCTTCCCACACAGCGCACTAAACCCAGCAGCGCAAAACCCTACTGCAGAGTTGCTTAGATGGCCCCAGATACTATAAGCAAGAGGGTTGAAGACAAACAGCATCTGGCAAGTAAAGAAAGAAGTTGAGCAAAGGTAAAAAGTCATTCAGGCATCTGTGCTTACTCAGCTAAGTTTGTGTGTATGTGTGTGAGAGAGAGAGAGGGGAAAGAGAGATGCAGGAAGAATATAAACTCTGCTTAGATGAGCGGTTTTATTTTTGGGAAATCATTCCACGCCTTTCACAACAGGACTCATAAGGCATCTCCTCCTATTCCATCTGGATGGTTCTAGCTTTTTTTTGTGTGTGTATGCCACGCCTGTCAGGCATTTGGGGCTGCAGTGTAAACTTGCTGCCAGGCTTGGCCTGAAAAATGCATGTCTGTGCTGGGAGCTCATGCCTTCAGCAGCATGGTTGTTGTCTGTCCTCATCCTTCCAAGTATCTCCAATATCTTCAAGCCTTTCCAGCTTTCTGTTACCTAAATGGGAAGCATCTGCGATGTCAGGAGGAGACAGGAGCTGCAGACACCCAGTCAACGAGCTATTCATTTTCCCTCAGCCTAGCCTCCACAACCATGATGAGTACTTTCACTCTAACTGAAACAAGACAGGACACACACAAACGCAGGGACTATTAAGGGCCAAAATATGTGGCATAATTCCTCAGCCTCAGAGTGGAAGCGTTCCAGCATACAAACAGTCATTTGCCACGAATAAGCCACAAAATCACTAGTCTTGGGTGAGGTTGTGAATACAAGTAACACTTAGCTACAGCTATGACCTACAGTATCATGGAAGTGAATTTGGCACCATAGCAGCTGATATTAGGTGTGTGTTTGTACATGTGTAAACTTTGGTTTTGTAGATATTAGAGGGTGCTGTGTGAATAAAAGGCATTGATTATGAGGTGTTACCCAGCTTAGAGTAAGAAGTTGTAGCAGGTGTGTAATGACATTTAACACAAGCTCATAACACTGGGAATATATCTAATTACCAAGGAAATCATCAAGGAGGACTGATTAAAAAAAAAAAAAAAGTACAGGAAAAGACAGGGGTTTCTAGCAACAGCACTGAACTACATCAGCAGTGAATTGTTGTATGACTGCTGTACATTTCCACATTTGTGTGTGCACTCACACAACACTTCCCTATGGCTAATGCAGCTGTTTGCTTTAATAACTTGCATTAGAGTAAGCACATCCCCACAGGGTACTGCTTCAAGATGAAATGTAACGCTTCCATCTCCCTAGGTCACAGCACCCTATCCTTCACAGTGCAAGGCCAACACTTGGACGTGGACTAAATCTAGGGCGCTAGGTGTTCATGTTCGATCTTATCACACTTGTGTAAATTTCCTTCAACGCTGTAAAGTTATGCTTTGCTAGCTTAAGGCACGAGGTGAGTCTGCAGTAGTAGTTGTTGCGTGGTGTGTGTGTTCTTGATTTTCACAGGAAATCTGACAGGCCAGTGTGCCTGCGGATTAGAGGGGCCTCTGTTTGGGTGGCTGCATAATTAGGACAACTCTGTTGACAGTGCTGCAAAGTGCCCTGCTTTTTCAACACTGCAGTTTTTCCCCTTCTCTGTTCTGTCCCCCCCACTTATACAGTAGGTGTCCCCATATTAAATGAGCCCTGAAACAAAACCTACCTAAATGAACACACCAAGGTAATGGTTGCTGGGATTTTATTAAAAATAGAATTGCAAATAAACCTAATGAGCCAGTGTTGTTAGTGAGTTTAGAGTTTAGGTCTTGGCTCTTTGTTGTTTCTCCTATAGTTCAGCATGTTTTCTTGCCACCCTCATAGACATGGTGTTGGACTGACTGGAATATTCACATTCATGCATTTGTATCTGTATGTGTTTGTTTAATTTTAGTCCAATGACACTGACATCATGTCTGTGTGTTTTCTTGCCTGTTGTATGTATCCCATATGCATATCCTATACATGCATCCTATGTGAAAGACATGGTCACATTACACCCACTATCTGTGAAAATAGTGACATACATAGGAGATGTATGTATAGACCTCCCTTAGGACAGACAGGTGCAGACAGGTTTTTGGTGCATTTGGTATTTGTCCTTTGTCTTCCTAAAGTCTTTCAGGCATAATGATGGATAAAAATACAAACCAAAATCATAAATCCAGTGCCGTATATTATATGGTGTTTCAAGAGTACTGCAACATGTTTGCATTTATCCGTCCACATTACCATTTTACCCACTTTGGCTTCATCTGTATGGGTGTCTTGTGGCTAGAATCTCCTCTCTCTTCTGAAGAGAGAAGACATACTGACAGTTCCACAGGAAACAGTTGTCAAACTTACTGTAAACTACAACAACATGCCTAATTGAGCCACGCAGCTCAGTGCCATCCCCCTGCCAAAACCAGTCAGAGGCTGCTCAGTTGAACTGTGAGTGGAGACCTGTGTGGATGTGCATGTTGAACATGCTTTGAGTATGTGTGGGTGGGTGACTGAATGGAAGATGAGAGATCCTGGCTGTGCTGGAATGCTCCATGGCAAGGTCTGTCGGCCTGTTGTGCTCCAGGTAATAGCTGACATTTCTTCATTTGTGCACCTAATTGCTGATTTACACTGCCTCTAATGGCATGTGAAGTCAGATCCAGACTCTGTAATGGGCAAGGGAATCTAGCCAGAGGTGTCCAAACGGTTCACATTCCTTCTCTGTCTCTCCTCCCCTCTCTCTCTCTATCTGTCTCTTCCACTCTTCTGTGGCTGGCTGACATCTTCTCTGCATCCTTTATTTATGCACTCTTTCATCAGTATGACGCTTTCCTGGCAAAATGCCAACTTTAATTGTCACTTAAGATCAGAGATTAGTTTATGTCTCATTCACTCACTTTTTATTTATTTATTTGTCATTATTTTTTTTTCACCATCTCCACAGTCTTCTATGGGATAACTTATTCCATCTCTGCATGTAACTAACAAACATGGCTTGCAAACAGTTTAGAGATTCGTTATCTAGACAGAATGGAAATCATGCTGCTCGCAAAAAAGTCAGTAGCTTGGCTCAAATTGACATGGAGCAGAATCACGCTGTACGCCATTTATCATTGCATTAGGAGGTTTTCAAACAGGAAAAGTATGTTTTTCTTATGATTAGAGAATCAAAGCAATACTAAATGCAATTTTCCAAGAGCAATACATACTAATCCAGAATATAATAAAGTTAGAGCATTACTGTCTGCTACAATCTTTCTGTATTTTATGTGGTTATGAAATAGAGACAAAGAGATACAGGGAGATATCCACCATTTATTACAGCATAAGGCCCAAGTCATTTCTGGAAAGGAACACACACTGGGGTGTGATATATGGGATCCCCTCTTCCATGTAACTGCAATCTAAGTGTCCTTTATGATTTCATTCAAAAGCCTTCGTCCTTGTATGATGCAACTAAACACATTAAGAATAAATGATGGATGGCCTGTAAGGAAAGCGGGTGGAGGGTACAATATGTATTCTCCACCCACAGTGGGTGGGGAGATATGTTTCCTATTAATTATACTGGAAGAAATTTGCCCTACTCCACATTGTTCAGGTCCACTGGATGAATACCGCCATGGCTGCATGCATGTGCATATGTGTGTGATAGCTCAAGTGTCCCTCTGTGGCATACCAGTGTTGCACTAAATGAAGCTGACTTTAATGGCTGCCTTAATGAAATGCCCAAACCCTAATTAAACCCTCTCCACATCGGTACGGACATGCTCCAATCTCTCTTTCTTTCTCTCTTGGTTCCCTAAAGACCTGTTCCATCTCTTTCTTTAGGATATGTTGCCTTGATATCTGAAAGCTCCCTTCTAATGGTGAAATCGTGTCTGGCGTGCTTGTATGTCTGTGCCAACATATGCTTGAACAATAAGGCTTTGTTACTGTAAAGTCCACTGTCAGCATCTTTCGTCTAACAGCACGTTAGTACAAAACCAGAACACATTCCACTTTTTCTTTCTTTTTTCCTCACCAGAGACTTTTTAAGATGGAGAATATAATTGATCAGAGCTGCTTTAGCCTTGGCAAAATCTCACTGGAGAACAGCAGGCTGAGGATCTGGTCTGTGAGTTTAGAATTCGTATCTGTTTGTGACTCATATGTTCTGCATTTTGACAGTGGGATGACTTTCCTCAACATATAAATATGAGACTCATGCGAGCGCGCTAACCTCCTCACTGCTATTGAGCAGCATGACACAGTGAGGTGACATCCAGACAATGTGACTCTTTGAGATATTAAATGTTGTGGACATGCGCACCTAGCAGTGATTGATGACAGCCCAGACAAAGCTAAGTCATGTCTTCATATCTAACAGAGACATGGGTAGACTTTTCCTATTCGCTCACACTCGACATCTATAAAGCTATAATTAATTGCAAGAATAACACAGTGAATGTTTATCTGTTTGCCCAGTATCTCAGCACATCTATAGTTAAGATGAAATAGTGAAATAAACACCCCCTCCCTTTTTTTCATATTAATTGGCAGCTTTGACCTTCAGCTCTGTTGAAGTGCAAACATTAGATAATATCTGCCAGCATATGCACCGTTTCTTCTCTTCTCCCATCTATTTCACTTGGCTTGCTTTAATCATGTTTCTCTGCTAGTTGTCACAAGTAAATAATGAGACGACTCAAGATGCCTTTGATTTGTAAGGCCTTAGCCAGGTCACAGCTCAATTGGCACAGACAAGGAAAAAAATCTGCCCATTTGCTGAGGGCTCATTAGGAGCTTTACAGCATGAAGCCAGGGCGACTGGATGATATGGAGTCTTTTTTATTGAAAAACCCCTTGATCTTGGAGATCACGAAAATATGCTCCACCATGATGGCAGAAGAGAAGAACAATTCCTCCTGATAAAAAATTATATGCTTTGGGCTTGGAGAAAAAGAGAGACCGGGGGTGCAATGTGAACAGATAAAAGGAAGAGAGAGAAGGATAGAACATAATCTATACCTATGCGACTCTAATGCCTGAAGATGTCAGGCCTGGGTTTGATGCATGCTGCCCACAGATGAGGCAGCTGGCAGATATACTGTAGGTAAGAAGGCTATTCCATCAACATTTCCAGGAGGATAGCAACATCAGTGTTTGATAGTGTCCCGTGTAGATGAAAAATGCAAATAAATCATTTTTATCTCTGAGAGCCAACTGTGAGAATGAATGCAAACAGCCATTAGCAAAGCAGCGGTACAGTATCAGTCCTTGTTATTCTAAAAAAACATTTGTAAACCTCACATCTGTCCTTACCGTTCAAATGCACGCTCACGCTCGAAAACACCGGCTTCATGTAACAATGGCAGTGCTCCGGCGGACTGTTGTCTCTCATGCTAATTCTAATTCACAGGAGCTCTCAACTTATTTACATTTCTCAAGGTTTGTTTCCTTCTGCCATGGTGTATCACAAAACTGCATCCAAATCTGTGCACACATTCAGTATCTAGTCCACACACACACACACACACACACACATTCATAACGTGTAAGCTTATAAAAATAATAATGACCAATGAATACATCTGCATTAGGCTTAAAAACAGAGTGACATTTGGTGCATCATTAGGCACATCATTCTAACAGCTGTAGAAATCATGCTGTGGTGGGAAAATGTTTTCATACTGAGCATGAATTTGCTGTGTTTCTATTTTTTTCTGCATTTCTTACATTACAGTATGCAGCTTTTGTGTTTGTGAGGCAAGAGTGCATTCTCAGGGCCGCCGATGTATTCTATAGACAATTTCCAGTTGCTCTATAAATAATGCACTTTTTAGGACATCTCTGAAAATGTCTTTTCTCAGGATATCATCCGCAGAACTATATCCAGCGGTCCTAACCCCCATTATTACAGGCATTTCTATTATTCCTCTCCCTGCCCGTTCTCTCATGATGACTTCATTACCTTGAAGATGCAAGGATAACGGCCATAATTATTCATAATGAAAATAAGCACCTGCAAATTAATGGGGTTGCATTATGCATATTCCTATATTTCTGTAATGTATTTGATGATGCTTTAACACAGGTTAACACGGGCACATGGGTTAGGACCTGCAGTCTATTATACATATTCAGCACTATTTCAGTGAAGGTTAAATGTGGGTGTGAAAGAACAAAGTGGTAGTAATGGTTTCAATACAAAGGGCATATGTTAATGCACAATGTAGTCATTTCAGCCAGATTGTCCACTTATGTCATAATATACAGCCTATAGAATTTCCCAAACACTAAATCAGCCTTCAGATGAGGGAAGAGACTTGGAATTTTTCCAAAGTTGAGATCCAAATAAAGCTACGTTAACCCATAAAGACCCAGTGTTAATTTTCTGCCAGTTCCGAAATGATTTTTTCTTTCTTTTTAACATTTCTTAAGTGATTCATCACTAATAATGATACCATTATTCTATGTATTTCTCACTTTTCACTGTAAATCGTGTATTTCATTTCCTTAAAGTAAATTCAAATGTTATTCATCTTCTATACCTGCTTTATCCTCACTAGGGTCACGGGGGTCGCATGGAGCCTATCCCAGCTACTTAGGGC
>JAQQZY010000006.1:13574795-13590551 GCA_030068375.1 Ostorhinchus rueppellii | reverse complement strand
CACATTCACACCTATGGGCAATTTAGATTAGCCCATTAACCTATCAATGCATGTCTTTGAATTGTGGGAGGAAACCGGAGTACCCGCAGAGAACCCACGCAGACACTGGGAGAACATGCAAACTCCACACAGAAAGGTCCCACCAGTGACTGGTGCGGGAATCGATCCCAGGACCTTCTTGCTGTGAGGCATGAGTGCTAACCACTGCACCACCGTGTCACCAGAGGAAAACATAATACTCCAAAAAAGTACAGATACTGCATTTTAGTACTTAAGCACAGTATTTAAGTGGTTCTACTTCATTACTATACATCTCTGAATAGGTATTATAGGTGCTCACAAACACACAGCACATTGGAAGCAGATAACGGGAGGATTATTGAGCACACACTTAAAAGAAACAGCAAGAAAAGTTACACACATGTAGTTAAACGAATATGTAAATGAGATTCAACTTTACCAAATCTGAGCAAACTTTCCTAGTTGCACAGTCTTCTTCCATATTCATAACTATTCTTATTGTATAAATAATTACACAGATGCCATATTGTGTTATTGTGCTTTTTCCATCCTGTTCATCATGTACAGTACAAGCTGCACCTGTTGTGACGGTTAAACGTACCGACTACATAATAAAGGACATATGTTTGCAAATGATTAGAATTCAAAACAAAGGGATTCAGTATAGTTACTGTAAGTTATTATAGTTATACTAGTATATTGGTTACAGTAGTTGCTTTTCTGTTGGCCCTCAAATGTTGCTAATATAACGTCCAGCAAATTCATTTTGTCTACTTACGTATGATAGATGCAGCTTTTTTGGTTTCTTTTAAAGTTTAATTAGGGCGACCGCAGATGATGGTAAAAACAATTAAGGGTAAAAAGACATCTCCTACTTAAACTTGTCTGAAAAAAAGAAACCACAAAAAATAGCATCACTAATATAACTTGCGCCTAAAGATGTGCCTCACGGGAAAACGACAATTTCACCCAAGTTTTTTGGTGAAAGTTTTTGTGCTGGCAAGATGTTGTTTTTTTGTTTGTTTGTTTGGTTTTTTTTTTTTGGTGTTGGGAAATTGGTATATTACGCAAAACTGCAAAGACCTTTTTTCACAAATAGTCATGTGAATAAAAAAACAAACAAACAAAAAAAAAACAAAAACAGATGGGGATGAACATTAGAATAAGAGAAGAGTTTGAACAGAAACACAATGCAGTATGTGAGGACACACCAGGAAACTGAATAATTTAATAATTTAGTATGGATTAGAGCGGTAATATATAATAATAATAATGAATATATCTGTAAATCAACACCATATTTACATTCATTACCATGTTTATGGAATGACTTCTCGTGTCATCTCGCAATAACAAATAAATCGTCACATCTGTGATTTAATAGAAAAAATGACATTATGCACATCTGGTTTTTTGACATTTAGTAAATATCTGTAAAGTTTTGCACATATGTCTAAGGAAAAGGGACTCGCGATGCTAAGTCAGAGTCCATTATCAGGAAATATAAAAACTTTCCTCACAAAACTGCGAAAGGTGTCCAAGTAAAAAAAAAAGATAAAGCATCAACTATCAAAGCAACAGTTCCTTCAGGCACTTCCTGTCACTTTGTGAAATAAAAGCAACACTTGATCATTCCTTCTTGGGTTGGGATTTTATAACACATGAGTCTGTTTGTGTGCTCCTTTCCTGTGGTTTACACTCAAAACTCTGACGCGTCCTAGTGTTTAGTGAGTGGTTGCTGTTTGTTCAAGTGGGATCCTGCTGACAGTTGAATGCAGTGGGTGGATCCATACTGCCTGGTTTGTATCGCATTGCACTTCAGAGACTTAATTGAGTCATTATACTTTATATTATGCACATAATAATTGGTCAATTAACCCTTCCATGCACACCGGTCACTGCAGTGGACAGTTATTCTATGACTGTTCTCTTGTAGATTCCTAGGTTTTGTTGTTTTAGTTCCAAATCTGCAGCTCTGTGGACGCTCATGCATTCATGGCATTACTGTGACTTTGCTGTTCTTCATAAACCTGATCTGCAGTAACATATTTGAGTGTAAATTAATTGTTTTTATTGTTATTAGACTGTAATTAACAGGATTTTTAAACCAAACATTTTTTTTTTCATATTATCTCCATGAAGTGAGTAATGACTAGTGTTAGATTATGCTAAAATTTGTGAAAACATCAGATCAGCAGCATTAATTTTTTTTTATTATTATTTTTTTTTCCATTAATTTATAAATTATGGAATGAGCCCCCTCTCCATATCAGACAGGCTTCCTCTCTATTATTATTATTATTTTTATTATTATTGAATCTATTCTTGTATTTCATTCTGTTATTTATTTATTTTCCTGTACAGCACTTTGGTCCATTGTGGTTGTTTTAAAGTGCTTTACAAATAAAGTTGGATTGGATTTCATAGATTTCACACAGCGTATCAATAAATACATGTTTCGTTGCTTCAGAAACTAAACACATAGTGTCCAGCTGAGTGGACATTTTTACAACTCTTTGAAAAATAGGTTCATAAGAAAAATTTCAATCACATAGTTTTTTTTTTACATACCTAAAAAGGAATAAAAAAAAAAAATTTGAGATTAAGACTCTTATAATTCATCCATGTAAGGGTGAAGCAACAAGATGTTTCACAGGTGGGAAAAATTCCAAGTATGCTGACTGTGGACGTGTGAAGACACTAGTTTATTGTTTTTGTCTAATGCAGAAGCACACTGTAAAAAGTAAAAGATTGAATCAACTTCAAAATTTTTATTCAATAGGTCACGTAAAAAAAAAAAAAAAAAATAGTTGAGCGAACCAAATTAAAGGTGGGGTCTGAGATGTTAGAAAAACGGCTCGAGCGGTCTACATTTTGAAAAAAGTTCAAAAGTCCCACCTCCTTTCTTCAGATTCCTCCCCCGAAGCCAACGTGCAATGCTTGGGGTGGGGCGGGACAAATGCCAGTTGAATTTGACAGACATATCACCGTTCAATCATTTCGAGTGGGCGCTCAAAATGATTGGATGTTGTTTTTTCAGTCCTGTCGGTCCCACAGGTGACTAAAACTTCAAATTTTTGTGTCAGAGCATTTAATTATTATTTTGCAATCGGGGTATGAAGGAGATTTTTAGCAATGTAGTAAAAAATGCTCTAGAAAAACATCTCAGACCCCACCTTTAAATTCTATTTAATGCAATTTAATTTGGTTCTCTCAACTAACTTTTGGAAGAAAAATGTAAACGTTGATTTAATGTGTTACTTTTTACAGTTGTGACGAACAGTCAAGTTGAAGCCAAATCTGTCTGATAGTGTGTTTAGAGGTGAACGGGTGCATTTTTTACAGTTTTGTTGATTCTGTTAAACTGTCGTAAAACGCACTTGGACTCTTTGTTCTTCTTCATACACATTACTACAGGTATTAAAGCTTTCACAGTCTAATTTATATTAATTGCTGATTCTTTTAACTTTATTCTGCCTTGATTTAGCAGCAACATTAATGAGATAATAGTCATATCAACAAAACTAATTAAAATCTTCTAGTCTTCTGGTCACACAATATCGCTGCTGGTTATGAAATGCTATTTTATATTCTACCCAGATAGTGACGCGTCCTTTTTTCTCTCAACTCCATGCTTATAGCAATCCATATGCGAGTAATCTAAACATAACCCAGCACATTGCTCTACAGCTTAAAATAACCTAAAATCCAATGCATTTTATGACAGTATTTTCTTTTTATCATCACTTTCATGCTCATGATTTACATCCACCTCAGCATTTTCATTCCCACAGAAGTTCATACAGAGTTATCTGACCTAGGGTTAGACAAATTAGCATCTAAATACAGTATGTACTGGCAATGTTGCCAAAGTGAGAGGGATTTAGAGCCAACAGAGGTGATTCAGAACCCTGGATAGACTGCTGACTTCAGTTGTCCAAACCAGTCCATTAGCTGACTGTAATTATTTGATAGCAGAGGGGTGGCTGCCCTCTGATGTTTTTTTTCTCCATCAGCATGACTTAACTTACATTACGCCCTTTGGACTTTTAATCAGTGTAAACTTCTTTACCCGCCAGTATAAAGCCGCTGCAGTGAAATATGATTCTAATGCCACAGTTTCATGTCTCACTGAATCCCACTCATCACAAAAACCTAAAATATTCCTTAAATATTTTCTAGTCCAGCTGCGTACTATCTGCACAGCATTGCCCCACATAGAGGCATACTTTCAACAACATAGTGGGAAATGAATGCACCAGGGACGAGCAAAGCCAAGGTTCTTGGTGTGTTTGCATTGCAAACAAGCTGAGCCATGTGGGGGGAAAATGAATGCCATTTGTTGAGACTAATTAATAAAGAACATGCAGATGTGCAATTGGGGAGGATTTGTTTTTGGTAGCTGGCTCAGCTACATGCTCTCCCTGCTTAATCAAGCAGATAATGGCAAATTCATCTGAGAGAGAATTAAAAGAGAGAGGAGAAGATTAGGAGTACAGTAGGGGAGGCAATAAAAGCCAGAGATATTTCTGTACATTAGATAAAGGTCTAATGATGAATTTTTTATACAGAAAAATGTCATGTGATCTTGTATTTTAGGCTGTGTAACATCTTGATTTCTAAATATTACGCTCCCAGTGCCCCAAAGCTCTATTACATGCTTTAAAATAATCTTGAGATTGCATTAAATTAACAGAAGTTTCATGTGTACAAACATTCTTAGACGCGAACACGTGCACTTCATGGATACTCCTTGTCATAATGCACTCCTAATGTAAATGTAATGAAATCTGCATATAACTCAATCAAAAATGTAATAAAACCCTATAATGTAATAACTGCACCAATAATGGAATAAAATATCCTAACTGATATTGTAAGAACACTTTTGCCAATAATGTAAGACCTTATTACATTTTTTGCCCCTAAACAGATGATGTCAAACTTGACAGATAATGTACCCACCTGAAAATGTAATAAATCCCCAATAATGTAATAAGGAATTACATTTTCGGTAAAACTGTTATCACGGTATCAGTTAGGATATTTTATTACATTATTGGTGAAGTTATTACATTATGGGGTTTTATTACATTTTTGATAATAGAGTTAAGTGTAAATTTTATTACATTTTCAGGAAATTACACTGGTCTACATTTTTTTTTTTTTTTTTTAGAAATTATCTGCTTCAGAGTTAAATATGCTAAATGTGAAGTATTTTAATCAATGAAATTGGAGAACAAATGACAAACGTGCTTGTTTTGCCGTTGTTTTGAAGGCATATGATAAAGTGTTCGTACACACATTTATACAGTCGACTTCGAAATCTTCCACTCGACAGAACCTGTAAAGTGAATATATTGTCATGTGCAGACGGTGTTTTGATGTAGATCTGGTAGCTCTGAGACAAATATTCCTTTGGAGTAAAACCCATTCTCTCATTTATTTTTGAATTTCACATTTAGACCAAAGACTACGTATATCTTGGTAACTTTACCGACCTTTTTGACTTGATTTTTCTATTGGAGTGACTCACACGTGGCAAAATGTCACTACTTTTATTCTGGAAGCATTTTACTTGTCGGCCAGTGTTGTTACATTACAGGGCGCTACACTCCTTATTGCGTCTGTTGTGTAACGAGTCAAACATCTGCTTTCATTAAAGTGAGAAAACGCTTTACTACCGCATGGTTGAATATCTCATGATCAATATGTTGGACCTCAGGATGTCAGTCAGTCTGTTCTCCCCTCCAGTAATCTACTCAGCCAGCCATATGACAGTGTACCCATGTTGCTAAGGCTATAAGCCACAAGCGGATGGCCCACAAACAGCCTCCCTATCCTTCAGATGCAGACGGCGCTCCTGCAGTTGGAGGCTGGTCCTACTGGAGAACAGCTGTCTACAGTGACCCGGAGAGATTGGAAATTGAGCTTTAAGAAAGAGGAAAAACAATTTATGTTGGCACTATCTCCAGGAAACAGAGAGAAGTTGGAAGATTGTTCCAAAAACACCATCTGGTCTCCACTTTGAACTAACCGATCAAAAGCTGTCGGCTAACTATAACACTACCCCACCCCCCAATTCATCCTGTTGTTCTCACTGGAGTGCTGATCAGTCCTACTACCCCCCTTTTCCTTCTATCCTTCTTCCCATTCCTTACTATTCTCTGGATGAATCTGAAGAATTAACAGTCTTGCATATTGATGCGCTGCTGCGTGACGTCTCAAATGCATTCGCTCAGAAGCTCATGCATTAAAACATCAAAGTGACAAATGGACTCCTTTATTAAGTAGATGTCTGTCGTGTGGGGGTCAAAGTTTACACAAATGACATTCCCCGATTCACACCCGGGGGCACTTGCTTGGAAACTTTTGACAGCTGCTTCTCCCGCGGGTGTCTTTGCTTGCGACGCTACGGGGAGACGGACTATCCGAGAAATATCTCCGAGATCTGACACAGAAACGGATCTAAAGTCATCATAACGCCGCTGAGTCTGGATGACTGGGACCGGGCGCTTTTGATGGGAGGGTCAGTTCGTATTCTTCAGTCATTTCAGGAGAACATTAATTAGGAAGTGATTGACAGTAATGAGCAGTTTTGTCTTCAAAAGTCTGTGATAGGCAAGAGCAGAGAAAAGGCTTGGCAGCATTCAAAGTACAGTATAACACTGTACGTCTAAAGGCTTGTGAATTAGCGTCTACATTACCACGCCTATTAGCACACCTCCAGATCGGATTCTTTTTTTTTTTTTCCTCTCTCTCTCTTTCTTTCCTCCCTGGCTTCTTGCTGCATTTTATTGCCACCTCCGCCACTCTGCCACATCTGTCATTTTGCCCCTGAGGTTTCCACAGCCCACATTTTTTTTGTCCATGCAATTAACCGCTCACAATACTAAAAAAAAAAACAAAAAAAAAAACACAGACTGGAAGGCTGAGGCTGTTGCTCAAGGCATAGAGTGGTTTCCCGCACACACCCACATGCCCGCATGCCCTTTCATATGCACACCTACACCTTTTAACATGTGGCAAACACAACTGGCTGCTTCCTACCTGAAGACACTAACTGGTTCATTGTGGCCCTCGGTCTTCCAGGATTCACTATGTTGTTGTTTTCTTTACTGGCCTGGGGATAACTGGCACAGGTTGGGCTAAACAGATGAAAGAGGTAGAGTGGTTGGTATGGGGGGGTGCACTATCCTGAGGGAAAGTAAGTCTGATGATGGGGAATATGCTGTGTGTGAGTAGGGAGGGATATGGCACCTGGACCACCCCTCTCTCTGGGGCTTTGTAGCAGCTGAGCCAGCCGAGAGCATCTGCACTGCCACAGGATAAAAAGCAGTTTTCCTACACTTCATGCCCACACGTACAGACTATACACACAGATTCTGTCTCCATAACTATACTCAGGCTTCATAAGAGTGTGCCTCTTTAATTCAGTGTGGATCCCCTGCTCTTCATCCACATTCAAGCGTAGTCCCCGGTTATAGCGTTTCAGGAGTGTTGACCACAGAGCATTTAGACCTGGTTCAGCTTTGAAATACATGACTGCACCAGTGCAAACAAATCCCACAAAAAAAAAAAAAAAAAAAAAAAAATTGGGAATACAAAATATGCCACCAGCAAGCATAACGTGTCGGTAATGCGCTGAGACCAGTATTTGTTTCTTTGACGGCGAAATCACCGTTTGCATCGTCCTGATCGGAAACGCAACCTTTTTATGAGCCTTACAAACACACCTGATCTCATTTGTCGTTTCTTTCTTTCCATAACACACACCAAACACTTTAAGAACCCTGGAAAAATAGCTTAACCTACTTGAAATTCACACTCTGAGTGTGTGCGGGGTAAATAGCTGTTTGTTTCACATGGGACAGGATTGATATGGAAATGAACACGTATCTTCAAAAAGAATTCCACCTTTGTCAATTAGGATAAATTAAGTTGTTTATTCAATTTGCATAATACACGCGCTTGTTATTCTAAGAACTGTTTTAATTGTACCGTATCACTGAGTTTGTTCATTCTTTTAATTGCAGTGGATTTTACAATACACCGTTCACTGTTTGCAAATTGCCGTTTACGGAAACTCATTATCAAGTCAAGTTTTCCTTTGATTTTCCTCTTATAAAGCCGCTAATTATTAATATATTAGGATTCAAATCACTAATATCTCTTATATCTGTGCTACGGTGCACTGTTTTATTCAACACCTCTGTCTAGAGCCCTCGGTGGGTGACAACATGGTTTTAAGTTTCTAAAATTATTCAGGTATAATGACCAATTACACGGAGGAAACTGGTGCCACAAACTGTGATATGTTGTCACAACCTTTCTTAGCCCTGACACAGTGTATTGTAAGATAATTCCTGTGAAATGGCATTCACTTGGGTGTATTTACATACAGTAGGACACGTGTATTACATCTACATAAAAAGCTGTCAAATCAAAAGAAAGGGCCACAAGAAAAAATAACTGCAAATATAGGGAGCGTGAAAAATCTATTTTATATGTTACTGTGTTTGTTTTCCTGAGGTCGCATGTTTTCTTAACTATTATAACTCGTCTATTTTGTCTCCTCGGCAAATCTTCTAATATACCTCTATTTTTTTTTTCTTTTTCCAAGTCTTATTCAGCCACAGAAAATGTCAACAACAGTATTTTTCTTATAGTTGTCATCACAACATACAATAAGGCTGCCACTTCTGTAATTGCTTCTTTTTATATCTTTAGGTTTTCTTATTTTTTCTTCTTTTTTTTTTTTTTCTTTAGATCTCCCGCTTGTCAATCTGTCGGTGGAGCCACAGCCTGTTCTGGAAGGCAACCTGGTGAAATTCCACTGCTCTGCGAAAGCCAACCCTCCTGTGACACTTTACAGGTGAGATCTTAAACACAACTGTGTGTACTGTTTAGATGACAACGCATAGAAACACACACACAAGTAAGGAATGTGCAATGGTTAGCTTCAGGTGTGTTCAGTGAGCAGTATTACAGTACCAGAGATGTACAGGAACAAAGTGGAACCATTTAAGTACTAAAATGCAGTATTTATACTTCTTTGGAGTATTATTTTTTCCTCCTACTTCCACTTTTACTGCACTACATACTTTGGATGAATTTAATACTGTTACTCTGATACATTTTCCATGTGCTGAATGGTTCCTGGTTCCTATTCTATAAATGTTCTGATCAGACCAAACCCATAGCCTATCAATGCCAGAGCCATAGATGCTCTGTCAGCAGGTTTGATGAAGCTGGCTCACCATTGGACGATTCAAGCCATCAAGCAGTTTATAAGAAGAGCACACTGTAGCACCCTATGATGTAATAATTTCTTGAAAATGTAATAAAATTTGCACTTAACTCAATCAAAAATGTAATAAAACACAATAATATAATAGCGTCACCAATAATGTAATAAAATATCCTGAATGATATTGTAATAACATTTGTACTGATAATGTAATACATGTATCTTATTACATTTTTTGGGAATTCATTACATTTTCAGGAGGATCTTTTTTTTTTTTTTTTTCCAAAACTGATAATGTCAAACTTGACAGATAATGTCCCCTACTGAAAATGTAATAATAATATAATAAGGTATTACATTATCTGTACTAATGTTATTACAATATCATTCAGGATATTTTATTACGTTATTGGTGAAGTTATTACATTATTGGGTTTTCTTATATTTTTGATCGAGTTAAGTGCAAATTTTATTACATTTTTAGGAAACTTTACATTATAGGGTGCTACACACATGCTCCCATCGGCCTTTGACAGGTTTGAGTTTGTTCATAAACACTTGTATGTGGACTTGTATTTCCTTGTACTGCTGCTTCACACAAACAAGTTGTGCCTTAATATTAAATATAGAAAGATACTGAAACTTGTGACTGATTTCTTTTAGTTACACAGTACTTTAAGTGTTACTTTTACTTTCAGTACTTGAGGAGTATTTTTTTACATACTTCTACTTGCAATACTTAAGTACAAAACATGTAAATACTTGAGTACTTTCACTTCAGTATGATGTTTAAAGAACACTTCAACTTTTACTCAAGTGAGTTTTTTGATCTAGCACTTGTACTTGTACTGCACTCCTCTACTGCAGTACTTTATACATCTCTGAGTATTACTGCTATATAATGAATTTTGTACAGTCATTATCAGATACATATGCACCCAAAATGAAAATAACAAAAACAAAATTCATGTCATAAGAAAACAATGTGGAAGACTGATCATCTTCTGGTTTGCAACAAGGCAGTGATTTTTTTTTTGATTTTTTTTTTTGTATATCTTTTTGTTTTGTTTTGTTTTCATGTCATCTCTGTTGAAAATTGTGTCCATCACAAAAATGGAGGAAAGCTGAAATAGTTATTTGCATGTCATCCGATAAAGCTGTCAAAATTACAGCTTTTGTACGTCTCAGTGCACAAAACAGAACAGAAAAGTATCCGTCCTCCAAGGCTGTGTTGATTTTTTTTTATTTATTTATTTGTTTGTTTGTATTGTGTGGTGCAGTGGCACATTTGAACTGAAACTGTGTATACATACATTTAAGGATGCAAGTACACTGTTGCCCATAAAGTTGGATAATCTTATTTTCAGACATGTTTCTCTTTTTATTCCTTTTTATAAATGTTAGTAATAACCTTTCACCTGATATTATAATTGTACACCGAGTCCAAGGTACACTTTATCAATCAAGAAAAAAATCATCATTTCAGGGCAAAACCTGTACGAAAAGTGTATAATAAATATGTATTTATTTAGGCAAGGCAAGGCAAGTTTATTTGTTTAGCACAATTCATACACAGGGCAATTCATAGTGCTTTACAAAATGGAAAAAAGACAGGTTAAAAACACAATTACAATTAAAACATAACCAATAAAACATAAATAATAATCAATTAAAATAAAATAAAAGAGAAGAGTTCAGATAGAGCAGTTGTTCTATGCACAGTTAAACATCCACTCGTTGTTTTTTTGTTTTTTTAATTATGTTTTAGTTGCAATTTTTTGACATGCTTTCCCCATATAGACCCAGTGCTACTTTTGTGGTATTTCCCAAATGATTTTTTCTCTACTTGTAACCATTCCCAAGTGATTTATCACCATTTATTATGATATTATCCATTTTATTTTGCATTTTTAAGTGAAAATCATGTATTTTCTGATATTTAATTTATTGATCATGTGGATGTTTATAAAAGCTCAGATTAAAATTGAGGGTTATTAGATCAGAGACAGAGAAAACTGAAGAAATATCTGAAAAAACTGAACATAAACCCAGTGTGCCCATCCAGCGTCATTGATACATCGACAGTAGTTTTACTGGTGAATATTGTAGAAGATAACGGTGTTCCCACGGTAACTACAAAGCCTCTGAAGATCTAAATGGATCTGATGACCATGAAAAGATGACAAACTGCATTTTGCACCAATTATTTGCCTGTATTAAAGGATTAGTGGATCAACAGGTATTAAACAGTTTAGATCAGTAGATGGTTTTAGTTAACGGTGGATGTTTGGGTCTTTATACGTTAAAATCCACCGTAAAATTAGTCATTTTACAAAAGTGACTATACTCCATTATAATACAGAAAGGAGACATTAATATCTGTTTGAAGAAGGTGCCCAGCAAGAGTCTAAGAGGTCACATGACAAAGATCAGGGTGAGGAAGTAGAATTATGCTGAATACAAGTCAGTGCAAAACCAGCAAATTAAAACAAAAGACTCAAAGGAAAGATTCCAGGGCATGAGGCGAATGATCCTGTAAAACCTGGCATCGTGTAAAACAGAATACTTCCTTTAAATAAACGGTTCTTTATTTATCACACAGGCGTCCATCTGTGCAGACTCAAGTTGGAACCGTCATCTTTTCAAAACAGATTGAAGAATTAATGCGTGTGGACCAACAACACATATACACATACGTACGAGAAATGAATGCTTTGGTGCGTTCTACCTGTACTCACAACTGTCTGCGCTCAAACTGAGCACGAGGCATAATTTAAGAGCATTTGAGAACATAAACCTGCTGCAACCATTATGGATAAACACTTTCTGACACTGTTTTACATTAAATACAACCTGTACTGCAGTAGTCTTGCTTACCTTGCACTTACAGGTCTTCAACTCCCATTCCCATTACTTAATAAGCCTTAGTGTTAGCCAGAATCAGTTGTTGGAATCAATTTTGTGTTTATTTTTTCCCCTCGACAATATCTGTAACTCTGATGAAACAACTAAACGGACAGTAATTATCCCGGTACAATGTTGCATGGCCTCGTCCAAATGTGATACTGAAGCGATTTGTAATGAAATAGTTTTTTTTTTTTTTTTTTTTGTGGGGGGGAGGTTTTAAAAAGTGGGTGAAATATAAACGGAATAAAATCGATAACAAAGGGAATTGGCCGGCTCTGAATCTTGTAATGGTACTGGGAAATGAAATGGATGTACAACACACTCACAGGTGGCAAAACATAGATGTTGCCTTTTTGATGGATTCTGCCCTTTTGAGAAAGAGAAGGAGGAGGGAGAGCAGCGATATTGTGGAAAACAAGGTTTGTATTTGATTGTGTAGGTGCGCAGCAGAGACAGGACGTCTATTGCTGGGGGATTTCACCTGTATTGTTATGCGACTGGATCAATGCCACAATCAGACCTCTCCCCGGGGTATCGGCGCTAAGATGCGATGGCAGTTGAGACGACTTTTTCTTTTACTTTGACAAAGTGCGGAATGAAATAAGGTTGGAGGTTGTAGCTGAAAGAAGCTAAAACTGCCACTTTACCACTTTCTAATTTATTTCTTCCTTTCTTTTTCGTGGCTTTCACTGTCTATCACTGCCGTCTGGGTCCCTGTCATTGACACACAATTCACTGTAGAATTAAATAATATCCAGACAGTCTAATAACTTTGGGTGTTTCAAGGTTATACTCTCCACCGGTTCCCCAGCTTTATAGTTGAAGTCTTTTAGATTTATCTGCAATTTATACAAGAGCTTCAGGACTCCCATGCACCATTGGAGTTCGGGGCATTTTTGAGCCTCATCGTGCTTGCCTGAGAGATTTCAACTAAGGAGAGACCCCACAAAATTCCACCTCCAGAGAGTAATATCACAGAGGAGAGCAGGAAGCTGGTCAAGCAGTGTGGGGCTATTATTCAGTGCTAATACACTCTGTCTACCCCAGATCAGATATGGCACAAGGACAGAGTGGTTCTCAGACAGATGGCCTCTTTTCTATCCCCGAGAGAGCCATCCATTCCCAGTGTGCACTGCGCCACTTTGCCATCCTCCAATTCAATGGACACTTGAGACACAGAGACAAGATACAGTAGCTGGGGCACTAGTCAGAGGCCCCGGTGCTCTCTGTTGCCTACAACCCCTTTCTGATAGCCACGCAGGTTCAATAAATCTGTCTTTAAAGGAGGAAATGGAAATAAGATATATTTCTGCAGATACTCGACCCTCTGCCAGCTCGCAGCTCAAGGGGAAAGTAAAGAGGGAGGAAGTCAGGAGACCGGAGAGGACTCTTGTGGAGACTGGGTATTGAGATGAAAGCGGTGCTAAAAGTGTGAATGAAGTAAGAGTAATGGGCATTTGTTTCAGTAAGCACTCAGGGAATCAACACACTCGGAGAGGAAAAAGACAAGTGGGTCGGAACATCTTCATTACCGTTCATAATGGTACGAGGCTAACTGGCATACATCACAATCACTCAACCACCCTCTGATGAAGACACAGAGGGTTTTCTACAATCCAAACAAGAACCCACTAGAGAGAAGGGAAAGAATAACAAACAAAGCAAATCGGGTCCCTCGCCTACACATACAACCATGCACCGAGCGACAACAAAACCTCCTCCTTTGCATGGCACTGCAGCAAATAACATCCCAATCCTCTACGCACATATTTTCAGTATTATTGTTGATACTGCTGGTTGTTTATTTTTGACAGAGTCTACAGTCTCTATGCAGTCCTTCTTTGTAAACCTGAAACCAGCTAATTGATGCAGTTTGTGCTGCCATCTCATTTTTTGGACATGACTACTATTCCCAAGCCACATTTGTTATGTCTACATTAACCGCAGCCAATTTAATAGAGAAAAATGATAAGTGTGTCTTTATTTGGAAAAAAAAAACAATGTGTGGAATTTAATTGGCTCAGAAATTCATGGCGTATTAAGCAAAATATACTTTATATTTCCAATCAGGTTCGTTCTGTCGACTGAAAATAAAGGTAAAAAAAAACCCTAACTTTTTCTATTAGTCTAACAAAAAAGAAAAGGAAATGTTTATACCGTATATTTATGTGTACTCCTCTTGTAAATATTTAAATCAGTGTTACCTCAGCAAGTTAAAAATGACCATGAAAACTTGAGCTTAATTGAAAACAGCGTATCATAATCACACGAAAAAGTCTTACCGAAGCCATTCAAGAGAGACGGATACCCAAAATGTCAGAAAAAGAGTCAGGGATGCTTGATATTCTGAAAACGGCTATCGCTACCTTAAACCCAAATTGCATCCCTGAGATGCAGCCCCGCATGTATTTGATTTCTATTCCACTGTTAATTCAGCAGTCATCACTTTCCATACCCATGTAAGAGCGACTAGAACGGCGCTATGCTGTGCTTAACCATGCTGATAATAACTGTGGGGCCCGATTTAGTGTGGGTCTTGATGCTGATGGCACAGATACCTGCCTAATTTAATTGTCACTGTTTTATTGCCTTAATCACATTCAGCGAACAGAAAACTCTCCCCCTCTTCTCTGTCTCCTTCATCCTCTGCTTCCATTAACGGCCTGTTTATCTGTATAACAGTGTTAGCCTTCACGCCCATGCAAACGCAAAAAGATAAACCTGGTATAGACACATATTATTTATACACAAACACACATGTACACACACCCACACATTGATTGGAGCACACTGGATTCACACCAGTTATCTGAATCAAATCCCCGAATAGGATACAACAGTGTAAAATGAGTCAGCTATTGAGTAAGCTCGCTCTGGCCCTTTTAACCTCCCAAAGGGAATGCAGGTGTTTGTGTTACCCAAGGCCAGCTATGTTTAGACATGAGTGTTGGACAGGACCCAGCACACCAACAGTGCTCGTATGCTCCCCGTGGACGACGCCATTCTATCTCTGCTCCCTCTAATACTGACTGTCAAGGGCTCCCAAACCTGGCTGCCTCAACCTCCGCACGGGAGCATCCGGCGACCCAAACATCTGCGCTTCTCATGCTACGGCTCGTACACTGTGAGCTGGCAAAGTGTAGGCGGAAACAGTTTCCTGCTGATATATGCGCGGTTGTCATAATACTTCACCATCATCATTAATGCTATTGTTGCCATCATCACAACCATTATCATTACTGCCTTCATCATCATTTCCACATCCCTCACTAACATCATCTCCATCTTATAGGAAAAGAGCAATGAACATCAACATTAACTTTTGGGGGTTTTTTTGTTGTTTTTTTTTTGTCTGTAATATGTAGGATCTGTGCGATAATACACTGCCCGGCCTAAAAAAAAAAAAAAAAAAAAAGAAAGAAAGAAAAAGAAGTTGCACGTGCAATATTTCACTGCACCACCTTTGGTTTTGATTAAAGGAGACGTTCACTGGATTTAACCCAGATCCTTCCATGGGTAAATACTGCAGTGGTTAATAATGTTTGAGCTGGAACAGGTTATTGAACTCTAACTGCAGT
>JAQQZY010000006.1:13564103-13574695 GCA_030068375.1 Ostorhinchus rueppellii | reverse complement strand
TGTGATGAACTGGCGACTTGTCCAGGGTGTACCCCACCTTCGCCCTTAAGTAGCTGGGATAGGCTCCAAGCGACCCCAGTGAGGATAAAACGGGTTCAGAACATGAATGAATGATCCTAATTCAGGATGTGATGAAGACTTGATGCACCGGATTGATTCGACATCATCAATAATCAGAAATGAATGCAACTACGGATGGAAAAAAATATAACAAACCTTATTGTGACACTACATAAGCATTATGAAGCAAAACATTTGTGACAGTGAACGTCTCCTGTAATCAAAACCAAAGATGGTGCAGTTAAATATTGCATGTGCGACTTTGTTTTTTTGTTTTTTTTTTGTCCATGTAGTGAATTTGCAGGATATTCTCACTTTGCAGATAGAAAGTTCACATGCTATATTCTCTCCCCATGCTATCAGAGGAGTATGGATTTGTTCATACAGTGCATTCTGGCACAAAGACGTTTTACAAGCGCTACTACTACTACAGAGTCAGTTACGTAAAGGGCAGACAGGCCAAAAACAGCAGTCTGCCCTAATTTCAGTATTTTAGGAAACACAGGTGGTGCTGAGCTTTCAGTTGTATCCTTGTCACACAAGAATATAATTCAGAAAAGATCTGCAGCTGAAAAAGAAGAAGGTTAAAAAAAAAAAAAATCCCATGAAGCCCAATTAGAATTCTGCTTCACTTCACTTACTGATTGAATGAGGTAATCTGTTCTCATTTAAATGATAGCATTTCAGTCAAGCATGGGGCCAGCTTAGTCATGGAAAACAAATGAGTTCCCTTATCCTGTAAAAACTACTCACGGTACTGGCAGGAATATAAGATGCACACAGGCTTTTGGTTCCGTTCTCATTGTTTTCAGTTGCCACATGCAGCCACGTCTCCATTGAGCGGAATGACAGCGTTTAGATACATGATGCATCGCGTGTCCCGTAGCACTGTCTAAATTTTCCAAATAGACCTGAGACGTCCAGGGAATCCTGTGCTTTACTTTTATAAATGGGCCTTGTCTGTCGCAGCAGCACAGATCCATCCACACCATGCAGAGCGCGACGCCGCTGCCCGTGACATCATAAAAGTCTCCCCTAAATGTGTTGGGAGTGTCTGTATCCCATCACAGAAGCTATCAGTCACAAACACAAACAGATGTTCTTTATGTGATCCCGTGTCAATTTATTAACGTCAGCTGTTGTGTGTAATACAGTATGTGTCAACCAGCGTCTTCAAAGGTGGGGGAGCTACCCATTTGTCATTCTGTGATTTGTTTTTCTTAGCTGGCACTCTGTGCTGCACTCTCTGCCTGGCGTAATGAGGAACGCGCTGTCTGCTCTGAGTTGCCAGGGAGCTTGTCACAGCATGGAGGGCTGCCACAAAAATATGCTGAAGCCAGCACAGAAAACCTGCCCCAGAATGATGATTTATTCTCATAAAAGAACCCTATTGACACAGAGAGGTGTGAAAACCTGTCTTAATGCCTTTTCCCCTTTTCCTTCATTTTTCCCTTTCTCCCTGTCTCTCCGTTCTCTGCCTTCAAATTCACTCACCAGGTGGGCCAAAGGAGGAAGTATAATCAAGGAGGTCTCCGGCGACACATACGAAGTTATTGTCGACCACTCGTTCTTTACTGAACCTGTCTCCTGCGAGGTTACCAACCCTCTTGGCAGCACTAACATCAGCCGCAATGTTGATGTGTACTGTGAGTGTCCCCTTTTAAACACTGCTGCTTGCCATTTAAGCAATGCCAGCAGCATGATAATGAATGATTATGGATTTGCTGTCTTTTATGTTATGACACTGAGCCTTAAGTGCTGCTGCCACTACAGCGAGCGCTTAATTATCAATATATCATGGAGAGTTAATGATGTTTTCTTCAACAGTTGGTCCTCGTATGGCGGCGGAGCCTCAGTCCTTACAAGTGGACCTTGGATCTGATGCTGTGTTCAACTGCGCCTGGACAGGAAATCCTTCTCTTACCATAGTGTGGATGAAAAGAGGCTCCGGAGTGGTGAGGATCTGACGTTATTAGCATTCTTCTTTGATCAGTATTAAGTATGTTGGGGAGATATGTTGTGTTGTCGCCAAAGCCTGCTGTCCAGTAAGCCAGATATTCCATATTCGGTTCCTCTTACAACCTCTCGGTGACCTGCACGCACATCACATCTGATGTTGTGATCGTCAAATTCAGACTCCTTCCACCTTTCCTTTTCAAAGTGTCAAAGGCCAAAGCCAACCCTTTATACCACTAAGCTCAATCCTAAATTGGATTTTAATAATTGAGCAGAGGTGCCCTTTAAGTTATTAAATGGCCCATGTGCTTCCTTAGTCTTTTGCCTCAGAGCTGCCTTGTTGCTATCTCAAATGCAAAGGTGCCTTTGCTCTCATTGCATTTGATGATCTTTGACTTTTTTTGCCGCAGGTACTGAGCAACGAGAACCTCCTGACACTGAAATCGGTGAGACAGGAGGATGCTGGGAAATATGTTTGCCGTGCTGTGGTCCCACGGGTAGGGGCAGGGGAGAAGGAGGTTTCACTCACAGTCAACGGTAAGCTGTAATATTGAATATTACAGTGTAATAGTCACACAAACAGAATGCACATGCAGGAGTGAATCTTGGGGTCTGGGGTCAGCGGCGGCAAAAAGAAAGCTATTTGTCACAGCAGTCAGGTTTTTGCTTCTGCTGCAGGCAATATTCTGCCTCTACTGTACAAAAACCTTACGTGTTGAAAACTTCTGACAAAATATGCAGCAGTATCAATTTCCAGGAGATGTTAATTTTATCAGGCATCGACGGTAAGAAAACACAAGCCTTCATACACCACGCGATTGTGAAATAATTAATTTTCCTGACAAAAGTATCGTGATAAAACAGAAGTCTTTCATCAGTTGTCATCTCTTTGGAGCCTTTAAATGTATAGAGCAATAAATATAGACTTAGCCTTTTTAAGATACGATCGCACAATTCCTAAACAGGTGAAATGTACTTTAAGGCTAATTATATTCTGCGTGAGTCACAGGGAAGCTGCCTATTCTGAGGCACTGACTGACTAATGAATACCAGCCTTGGTAGGAGACCTGGCAACTCTCAAACAAATGACTTCATTATCAGCGCTTGATATTCAGAGAGCATGCTTCAGTGTGGCAGAGGTTCTTAGTTGTGGGATTTACACATCTCTCATTTTTCTCAAGTCCATCTGAAAGCGAAAAAAGACCCCCAAAAAAAGCGAAGATTGGAAGATGCAGGCAATAAAATGGTGTAGACTTATTGCAGCCAGTGTATCATTATACATTTTGAAAGCTAACAAAAGAGTTTGCCTGTAAGCAACATTGCTGCTGATTCTGGGATGAAGATACATCAAGGAGCAAACAGTGTATGTAAAGATTTTCTTTTCAAAATCCCGACGCGAGCTTTGCATATCAGAGAGAATGGGATACCAATGTTCCCTCCAGCACAAGATCAGAACCGTGACTTTCTACGAACCGCGATGAGCCCCTTCCTTTTAAGCTAGCAATTTAGTAGAAACCAAGGCAGAAGCAGCTAAAGGCGAATAATTCTATTGTCTTGAAGTCGTAATATTAAAACAGAATATATATATGATCAACTCTAGTGGTTTATTTTGATGCATCTCTTTTCTGTTACTATGGAGATTATATTGTTTTCACAAATGATGCCATAGGAGAGGGAGGATGGATTTTTTTCAATAAAGATTACAGCACAGCAGAACTTGGAGCACACTGGGAAACATACAACAAAGCTCAAATGACATGTTTACTTGGTCTCTTGAGACTTCATTTAAACTAGTTCTACACATCTTTTACTTCATTATTATTATTATTTTATTTTATTTTTTTTTTACCTTTTCTCTTTTATGTTTGGCCACTTCCCTCCCCAAACCGGTACGTATGTGGGATTCAAAGGCTTCATTCCTTTTTATATATTTCTCTGAATAATTGAAATCCATCTTTTTTTTTCTTTTTTTTTTTTTTTCCGAAGCCATATGAGAAGCTCTGAGTAATTTCTTACCCAGTCCTTGAGGTGAATCAGACTGTCAAACTCGTGAAAGTTCAAACAGCGTGGTTGAAGTGGCGGCGTCTGGGGGCGTACTCTCTCGAGGTCAACTCGTTGTCCTACGCCATTGTTTTGACTGCAGATGAAAGCGAACAGTCCTTACATCTCAGCCTGTAAACAGAACATCCCTGACAGTCTGCAGGACTCGGCTGAGTCTAAAAAACGAATAACTAACATAACGGATGGCTGAGTTCTTCAGGCGAATGATTAGGATACAGTAACATCTCAGGCAGAGAAGCGCCTAGAGTATTCATGATGTGACGGTGTTTGCTGAATATCTGAACGCTTCTTTTTATTTGTCTTCCCTGCAGTTATCCCCAGATTCCTTAATGCCATCATTTAGATTACATGTGTTTATAATTTGTCATTCCCTCTTTCTCGCTCTTCTCTGCCTTTGTGTGTCGTTGGCTCCCACTGTGGTGTACCGCATAGACATGAGAATTCCCATTTTCCCTGGGGAAAAACGTAATTTAATTATAATCAAACAGCTCGCAGGGGAGACAATTTGTGTTTAAGTCACTAATGGATACATGTTGCTTACTCTAGTCAAACATTCTCAAAACGGAAAAGCTCCCCAGCATTTATTATAAGGCCGTCATGTGGCTACATGTATGTGCATATCCATCGATGGGATATTATAATATACAATATATATGTATGAGGGGTTTTTTTTCTGAATGGAAAGACGCTCTCAGTCACGCTTGAAAGATCGAGCGCATGTACTGTATAGCAAACGGCAAATGTTGATGCAAAACATTTTAATTACTATATCCACAAGTGTAGTTTATTGGTAGCACCATTTGGGTTGGACATGCGGCCAAACAGTGTTCATAATGACACATATGCAGCACAGCGCTAGGGCGTCCTAGGGAGAGAAAGCCTATTACCACAGTTAGAAAAAAGGAGGGACAGAGAATTCCCCAATATCCCACAGAGCACAGGGTTGTTATAGATCTTTTTTTCTGCCGTTTCTCTTTCTAGACAGCCTTTATGTGCCTAGTTAATTAGCATTCCAGCCCTCTTTAAACTGGCAATGACACTGTATAAGAGAGAAAAGTGCGACTTAATGAAGGAGAAAACTGCATTTAAGATGCTACACATTTTTATCTGTCCAAGCTACATTTAAAGACAGTAAGATATGATCTGCAAGACTTTCTGGGATACTTTGAACGCACCGTCCACTGCGTCCAGCTGTGTGTTAAAGGGCTTAATGTGCAATGACATTTTTTTGCAGAAGGATGTTTTTTTATAGAATTGCAGACATATTCAGCGACGCTAATTGTTAGAGCTCGACAGCTCTGAGGTCAGATACGGCGAGATGTCCATAACAAAGATCAGAAGACGAAGCGTGAGTAAAGAAGTTTGCCGTAGGACATAGAAATGATGGTGAAAGCAAACCAGTGAATTAAATCTGACATTTTACACTAAATAATACTTAAAATGCTTCATTCCAGCTATTAAAAAGAGAGGCATTCAGTTTAATGTTAACATACACAAGAAGAGCACATACTTTATCTCAATTGTGTTGAAGTGGGAGATTTTTTTTTTGTGTCAATGTGATTTTTCTTCACCCCAAAGCCTCGGATGCACGACTGGATCTTCAATCTTTTTCTCTCGGATCACGCATTGGCCAACAGAAGCAGACCCTTCGTAAAGCATTATCATGTCATTTCATTATAAAATGGATAGTTTTATACATAATGCAAGCATGGTACTCTTTAGTGTTGAATTGAGACTTTTATTCTTTGTTTTTGAGGCTCATTCGCTATTTGTTTTCTGTCAGTGAGTTTATATAATGCATCTTTTATATGACGTAAATAATGACTGCATACATGAGAAATGCTTTTTATCACCCTTCAGAAGTTGCAGAACTTATTGTAGCAAGAAAATCTAATGACAAGACATTCTGGCCTGTGTCATCGGAGTTATTACTGTAAATGGGTTTCACAGTGTGAAGTGTAGACAGTAAAGATCACACTGTACGCCGAAAAAATAAGAGGCTGCGAGAGAATAAGTCTCTGTTGTAAAGATATTAAACCAAAGCAGGAAAACATTGTGAGGCTGTCAGAGCTGTCAGGGTAGTACGATGCATATTTAGGGATGGAGATGAAATCATTTCTGATTGTGAGTGCATCTCATTTACTCCTATAAATTCACTGTAGCTGAAATAATTAGACATATCACTGATCACTTCAGAGCTGCATTACACATAATACACGGCAAGTCGAAAGCAACCTACTCTGCACAAATAGTATTAGATTTTTTTTTTTTTTTTTTTCCCCTTGAGCAACTTATTGTTTGACTGGACTGAGTGGAACATCAGTCCATAAAGTTAGATTTAATATTCAGCATTTCAATGAAAGCAGTCGTGTGGAAATGTATTCATTATTTGGTATTTGCAAAACGTTGCATTTCTGCAGCACTAGTCGAACGTGTCATCCAATTTTATTATACAAATACTGACAGTAATTTATGATATTGTTGAGGTAATCTACTTGGCTTCTTCATCTAATGTCTCTCCTTGGAAAACATTGACCATGTTAGGTGCTCCAGTTCCAGCTGCTTTACTAACTCTTAAACCCATAAGGACCCAGTGTGACTTTGGTGGCAATTCACTAATGAATTTCTCTTTCTATTTAACCGTTCCCAAGTGAATTATCACCATTTATTATAATATTATCCTCTGAATGGTGCTTTTTTTTTTCCAGTGAAAATCATCCAAAGGCTCAAACGTCCACCGTCAAACAAAAGCATCTACTGATCTAAACGGTTTAATACCTGCTGATTTGCTAATTATATCAATCCAGGAAAATAATTGGTGTAAAATGCAGTTTGTCATCTATTAATGGTCATCAGATATGACCTACGTGGACGTTCAGAGGCTCTGTAGTTACCATGGAAACACTGTCATCTTCTCCAACATTTATTCACCAGTAAAACCCATGGAGTTGGATCAATGACAGTGGATGGAGACACTTTTTTCTGTTTAGATATTGATATATTTGTTGAAAAAGCAGTTTTTCTCATTAGTTCTTGATATAATAGCATTTAAATGTACTCTGAGGTTTTATGAACATTTACAGTATCAGTGCATTAAATACAAAAAAAATACATGGTTTACACTGAAAAATGCTAAATATAGAGGGCGATATCATTATAAATAGTGAAGTTAAATACAGAGAAAACTTCATTTCCAGAAAAAAAATGATAAAAAAGTGACTTTTTCATATAAAATCTATCATTAACTGAACATAAACCCAGTGTTTCCATCCACAGTCATTGATCCAACTCCATGGGTTTTACTGATGAATCAATGTTGTAGAAGATGACAGTGTTTCCATGGTAACTACGGAGCCTCTGAACATCTAAATGAGTCATATCTGATGACAGTGAAAAGATGATAAACTGTATTTTACACCAATTATTTACACGTATTGATAAGATTAGTGGATTAACAGTTTGGATCAGTAGATGCTTTTGGTCAACAGACAATGTTTGGGTCTCTCTGGATTTAAAAAAAAAAAAAAAAAAGAGAGAGAGAGAGAGAGGGAAATCAAAACACCTGTGCCCAAGGTAAAGATGAAATGTCCAGCTTTTGTTAAAGTCGACTGACGCTGTAGTTTTGGAAGGGAGTACAAGCCCCGGCCTTTTTGCACCCACAGCGATATTGTGTAATCAGATTGCAATGTCCACTTCAGAGCTAACACCTCCTCCAATGAATGAGCCAAACATCGCTCCAAACATTTTGATTACCTCCCCTGCTGCTAACATTGATGTTACAGAGCCACCCACCACCTCCCTAGCACAGTGTTTCTGCGCTGATCACACAATGCAAGTAGCAAACACGTACTCGCAGACACGTACGAGCGTGCACACATACTCACAACCCAGGCTGAGGCAGTGAGATAAAGCTATCTAATTATATTCCTCATTTGCAGCTCTGATCTATAGAATAGATCCCCCCCCCCTCATTTCCACTAGCCTTTTGCAGCCTGTAACCAATTGATCTTATGTTTGTTTACAGTGGGAGTTCATGCAAATGGCACACTTCTGTTTTTTTATCTTGATTGCACACATTTTACGTACATTTGGAGGTTAGAACACTTACACTGCACATACAAATATCCTTATCTGAACTACTGTATAGACCATACAGCCTATGCTTACACTGTCATCCTATGTTGGCAAATAAGTATAAGTAGAGGAATGGCTCTCATTACATTTTTCTTCAATTGCAACATTCATCCAGCAGGAGTAGCAGACTTCCAGCATCCTCCAGTAGCATACCAAGACGCCATCTGGCAAAGTCTCATTAAAATGCTAATTCATTTTAATAAGAGACAGGTAATAAACTGCAATTATGTATCGTCAGAGATATGGCAGAGAGCGGGAGTTTGAAGGAAGTTGGCGGGGAAGCGAGTTGTCTCACTAATCAAGAAGCTGCCTTATTTGCCACCCCCTCAAATCCACAATCTTAACCTTAACCATCACAGGGGTCTTGCTTAACATTTGATTATAAC
This sequence comes from Ostorhinchus rueppellii, assembly GCA_030068375.1. NCBI lineage: Eukaryota > Metazoa > Chordata > Actinopteri > Kurtiformes > Apogonidae > Ostorhinchus > Ostorhinchus rueppellii. The sequence goes on along the minus strand of JAQQZY010000006.1, from coordinate 13,566,098 downwards.
AGCTTTTAAAGGCGCTTTTTATCAAATAGAAGAAGATAAGATGGCATTCCTTCTGTTACATGTTGAGCATCTCTGTGGAAAGCCAGCACAGATTTGAGGAAATAGAGGTGGATGTGAGGAGGTGATTTATAAACTGAATTAGGTCTGCCTTATGTCCAGAAAATCCAAAGAAAATTCACTTATAGATAAATGAAATCAGTGGCCGTGCGTTATCCCATAATGTTCAACGCACTTTTGACTGAAGCACATGTTATTCTGAGCAATTCTTGAATATGCCAGTGTGCATCTGGAAAGATTTATGTCCCGTGAAAATGTATAAATGTCATGTCAAAAAGCAGCTGACATGCCACGGACAGTAGATAACTGGTCAGCTGCAGTATCTGTCTTTTCTTGAAACACTTGATGTGTCTGAAGTCATAATATGTAGCCTGTGTTTTGTTTTTTTCCTTGTAAATACCTGAGTTTCTCAGCCAGCACTAAGTGTAACCCACCCCCCATTTTGTTTGTTTGTGTTTTTTTTCTTTTTGACTTTTGTATTATACAGTAGGCATTGCTGTTTGGTGTGTAAAATTAGTTTTTATATGAAAGCAATAAAAATATATTAACAAAAAAAAAACAGCTGACCACTGTATGTCTAATAAAAGCCTATGTTGTTATTATTTTAACCCATAAAGAACCATACATAGTTTTTGTGGTGACTTCTAAATGGATTTTTCTCTACATTTAACCATTACCAAGTGATATATCAACATTTACTATAATAATATTTTTTTGCATTTTTTCTGTGAAAATCATATATTTTCTTATTTATTTTTTACTCAACATGTTTTAAGTAAATAAGTCAATTGAAAGAAACGTTAAATATAGACAAAGCAAGGCAAGTTTATTTGTATAGCACAATTCATACATAGGGCAATTCACAGTGCTTTCCAAAAATGGAAAAGAGACAGGTTAAAAACACACAATTACAATTAAAACATAATCAATTAAACATAAATGATAATCAAATCAAATAAGAGAGAAGAGCACGGATAGTTAACATTGCTGAAGACGTCTGATGCTGCTAAAATGACAACAAACTGCATATTACCCGACTTATTTCACTGCATTGGTGGGATTAGTGGTTAAATAATGACTAAAAATGCTGTATTTGTAGATTCTTTTGGGTCTGTGAAGGTTAAATGAGTTTCCTGTTTGCAGTTAATGTAAATTAAACATTTGCTGTGATCCCCTGCTTTTTTGTAATTTCATTTAGAGCTAGCTAAGGGACCAAAGGGATGCACTTGAAAGACAGATCTGGGTCATACGTGACATCTTGTCTTCATATTAGCGCTGTCACCTGGTGGGAACAGCCTCAAGACCAGATGGCAAGCAGACCAGTCGTTTAGGCTGAGCTGCCCTTGTCAGGCAAGATCTTGTAGCCTGACCAAAGCTTTAACACCGGCTGCTTTCATTCCTGCAGGTCCAGTTGAAGGAATTTGCTCCTTTTTTTATGTAGTTATTTAACCCATAAAGACTCGGCAGCCCCCGACGACCACAGCCCTCTACTGATGTAACTGTTTAATACCTGCCGATCCACTAATCCTATCGATACATGTAAATAATTCATGTAAAATGCAGGTTGTCATCAGATATGAGCCATTTGGATGTGAAAACACTGTCATCTTCTACAACACTGATTCATCAGCAAAAGACGATGGAGTTTGACAAATGACAGTGGATAGAGACGGTTATTTTATGTTCAAATAATGATATACAGTGTTTAACACCTGTCATGAAAACAAGAAAACATAAATAACTTTATAGTTTATCAAAAAGTTGTTTCAAATGAATAATTTTATTGTTATTCATTAAGAAAATGACCAATTGGAATAACAAAATAGTCCTTGTTGACTAATAATAACCATAAATGTCAATATTTTGTGCAGATAACAGTTTACATTCTTGCTGCCATTGTTTTTATGTAGTTTTGCACAGGAATGCAAGATAATAACT